>JAOWCC010000577.1:70128497-70302911 GCA_030867875.1 Actinernus sp. WN-2022 | reverse complement strand
TTAATGTAGGTATAGATAGATATTTGTCGATATTGCACACTCGCCTTCGATTAAACTGTTGTGCACTTAACTATCATCTATTTAAAATTAATTGTTCTGTTTCACCAGCTTGTGCTTGCGGGGCTGTCTATGAATCTGTGGCACATTATTTTTTAAATTGCCCACGATACGCTGCCCTTCGACCTCCCTTACTCTCGGCTGCTGCACAATCACTGAAAGACCGTTGGAACCATTTGTCTGAATCTAAAAAAATGACATATTCCTCTACGGATCGGTCAGTAGACTCTTAACGAAAATAAACGTTTATTTCTGAGCGTTCAGTCCTATATCAAACAATCTATGCGTTTTATCAAAAACTACTAAATGTCTTATTGTATTGGTTCCAATTGCCTTATTATACTTTTCTTTATGTTTGTCACTATTGTCACTGTTATTGTTAGTTTTTCTTCTGATTATGTAACCGTTAACCCTCTTATATCACTCCTAATTAAGTAAATTGTAAATTGCATGAGCCCCCTAGATGAGCAGCCTGCTCTTGGGGTTAATGCCTGAGTCCATATATGTTTAAATAAAAAAATGAAATAAAATAAAATATATATAACCCTAATTATTATACCATGATTGTACAATTTAAGGTGAACTGAAATGCCAGATGGTTTTTTGTGAACGTTCGCAGCCAATTTAAGTTTAGAGATGTTCTCAACCTGAGAGTTAGTAAAAGTAGTCAAAAATAATGTTTCTTTTGCCAACTTTGATCAAGGGTTCATAAATGTTCACAAGCATTCACATATGTTCACAAGCATTCACAAGCGTTGTCAGATGTTAGCAAGCATTCACAAGGGTTCACAGCGGTTCACAAATGTTCACAAACATTCACAAGGGTTCACAAATGTTCACCAGGGTTCACAAGCGTTCACAGAGGGTTCACAAATGTTCACAAGGGTTCACAGAGGATTCAGTCAAGCATTCACAAGGATTCACAGAGGGTTCACAGATGTTCACAAGGGTTCACAAGCATCCACAAGGGTTCACAAATGTTCACAATGGTTCACAAGGTTCACAGAGGGTTCACAAACATTCACAGAGGGTTCACAAATGTTCAGAAAGGTTCACAGAGGGTTCATAAGCGTTCACAGTCTGAGGGTTCACAAATGTTTAGAAGGGTTCACAAGCGTTCACAATGGTTCACAAGGGTTCACAGAGGGCATGTTTTGGCATTAAATGAGACCCAGTTTGACCAAACTATATTACTAACGGAATGGTCAATGTTGACGTGTATGATATTGTCCGCTGCGATCGGACTCGATCTGGTGGAGGTGTCATGAGTGTATTTAACATAGAAAATCAATGTTTCTGAACTATCTGATTTAGTACCTGAGAAATTTCTTCGATTTATAGACTCCCTAGCGCACCTGTTGAATTGTTTCTAAGCATTGAACAGCTGATTGGGCAAGCTGACAATGAAGATAAAGAAATGTACATTTTAGGCAAATCAGTGTACCCAAAAGCTATGTTCGATCATGGAGCTATACCAACTTTCACAGCTGATCGCCGATAAACTAACTCGAATAACTGAAAATACATCTTCACTATTAGACGTCTTCGCCACTTCTTCCCCGAAAAAAGTAACATATACTCAGATGTTATTCATGTTGGATTTAGCAATCATAGCCTAATTTATGCAATTCGCAAAATTAACTCATTCCCTAAAGCTAATACAATGAAGAAAATAGAAGTGCGAAATTTCAAAAACTTTAATAGTGAAGCTTTCTCCAGGACTTAAATAGTAAATACTGGGAACAAGATGAAAGTGAAAAACTGAATGTAAATGAGATGCCCTTCATCACTCTCTTTAAAAAAGCGCTTGGGTACGAGGCAGGCATTTAGGGACTGCTCGTTATTCATGGCCAAGGAGGGCCCGGTGTTTAGTTATCAACCCAAGCACATAGAAAATATTACCCCCCCCCCCCCCCCCCCACAAACTCCAAGTGAAATAAAAGTAAGTAGTAATGATGTGTCATTAATGAGTGAAATATAAAGTTGGTTGTGGGAGACTAGGGAAGGGAAAAGGGGTTAGGGAGGGGAAAAATTGATTAGAAAGGGAGGGGAGAGTGGTCAAATATTTTTGCAGGGGAGGAGTGGGTGGAATTTTTTTTCTTTTTAAATTCTTCCCCCCAAAAACTAAACCCCCTTTTTTACTCGGGCCAGGCCTTTGGCCGCCCAAGTCAAGATTCGCAAGTGTTTTTTTTGTGTGTGTGTCGAGCTATTTTGCCATCAACCAATCAGCTCCAGGCAATCACGCCATGTTTTCTTTAGCCTGCAATGCAGGCGTTTCAGTGGTTTTCCCCATTTTCGTGGACGTTTTCCGCTCGCGAATGAATTTCAGACGAGTAGGAATGAGGCGAGGACGAAAAAGCGAGAGAAGGGGGAGGGGCGGCATTCTTCCCTCGTCCAAATATATTACGATTTCCCAAATAAAACACCTGTTTCTCCACCAACCAATTAGAAACCACTGTGCACTTCTGTGCACGTGAACATGGCAAACTTTGTGGAGTGGGAGACTGGACACTGATAGACTTTTTGCAAAACTAGTAAAGTTCCAGGAGTAATGTTTTGACTTTTTGGTCATTCGTATAGCTGTTATTTTGCTGAAACCAAAGGTTTCTTCGACTGAAATACCAAGTTGTTCAGTTATTTTAGGGCTGACAGGACTTTTAGGGGCTTTTGATAGAAAATTCTTACATTTACTACAGGAGATGTGGCGATCGCACAGTCAGCTAGTCTGGCGGGAGGCGGAGGTTTTTCCTTTTGGTCCAATAATCCACGGAAACTGAAAGAAAATGCCTGAACTGCTGGCTTGCTGGAGTTCACTGGTTTTTTGTATTGTATTGTATTGTATTTTATTCGCCACTAATAGAATTTACAAAGTAGATAATACAAAGTAATATATAAAGGTTAGTGGCGAGGAAGCCTAAAAAGAAACCATTAAGGGCTTATGTGAATTTAGGCTTCCTCTTAGGACAACAGCAAGTGGATAGATATAGCAAGTAACTATGACGAACTGACGTTTTTTTCCTTGTATTTTTTGTGTTACCTGACTGTATTCTTAATAATAATTAATATTTACGAAAGAGATAGGATTTAAAATTTACTTTGAAAAGAGAAAGGGAGGCGGAGTTAATAAGTTCAATATCAAGTGAATTAAATAACTTTGGACCTTGAAAGTATACAGAAAACTGCCTTATGTTGGTTTTACATAAGGGAGTGCGAAAAGCTGGAGCATTTCTAGTGTTGTAATTATGGACTTGTTCATTTGTTAAAAACATGTTGTTAAATTTAATTGGCAAAAGACCATTTTTGTAGGAGTACATAAATTGACCTATCTGTAACAAAAGAATGTCATGGAATTTAATTATGTTTAGTTCTTTGAAAATAGGATCAGTGTGAGCATCAAATTTAGTCTTCATTAGGATTCTAATGACACGTTTTTGAAGTAGTACTATATGACGAAGATTCTATAAATACACTACACATAATGTAGGTTGCTTATACAATTTCATATTATTTTCTTTAGGCACAAAAAGAACATTTTAGTAGATCGAGAAAACTCCCTGCCCAAGGACAGGCCAAGATTCGAACACTCGATACGATGAACTGATTCGCACAGCCACGGTTTCCTTTACGTGCAAAAAAAAGGCAAGTTTCCTATTCTCGCGTGAAACAGTGAGTGCATGGTTAGACATCGCTCGTTCGGGATTTAGACATCTCGTTTGGGATCAATCTTCCCTAATGCTAAATAGCTTTTAGCCTCCCTCGTTTATGCCTCCGTTTACTAGTTGAGGCTCGTTCCAGCTCGTCTGTGATAACACGAAACTCGATTATTACATCACAGATGAGGTTGCATATTATTGTACATAAACTTAACCGGAAATTTAAAGAAAAACTAACTGTCTCCGAGAGTAGATTAGCGTCAGTAAATGACCAGAGCTCGCTTACCCAGGGCTAGAGTTTACAAGTAAACAACTACCTTACATGTACCTGTAAACGACTGTGACTTGGTCATTTGACTTGGATCTGACTCGGACTTGACTTGGTCTACAGATTAATTATACTCTGGCTTGCTGCATCTAAGTGCCATAGGATTGCAGCTTTATATATACAATGTAGTGTTGCGTTGTTGATATTGGTGAAATCATAGTTAATAGAGTGGAATGGTTAGGAAACCCGGCAAACTTCAAAGGGGCTAACAAAGGCGCTGCGATTTATGTTGGAAGGGGCCGCGGTAAGACAAAAGATTGTGAACGGTTATAGTTCATTAGCGTCCCCTCGACGACTGAACTCACGCGTTTCTATTGGCTGAATGATTAACACATTGGAATTTCTATTGTCTTTTGTGCACGTTCAAGGTTGAAAAAAGCTAACAAAGACCTACATGTATAACAAAGAAGTTCGCTGGGTTTCCTAACCATTCCACTCTATTAACTATGGTGAAATGCTCTTCGTTACCATCATACACTTTGAGGAGATCAAATAAGGGATTTTGATATTTCATCAAGTGAGCGATTCCTGTATTTAGCATAACCGGGACAAGAGTACTTCAGGAGATCTTGACTTTACTAAAGACTTCAACTCAAGAGTCGCAAAAGCTGGAATTGAACAGTGATTGACCCTTGTCTTTGAACGCGAATGGAAATCTGAACTGGTGAGGTTGAAATTATGTGTTTACAAATGTATGTACGCACACAAATTTTACTTGTACCCTACTTTTAACATTATTTTTATTAAGTGCATTAAATGAGCGACTGTAATTCGAACTGGAAATGAATCGACTGTAAATTGAACTGTATGTGACTTCATAGAGACCAAGATTCAAGAATATTTTTTTTTAATTGTCAAAAGAATAATGGAACTCAGAAGATACACAGAGGCATCCAAATTGACCACAAATTATACCCATAAACAGAACTGGATATAATTATGACTTACAAACCGAGAATACTGTAGTAGAATTGAATTAGATGTGACTTATGCACCTATCAATGTTAAGCCTGAGGGGGGTGCAAGGGGTGGGGATTTGACAGACAGGGCTATCCCGAGGGTGGGGATTTCGACATAGGCAGGCTGCCTGCCCATGGTGGGGCTATTTACATGTATAGGAAACATAAGGAAATAGTGCAGATATTTGATATTTTTGACCAAATGTGTTGTCTGGAGGGTGGGGAATTTGAAACTGTTTTGGGAGAAAATGTCAAATCCCCACCCCCTCCATCGGGCTTAACATTGATAGGTGCATTACGAAACTGAGCTAGTTGAAACTGTCAAAAGAATAGCAGGATTTGTTGTGGAAAGCAATTACTATAAACCGAACTGTCATAAAACCAGAACTGGAGAGTACAAATCGAAAAACATATGTAAAATGTCGAGTTATACAGTCAGTATAAGTTATGGCTCTATCAATTCCAAGAGCAGAAAGGAAAAACTGTCATTCGATCCCAGGTCTCAATCACGCTCGGCCAATAGGGTGGCCACTTCGATGATGCAAGCGCTATACTAGTAGTGGTACATGGTGGTCTTTCTTTTCCTCTCCTCCCTTGATGCCACGATGTGTGTGTATATTTATATGCAGGCTAAATGTAATACCGGTACATTTGTAGATGGTAGCACATTACATAAAACATAATCATGTGAATGCAGAGCATACGATCAAAAGTTTGCTTCTGTCAGTATAATTTATTACGTTTTGGCGGAAACCTTTGGTAATTGAAACCGCTCGAAGATCTAGAGATGGCGCTGGAGTTGCAGGCTACAAACAATTTCATGCCGAATTGATTTTTGACAATAACTCTATAAAAAAATGAAAACTACACGCATTTTGCGTGTAATACACGAGTGTAGTGCACGCGTGTAATACACTCAAATGCGTGTACATGTAGTAAATTAATTTTGTACATGCACGTTACACGCGTGTAAATGTTAACATACATCCAGGCTGTACTGTAGCTGCCGGTAAATATGCAAAGCTACTGCTACAGTGCAAAGCCACTGGGATAAAGTTCAAAGGAATATTGTATTATTTTAAAGACTTGTGTTGTTAAGGTTTCAAGGTTTTGTGTTCTCCCCTTAAAACCAAGCAAGCCTTGAACCATGCAACAGGGTAGGACAGAATTTAAAAAACTGCATTCCTCACAGTGTAATTCATGTTGACTAATATTATCACTCCTCTTGTTGTGTTGTACTGTACGATGGAGAGAGGATGTGTTAGTACTAGCTCCGGCCTAAAAGTCTACGAACTAAAGGATAAATTAGTTAGCCTTGGCCTACCATCTACAGGAACTAAATCTATTCTCCAGGAACGATTAGACCGATTCAAGAAAGCAAATTGATGCCGAGAAATAACAATAAGCTGACCGAAAACACTGTGGATATCGCTGGCGCAGTGACAATGGCGGCCAACAAGTCTCAGTGTGTTATGCTGAGGAAAATGAAAGCTCAGTGGAAAGTGAAAGCCCTAATAGCGACTCAGTACAGATATTATCTCAAGACAGTGAGGTTCTAGATGTTACAATGTAATTCTACTCTGCTCTCTGTTTCTCAAGATGTAAAGCTTCTAAAATCCGAATTCAAATCATTGAAGGACCTGTTTTCAAACTCAAAATTCCCCGCCAATATTACGAAGCCTTTGGCTGGCAAGAACACCAAACGTGCCGAGTCAAGGGCAGCCTTGAAGAGTCAGGTTGCCGGCCTCAGTACCAAACTCAAGGAGAAGACAGCCAAGATTGAAGAGCTTGAATTCGAGCGAAATTCGCTCTTAAGGACTATTCAGCTTCTGTCATTACAATGGGAGGCAGTCATGGCTGAACAACCCACTCAAACAACCAAGCAAGCGACGACTGAGCTTATTATTCATCATCCAACTAAAGGCGTAGAAAAGTCGAAACCCGGGACAATTGAAAAGGAAGACAAGTGAAGTAACCAATTTACATGTAGTTTGAAGTCAACAAATCCAGCATCATCTAAAGGCAAAAATAAGAAGTTAAACCCTATGGCAATGCAGGATAAAAACGCAACACAAGGTAGACAAACGAGGCTGGCACCAACTACGCCAACAACTGACTCTGATCCTGAGACGATAGTCCTACTTGGTGACTCAATGGTAAACTAAAAGGCTTTAAAATTGCTGCTTTGAATATCACTAGCGTATTAGGGCATATACATGTAGACGAACTTAGAATACATATGGCTTCTAAATATTTAGACGTCTTAATTCTAAATGAAACAAGGTGAGACTGAGTGAAACTGTAGATTCGTGTGAATATATCTTATTGATGGCTACACCGTAGTTTCTAAGCACCGTAACCGGAGAGGTGGCAGAGTAGCAATGTATAAAAGAAATTCTATCGATTTTATACACAGGTCTGATCTACAGGATAACTCTCTTGAATGTATCTGTGTCGAGATAAGGAAACCGAAAGTGAAGCCTTTCTTGATAAGCACTTGGTACAGGCCACCCAGTTCCCCCTCGAGTTGTTTAATAATTTTTAAACAATTCTCGATAAGATAGAAGCTGAGAATATTGAATCATCTGTAATTGGTGATTTTAATTGTAATGTCGGATCAAATTCTCCGGATCTGCACACAAAAACACTTCTCGAACTGTGTGACCTGTATCAATATTCTCAGCTTATTAACGAACCGACAAGAGTAACGCTTAATACTTCTACTACTATTGATCTGTTCCTTACAAATGAACCGAGTAAGTACACCGTCCAATAGTGGAGTCTCTCACATAGGAATAAGTGACCATATTATTTATGCCACCAGGAAACTGGCCTTACCAAAGACTTCCACTAAGTATATTAAGTCGCGTTCTTTCAAACACTTTATTCCTGAACTATTCATCCAAGATGTAGATTCAGTCCCATGGGAAAATATCATGCAAATTAATGATCCCAATGTCGCATGGGTATCCTGGCGGGACTGTTTTATGAAAATAGTTGATTTGCATGCTCTTATTAGAACAAAGCATGTCCGTAACTCATTTGCGCCATGGTTGACTTTAGAGCTCAAAGAACTCATGTATGGCATGTTGGGACCGCCTTAAGAAAATCGCTCAAATAACAAACCACCAGTCAGATTTGTCTGCTTACGAACAGGTTAAGAACAACATAAACAGAGCAATTAAGCAGAGTAAAAGTAATTACTATGAGCAATATTTTTCTCAATTTCAGGGTAACATTCGTGAAACTTGGAAAGGCATTTAATACTGTACTGTCTAGAAAATCTAAAACTACTTCACTCCCAACTAAAATTGAGGGACATGAAGGTAATGTTATACTGAACCCGAAAGAGATTAGTAATGCTTTTAACAAACATTTTGTTGAAGTTGGGCCTATTTTGGCTGGGCAAATTCCGCAATCCCCACTGAGCTTTGAGTCGTTTATTCAACCAACAGTCTCAACCTTTGAGCTGAGAGATTTTGAAGTTTCAGAAATATCAAAAAGTTATCGGCAAATAAAGCCAGTGGATTGGACGGAATACCAGCTAGTCTACTTCATCTCTGCGTATCATCTATAGCTAAACCGCTAGCTCATATCTTCAATCTCTCTATCAATCATCTGATGGTACTTTGCCAACTGATTGGAAGAATGCAAGAGTGTCTCCATTATAGAAATAGGGATCTAGATCAACCCTTAATTATTATAGAACTATTTCTGTCATTTCTGTTGTTGCAAAAATACTTAAACGAGCTATTTTTAACCAATTTTATACATACTTAGTTGATAACAACGTCCTTAGTAAATATCAGTCTGGTTTTAGGCCGCTACATTCCACTGTAACAGCTTTGTTGGATCTCACAAATGAATGGTTTATGAATATTGATAATGGCCTTACTAATGTGGTATTATTTTTAGATCTAGAAAAGGCCTTTGATACTATAGACCATTCAATTTTGATATAAAAAAATGAGGCTTTGTGGTGTACAGTACCTTTCAGTGCGAACCCAACAAACGTACAGTAATCGATGGTATCCCCACGGATTCAAATGTAGTTGCACGTGGTATCCCACACGAGTCAATACTAGGTCCATTGCTATTTCTGCTATACATTAACAATTTACCAAACTCAAATCTGGTATCAAACGTTTGTATGTATACTGATGACACAAGTCTGACGTATGCATCGAACACCCCTGATGAGCTATCACGTGTAATGAACAATGATTTAGCTAATGTGCATGAGTGGCTAAATGCCAACAAACTGAGCCTAAACACAACGAAAACAAAGTGTATGTTCTTAGGTACTCGTACTAGGCTCGGTAGGATACCTGAAAATGTGGGAATTAGCATGTCAAATGGTTGTTCAATTGAAAGAGTTAAATCCTACAAATGTCTAGGCGTCCACGTTGATGAATTACTCAGGTGGGAATGTCACATTGATACTATCTGTAAAAACGTTTCCAAAGGACTTGGTGTCTTAAGAAGAGTGAAGCCATTTGTACCTTCTAATATCCTGTTTTATATCTATAATTCTTTAATAGCCCCCCACCTTGATTATTGCAGGGTTTGTCTGATAAAGTTCAAAAACTTCAAAATACATGTAGGGCTGCCAGAATCATTACAGGGTCAAACTACGACATTAGATCTAGGGACATTCTACAGCAACTTGGTTGGAAAAACCTTTCGGAACGGTGAAACGACCAAATAGCACATATGATGTATAAGACAATGAATGGCCTGGTCTCTGGCTGTTTATCCCAGCTTTTTACAAAAAACAGGCGATGTACACCGTTACAGTTTACGTAATTTAGAACATAGCTTGTTCGTTCCTAGGCCAAACTCTGAGGCACTCAAAAACAGCAACTCCTACAGAAGCGCTCGTCTATGGAATGGTCTCTCAGAAAATCTGACTGAAGCTGGTTATCTTTCTCTTTTTAAGATGTACCTTAATAGTAATAGTAATAGTAGATGAAAGTGGTTAAATGATGTTTTTAGATTTTTAGATCTATTTAGATTTTATTGTTGGATCACGGCTCTCCGGAAGAGCATCATTGTATGATTGAGACTCCGTGTTTAAATAAAGAATTTATTATTATTATATATTATTATTATTCTATTATATATATTATATATTATGTTGATATATTGTCTCAGATAAATGTGGCACATAACATCACTCCAACAAAGGCTTTTACCGTATTCACTCACGGATAAGCCGCACCTTTTTACCTGGAATCTTCGTTTAAAATCGGGGGTGCAGCTTATCTGCAAGAACATCTGCCGAGCATAAGGTCCGGAAATCTCAATAAATTACCGTATTCACTCATGGCTGCCGCACTCGCGGCTAAGTCACACCCTGAGTTTAGAAGCTTGATTCAGAGAAAAAAAGTTTTTTGGAAGAATATCAAACATACATGTACATTATATAAACCTTCATCAGACTTTCAAACTGGAGAAAACTCAAGTTGTAGCTGTAATTTCAGCTCTGAAATAGTATAAATATTTGTTCCTCTGCAAGCGATAAATACCACGCTAAATGGCACAATGTTTGTTTGCAGCTTTGGGAATTTGTCGAACAGATCTTCCACCTCTCTTTGAATAACAAGTTTTTCTCCAATAGATGGCTTTCAGATATCCTTTTAGGCATGATAGCAAGAGACAGCTCATCAAAAAGCAAACTACTCCATGTTGTTTTGACTTTGTTCAGCGAAAACAAAACGTCTAGTGTCCAGTTCTCTCTCTTCCAACAGGTGCCTGGTTACTAAGCTACGGACGAACGTGAGCACGTTGTTGGCTTCGTTGACCACAGGCAGCCCAAGCTCTGTATTTGCACTGTTTCACAAAATTCTCAGATAAAGACAATAAACTTACCTTAAGAGTTTGTTGTTGTCCTGTTGTTTCTCTGGGGTCTAGAAATGGAGGTTATGGGTCATTTCTCTCACTTTGGGTTTTTCTTTCTTCTCGGTCTAAAAGAAAGGAGAGGCTGCACACTCAAATTCAAACCACGAGGCACTTGAGGCCGATTTTTCTCACAAAAACCCGTCCGATAAGCGTAATTTCCTCCGTCAGGTGAAAGGTACATGTAGATAGTTTTTCTTACCCCATAAGTTTTCAGTCATGACCTCGATTTTTATTTATATTATTATAGTGCAATGATGAAAAAGAATATCATTAACCTCGTAATTACATAAAATCCTGTGAAAGTATCGTACACTACAGTTTTAATAGATTAACGTACTTTACATGCGATCATTTGAATCAATAAAAACCCGTGAAAATTAACTGATACATCAATTTGCTTAATTATAAACTCAAACAATAAAAGGAAACAGCGAGGTATCCCAGCTTTCCTTTTCTACGCAGCAGGCTTTCCTTCTAGTGCTCTTGTGATCAACATAAAGTAACCAGAAAAGTAACTTGTAGCATGTTGCATGGGTTTTATTCTTCGTAATGATATAATTTCTTTCTAATCATGACCGTGTTGGAGCTTAAGGGCCAATGGAAAACAAAGTTTTAGTGTGGAAGCCGGCTCTAATAGCTTAAAATAGAGGAAAAGATTAAATAAAACTGAGAAAGGAGTACAATTTTTGTTTTATGTTACTGGCTGGTGTGGGAATCGAACTCCAAATCGTTGGATTCGAAGCGCACGCTCTACACCACTTTACCATAGAGCCGATTCACTTGTAGACCAGTTTCAAAATAAGGTATAATTATATGTATAAGTTCTGAGCCCGTGAACTTTGGGAACTAGCAGTCGTCAAGCGTTGTCAACTTGTTTGAAATTGTAGCCACACGATTGGCTACTCAGCACAATAGGCGGCACGTTAGACCCCGTGGGGAGAGAGTAAAGTATCTGGCAATTTATTGACTGTCCCTCTGCCGGAAAGAGGAATTTTGACAGCATGCCCGAATTGATGCTAACACATAGTTTCTGACGAAGAATGAGAGGGCTTTTTCAAAGAAATGAGTTCATTTGGAAGAGTTAGGGTAATGATTTCTCAAGTCTGAAAACTTCTGGGGTAAGAAATACTATCTACCTTTCACCTGACGGAGGAAATTACGCCTATCGGACGGGTTTTCGTGAGAAAAATCGGCCTCAAGTGCCTCGTGGTTTTAATTTGAGTGTGCAGCCTTTCCTTTCTTTTAGACAGAGAAGAGAGAAAAACCCAAAGCAGGAGCGTAGCTTTCTGTACGCATATACGCACGTGTGTACACTTTGAGACGAAAATTTCCTGTTTGGCCTTGTAATTGTTTTACTTGAGGGGCCCCTTAAAACCGGTAGCTACTGCACTTGTGCGTACAACTTGAAAATGCCTAGCTACGCCCCTGCAAAGTGAGAGAAATGCCCCATAACTGCCATTTCTAGACCCCAGAGAAACAACAGGACAACAACAAACTCTTAAGGTAAGTTTATTTTCTTTATCTGAGAATTTTGTGAAATAATAGTCACACAGTGCAAATACAGAGCTTGGGCTGCCTGTGCGTTGACATGTAAAATCCGATCTAAAAGGTGACCTGAATGAACAGATCCTGGTAAACAAACACTCTTATGGAAAGATAAATCATATATCTACATGTAAGTATGTAGACATGAAGTTTATACTACCGTATTTCAGAAAATTACAGGTACAACTTTGGAGTTTTCTCCAGTTTGAAAGTCCGATGAAGGTTTATACAATGTACATGTACATCTGATATTCTTCCAAAAATTCCCTGAATTCGGGGTGCGGCTTATCCACGAGTGCAGCTTATCCATGAGTGAATACGGTAATCAGCTACATTTGTACATGTACTGTTAGAAATAATGGCTGCTGTGCAATTTGCCTTCCATGGCAGTATAATTTCCCAGCCCCTCTAAAATTAGCCTGATTTTCAGATGGTACGAGGTCGTACGACCTCGTACCGTATGAAAATCAGGCTACTCTAAAATAGGATTATTTTTACAAGACATAATTCTTATGAGAATAATGATATGGCTTCTCTGGGGACAAAGAACCACGATAATTATTCTTAAGAGACAAAATCACCTTAAAATTTTTTTTTACATGTAAGTCTTGTAAAAATAAGAAAAACACTTTTTTATTATAATTATAATATTATAATAAATGTATAAGCTATATCGATCTATTCTCCGGCTCCCCTACCACAAACCATGTATAACACAAAAATATGCTAGAACTCCATCACCAACATGTATTCACCTACTCCTAGCTGGCCCGAGTTAAGGCCACTCAGGGCCTCTTGTTTTTTTATGAATCCAAAAAAATTGGAAAATCCCTTTTTTAAATCTAGGCTGAAAAAAATTAGACCTGAAATCTATTTTGACCTGCAACATATACATGTACATGTATATACAGTTTTTGTCTCCAATGAGTTTTGGTGAGTTTATCTGCACAATCCCCATATTTTGCCCAACTGATAGGAAGACAAGTCAGACTTCCATGGTGAAGAAATAGCAGCAATAATTTATGTATTTAAACAGAACTAACCTTGTTACATGTACATGTATTGATGTCCATCTTGTCAGACTTGGTTGTGATCTTTTGGTGGGAAAATATCTTTCATCCCTGATCTGTGATCCAATTCATAACTCAATCTCAACCTTTCTCTGATCTGATCCCTTTTTTAAATCTAGGCTGAAAAAAATTAGACCTGAAATCTATTTTGACCTGCAACATATACATGTACATGTATATACAGTTTTTGTCTCCAATGAGTTTTGGTGAGTTTATCTGCACAATCCCCATATTTTGCCCAACTGATAGGAAGACAAGTCAGACTTCCATGGTGAAGAAATAGCAGCAATAATTTATGTATTTAAACAGAACTAACCTTGTTACATGTACATGTATTGATGTCCATCTTGTCAGACTTGGTTGTGATCTTTTGGTGGGAAAATATCTTTCATCCCTGATCTGTGATCCAATTCATAACTCAATCTCAACCTTTCTCTGATCTGATCCAATCCAAGCCAGGTTTGCTAGGTGCTGACAAAGAACAATATCAAGGAATTACCTTTAAAACTAGGGTGACTGACAATGGATAGAAGGTTTGGTTTCCCTAACATAACACTACAGAGTAACACCTGGCCCTGGCCTGTGGTACATGTAGAGAGAAATACTTTCAATTTGTTTTTAATGTAAACCGATTAGATTTTAAAACTGTCTCAATGAATGATGGCAAATATTAATTACAGTGGATTGCAATACAATAGACCGGTTACAGCATCCATGACAACAGTTGCTATGCACGAACTGGAAGATTAACCTCCCTTTGTTTTGAAAGTTCTAACAACCATAGACTGGTAAAATGGCTGGAGTGAGAAAGTATAAGCAGAACAAGAACATTTTAAACGTCATCCTGATAAGAGTTGTTATCTGGATATGTTAATAATTTACAACCTAAAGAAGGCAGGGAGTGCTTTTTAAAGAAAATAAAGATCAGTGAAGGCCTCGATAACTACATGTATGCAATTTCAAGGAAAAAATGGCTAAATTATTTGAGTCTTGGGATACCAAATGAATGTATTTGGCATGGGCTATATAATTACTAAGGTTCGCTTGCATGATAATTTGCATTTTAGATTCACTTTAAGTTCTACTGTACCAGCAAGGACAGTAAAGGTAAAATAAATATGGTAATTAAGTATAGTTGACTATATGGGTACAATGATGTACTGTAAGATGATAGGAGGGGGGTAGGGGAAGGAAGTGATAAGGGGGAAGCTAGGATAACAGAGAGGGAGGGTGAATTTATTTTTAGTACACAAAAATTCCCTAGTTGAAAAAAAAAACTACCGGTCATTCAACAAAATTTTCCCTGCTTCAAAACAAATTTGCCTAGTTAAAAAAAATCAAATTTCATTGGTTCAAAAAAAAATAACTGAGACAAAATTTGAACTACAGTGTATACATGTACATGTATGTATAACTTCAAAAACTCATGAATAATTAATGAGCATTTTGTCCAATCAGATGAAGCAAATCAGTCACGTGCACGCTCCTTTATACCTGATAAAATCTCATCATTCTAAAAGGCCCGCGGAGGGATTTGAATTCTGTCCCAGAGGGAAATGGGGTTAATGATTGAGACAATGGAATTTCTATTGATGTTTCAGCTTTCTCACTGAATTGCTAATTAGGATGAACGTTTTATATAAAGAATATTAATGAACATGAAATTTTATATAAAGTTTCATCCTAATTAAGAATTCACTGATAAAGACCCAAAGATAGCAAAAAGTACACGGAACATAAGGTACCTAGATAATAAATTTTGCACTCAATTTACTAATATCAGCAGACTACCGAGATACACAGATAATATTTTTAAAATGAAGTTATCCAACTACCATTACTTGTTTACCGAGCCACTGTTTAGTTCCAATTATTAAACCAAACTCAAAGCCGTAAAATTATAAAAACGTGCATTAAACTTACATATTTTGTGCCGGAGTCAAAAATTTAGAGTCTGCCGTCATGTCAGTCACATCGCTTTCCAAGTCTTGAACTTTATCGAGGTAAACCACGACACCAAATCCTTCAAGTGCAGATTCTTCTTGCCGATTGCGAAACGCCGCTTCAAACAACATAGTATGGTAATTTGTTCATGTCATTCCCTTGAGATGTTCGTAATTGCAGGCGGTGATTACTCGAATATTTTGCATGGCGTTGTGAATACAAATGTTCAATGGTTCATTAAGTAACCATTCCCTTGAGATGTGCGTCTTTCTTTCATTGCATTCTTAAAGCGTTTTTGAAGCCGTTTAAAACACTCACAGCACGTGTTTTATCAAGTCTAAAAATTCTCGGGCTCCGCCCTCGAATTTTTAAACTTGATAAAACACTGCTGTTCGTGTTTTAAACAGTACATAAACACAAGTTATAATTATTGATAAAATGTCATTAGATTTGGTAAAGTAGGATATGGAGTGCTCTATGCTGAAAAACATGATTCCTATAGTTCCCTCGAGGCCCTGAAATATACCACAGCAACACTTTGCAGTGACGGGTCCTGAGGCCCATAACCTGCCATAAAATTAAATACTGGACTGTTTGTGAACCGGAACCACAATGAACTGACTTTGTCTCTTGACAGTTTATATAACCCTAATTATCATAACACTGGCTCTCCAGGCCCTCTCGTCCACATAGGAACTTATTTCTCTTTGCCCTACCAATTCATTGCATTCCTTGTCTGTTACCAGATAAATACATTTCTTAGAACACAATTTTGGAGTGTGCAAAGCATTTTCAAATGTGTGGCATAACTGTTATGTCTTTATCCCTTGGGCTGGTCTATTGCTACACTGTAGGTTGCAAAATAAATTATTTATTTTACATAACAGATACACGGGAATGCAGTACATTTTAATATCACCAAGTACACAATGTATTAAAGCAGCCACCAAAATCTTATTTATTTAATTTGTTTGTGGAGCAAGTGCAGAATACAACTCCAATTTTGAAGGTCTTCCCTAAAAACACCAGCTCAAGGGCTCTGTGGTGTGTTATCCTAACCCCTGGGCCTGTGCCAAGCCTAAAATCAATATGCCAGTCCTAAGTCTAGATCGCAGTTTAAGCCTAAGCAGCTCTAACTTAATCTGGCTGACAAGTCAGACTTATTGTGGAACTCTCTTCCATTGGATATTAAATGCAGTGAGTCAGTTAAAAATTTTAAGAATAGACTTAAGACCTGGCTTTTTAAACAGGCCTTTAATTGATAGATTATCCTTGTTATACATGTAGCTGGTTGGTCCCACCCATCAATTTTGTAACACAGGTTATAATTATAAAGCATTTGATTATCTCCAAAGCAAAAGGTGTCTTAGTTCTGCCCATTTGGCCTTCAGCGGTTTTCTGGCCCCATCTGGTTTGCCCAGATAGATTGTTTAAGCCGTTTGTGGTAGATTTTTTATATGTTGAACAAGGTAGCCATGTTTTCCAGCATGGTGATAACACCCATTCGATTTTCGGCTCAGACTTACTTGCTTTTCCTGTCGTTTTTCTCAGGTTAGATGCATCATTTAATTGTCATGAACTTGACTTACATGTAGTTTGAGTGTTTTGCTGCCCTTTTGCGAGTAATAGGACTCATTTTGTATTTACCATTAGACATACACTAGAATTACAAAATAAGCCACATGGTTTACTGTGGTTTTATGGGCGCAGGACGTTAGCAAACGCCATATGGCTTAGTGTGTTGTTTTTGGCTGCAGGACGTTAGCACACGCCATATGGCTTAGTGTGTTGTTTTTGGCTGCAGGGCATTAGCATATGCCGTATGGCTCAGTGTTTTTTTTTTTACCACAGGCTTCTAGTACATGCTGCATGGTTATGTTAGGTGAATGTAGGTTGTTACATGTACAGTTGTATATATGCTGGACACTGGGCTTCAGTAATTAGTACAATAGTGCCGCTTGGCTTGGCCTATTTGTATTAAGTGTTATTTAATAAATGTGACATACATGTACATTCATGTTTTGTTTCTTTTCTTCATTTTACAAGGTAAAGCTTTGTTCGACAAAGTCTGTATATCAACTTGGTCTCATCATCCAGAGTTGCATCGCTTAGCAAGTAATTTACATGCACGTGCCATACAAGACCGAGCTCCACGCACGACTGACCAATATTCAAGACCGTTTGCACACCTTCGGGTCTGGGCAGAAACATTTAGTGGTGTCTCCGTCCTCCCAACTGATTCTTTGTTAGTAGCTAGCTACTTAGAAAGTCTTATTGAAAAGGGTACTATGTAGTTCTTCTAATCTCAATTTAGCTTGCTATTCTATTGTATGGGCTATTGGATTGTACAGTTTTACCAACCCTTGTCAATCCACTATTGTAAAAAATATTTAAGAGGCAGACAAGCATATGACAGCAAAACCCAAGTCGAGAAAAGAACCAGTCACCCCTGAAATGATCAGGGCCAAAGCTAGCAGGGGCATGTTTTCAATCGGCTAATAAACGAGATGCCCCTTCCTGATATTGTTTTGACTTCATTGTCTGGAAAGTTAGGTATTAAATGATTTGCATTCGGTTCACGAAGTGATTAGAATACAAATGTACATGTAATGCACTCAGAAGTACATGTAACAACCTCCACCGTTGGGAACTACTTACAATGTACTAGTATGCTCACATGACTTTGTATGTTTTCAAGAAGCATGCTTTTCGAAAATGCTAAAGATTCATCAAGATCGCACATGAATTGAATTCTCTCAGCCGTGCAGACAGGTCTGTCCGGTCAGTTGGCACAACAACACAGGGGTGCACGACCTTCCCTGGGAACTGTGGTTTATTGCATTGTACATGTAGTACCACACAGTTTCTCAACTTTACTTTCAAAGTGAAATGTTTAATATAAGTAAAATACTCCAGTTATTCTTATTAATTTAATCCATTTTCAAAAGTGGGGAAGTCGGTCTCTTGAATTGCTGTGGTGCATAATAGAAGTGTGAAGTTTTCTGCGAACTGAGTTGAATATCAATTAGCTAAATGTATGTGTAATGTTTGCCTTGAAATTGTACTAAAACAATTGTTTTACAAATTGAGATAACCACCAAATCAATTGTTCTGGGCTATTTTTATTTTACTATAAATTATGTGAACAGTTTTCAATGTTATGCGAGAAGTGCTTGACGTCAGTCAATCTCTCAAATAAAACATTGAGGTGTGAAGTTTAGGATTTGTTGTCAATATTATAATTTGACATGTGTTGTGACTTGTGAGATTGCACAAACAACTTCTTACCAAAGTGTTCTGGATATGTTCATCCAGTTCTTCAATCTGAATATTTCTCCAGGAATCGTTGAATTTTAGTAGAGTCAGCACAAAAGTTGAATAATTACATTAACCAATAGACCTCTTTAGCTTTATATGTTATACCATGCCCAAAATAGGAACAATTTTTATTATTTTTTCTTTATTCCAATGGACCAAAGGGAACAACTTAGATAGTTTGCAATTGCAAATTTATATACTGCATGAGCATTCTAATACCATACTAACTGTAAGCATTTAACAGCGAGCAGAAATCAGCCTGAATATATGGAATTTATTAATGGAACAAAAGAGTTTATCTAGTCCATATATCCAGGGGTATATAAAATAAAGCAAAAAAATATTCACAACATAAACGGATCTGTTTGGAGCCACCAAACTTGCAAAAGCAATGGCCAGTGCTTACTTTCTTTTGGTTTGGTGTAGTATTTATTAGTATAGCTTAGTACAGGGTTTTCAATAGAAGCTGGCAGCCGGCGAATCTCGCCGGGTATTTTACATGAAATCGCCGCCTACTTTGATTGAAAAAATTCCCAAAAATTAGGGAAAACTCGCCGCCTACTCTTCAAGTTTTGCCACTTACTTCAAATGTTATTGAAAACCCTGTTACTACATGTATATAGCTCTTTTAAATGTTAATTTATGGAAATTTCAGGACCTTATGTTCGGTAGATGTTCTTGCAGATAAGCTGCACCCCTGATTTTAAACGAAGATTTCGGGTAAAAAGGTGCAACTTATCCGTGAGTGAATATGGTACATGTAAGGTACATGTACCAAACAAAAGATTAACTGATCAAAATTTGAGGGATGTATAGCTGTGATGGGAAGCAAGCAGTCGTGTTTTCAGTTAACCATACATTTGTCTGTATTTGGAATGAGTCCAAGGCCGTGAAATTTTTTTTAGACAATGCATGGAAAACTGAAAACACGACTGCTTGCTTTCCAGCACAGCTGGATTCTTCAAAATTTGGTCAGTTAATCTGTTGCCTAGTGCCTTACGCTTGCAGGCTGTGAATATTTCAGTAATTCGATTTTACGGAAATTATTTGGCATTGAATACCATGTTTACCCACTTCCGACCATGTGACCTTGAAGCAAAAGAGGTCTATTAAACAACAAGACTCAAACCGATCAAACTTCACAAAATAATTATGAACTTTAAATGGAACCACAGTAGTAATTTAACACAAAGATTGTGAAGAACCCTTTTTTTTACTATAAACAGTGGAAAATGTTATGAGAAAACATTCAAAAAAAGGTTACCAGGGTTCATTTTGGGGGGTCTTACTCAAAATAAAATCTCAAAAAGCTCGCTTGAGCCGCACCTGGACTTTAAATGAAAAAAGTACCTCTTAGTCAATACCCTGCAGCTTATTTGTAGTCAAGTACGGTATATTGGTGCAGTAATGAGAATTGAATACTTAATCAGGTAGACTGCATCCTCGGATACCCAGGGCAGTGAGTGCGTGATGGGCAAAAATAGGGGGGAGGGGGAGAAGGGAGAGGATTTTACCTGTTGCCCACTCACTACCCCTGCCAGTCACCCACTCACTGCCCCTGGGTATCTTAGGATGGGTTGACAGTGGGGCCACAGAGCCACTTGAAATATACATGTAGGCTCGGTTTCCAGCCATGGGGGTTTCGGTGAGCCCGCGATCCTCTCCCCTCTTACGGCTGGGCGCGCGAGCTGAGCCATTATTGGTTTTAGCCAATCACAAACTTGCCACTAAATTCCTGTCACTGAATGTATTTGCATAATTGACATTGTAAACTTTTTGAAAGCCGGACCAACAAAGGCTTTCGACTGCTGTTCCAAAATGCGTTTAAATTTGCTCTGGAAAAGTTTTGGTTTCGAAGAAATCAAGGATTCACACAAAGCAGCAGTAAGAGAGTTAGTTTTCGGATGAAGACACTTTGTCAGTAAATGCACCGGCTCTGGAAAGTCGCTTGGGAAACGTTAACCATCAGCTCAAAGGTTGTGAAGCTCCGCGTAATGTGCAGTCATTTCTCATTTAACTTTACCTATGCAAGACCAGGTAACCCGGTTATTCTTTATACTTCAAAGAAAATTAGTGCTGCCTTTATCGGAGCCAAGAAAAGACGGACAACTCCATATTAAAATAATTTATAGAAGAGAAGAAATCACGTCTGACACAGGCCATGTTTACGCATTCAAACTCTGCGATCACAATTCACTTGAAAATCGCTGCATCGAAAGAGTTTTACAATTCTTCATGTCCTACATGTACATGTAGGTATCGATTTTTTAATGTCTCCAAGACATACTACACGAGTACTGGGCGGGAATACTAGACTCTAGCTCAGAATAGTTCCGAGATAACATCTGAAGATCTCAGAACTTTATCCCCGTAAATTTTGGCTTTTAATTTCTGTCAGTGACTGCCTCGATCGGCACTTTAAAGAGTAACAAATAACTGAAATAAAGTAGCCTGGTTTCTCAATGATTTTAAATGGCGTTTGTTCTTGATAATTAATTTCACAGGAGTTTTAGTTTAAAGAATTCCAATGTATTTTGAATGTTTACGCGAAATTGAACCAACGTGAAAGGGTAAACAGCTTTGCTTGTCAAAACACGCAAATAAATTAATAATATTGAATTTTAATCAAATGACATCTCGGACATGGTGTGTCGACCGCGCGCCCAGCCGTTAGTGGGGGGAGGCTTTGGAGAAATGACACCCCAATGGCTGAAACCGAGCCTACTTGAAATACATACTCTGGCAGTATATACATTTGGAATACTTAATCAGGTTGACTGCAGAGCCAACGTAACCCGCCCGGAGCCAATTAAACTAATCGTATATACTTTTGCAGTATTAATAAAGAACATTTGGAATACTTAACTAGGTTGACTGTGGAGTAGAAGCTTGTATTAATTAAGATCAGTATTAAGTATAGTGTATGATTCTCAGAACATTAATGTTGTGTTCTATGTCAAGCTTATCATTCCTTTTTTGCTCTGACGAAGGGCTTGCGCTCGAAACGTCAGCTGCTACTCGCTTTCCACGATGGTTAGCATACCTCAATCGACTTTAGTTGATTATATACCAGTGTTTATCTTTCCTGCCGACACAGACCAACACTGTCTAGTTTTTACAGGAACTAGTTACCTATCTTATCATTTATAAACCGCGGAGCCAGCTCTGTCAAACATCTAAAAAAGTGGCGTTGTATATTTCTGCACTTTAGTCTTTACTGTTTTAATAGAGCAGATTTCGTAATATGAGTTAGACAAACTACGGCATGTCCGTAACCGTGCTGTAACCGTGCTGTAACCGTGCTGTGCCGTATTTCTGTAATTTGATTGGATCAGCAGGACAAAAACAATGGGAAACAATTTCAACGCCACGGCCTGCCGTACGGTAACCGTGCTGCACTCAGCGTTGAGTCTAGGCGCTACTCCGCTAGCCTTGTTTGCCGGGACGCATGACGCGAGTCTTAAAACTTCTTGTAAACCTGAAATTGTTGACACTTCACATTTAAAAAGACAATGATAGGACTTCTAGATTAATTTCACCCATTTTGCAGATGTTTGCAGGCTGTTTAGGGTTAATTTAGCACCTCCAATCTTACCTCTTCTCGAGCTCCTCTTGAACTGCACACACGTAGAGTTCCTGAGGAGAGGAATCGCTCACTTAATTAATTCATGAAATGACCAAATAAACTAACATAAATTAGCAGTGGTTTTAAAATGTACAAATTTGACAACATTTGAGCGACGATGGTTGTTTAGTGTAGTGGTTGCGACGTTTGCCTTACGAGTAGGCGGCAGCTGGGTTCGAGTTCCAGAAAATCCCTCAATTTTTTTTACCTCACCATTTTCTTGAGAAGTTTTTTGGGGAACCCTAGCTCTAGGTGGGTAAGATCTTGTTTACTGACCGGTTAGGGTTTTTTATGGTTCAGGGTAGGATTTTAGTTAGTTTATATTGTCATTTCATGAATAAATTAAGTGAGCGATTCCTCTCCTTAGGAGCTCGTGCACACACGGACATCCACCATTTTGTTTTTCTTGGCTTCCAGGCTCCACGCTGTCAAAGTAACAGGCACGCAAGAGCTCATGGGATTTCTAGTAACTTCCGGCCGGACTCACTCTGCCGGACCCTCATTTTGTGATAAAAGCAAAATATTGTCACAAAACATTATTTGGACATGCTAATCAGTATTTGAACCATTATTTTCGATGTTTTGAAATTGCATAATAAATGCATAAAAAAGAAAGACGTGACATACTATGTGAAAATGTGTTCCGACGGCGATGACTCGTGATGACAACTACTAGAATTACCATGTACCATACAATTCTCAATCTGAGATCACAAGGTCGCTCACTCACGACAGATCTGATTACACTTACGATCAACTAACGATCCGAATATTCTACATATGTATGAAACTTAAGTAGGCAGCAAAGAGCCATAACTTAACTATAACTTAACTACTAGTTTTGCAATTGGCCGCAAACCTAAACCGGAAGTGGAAAATGATGACAACCGGAAATAGCTAAATTGCATTTTATTTTATTTTAAAAATTAACCAAAGATACATTTCTACTCTATTTGCATTGATGAAAGACGAACTGGTGTTTAAAATATTGTTTCCAGTCATGATAACGTTCATAAATCCATCAAAACGATTTACTGAAAACACGACATCAATCTCACATTTAAGACTTGTTTTTGCTGCAAGGAATATAATTAAGCCTTTTTTCGTTTTTAATATTATAATGAGCCCAATTCAATGAGGCTATAAAAAATTACTTCCGCGTCGTCACTTCCGGTACGGTAAATGATACGTGTTACTACATATAGGAATTGCTCTGGTTATTGTAAACATATTAGGTGCAACGTAAACTTTTCAGAAACTGTTTTACTCCAAGTAAAGGGGAGCCGGGGTGGCGCAGTGGTTAAGCGCTTCGCCTCTCACCTCTGTGGCCCAGGTTCGATTCCCGGACGCGGCACCATATGTGAATTGAGTTTGTTGGTATCTCACCCTTACTCCGAGGGTTTTTCACCGGGTTCAGAGTTTTACTCAGAAGCCTTATCAGAAGGCACTGGTGGGAGTGACTCCGATGTTAAACCCCGATGTGCTTACGCTAAAATAGGAGCGCCGAGCGTCCATTTCTCAGTGTTCAATAAAGAGAGTCGTTCCCCACCCCCTCTCCTTGAAAGAACAAATCGTCTCACTTTGCTGGTGTAAGGTATTAACACCGTCAGGCCATGATACCTTAATGCATTGCGTGACTTGCTGTAATCACTACGTCACGCTCTGCTCCTGTGTAATAATCACTTATGTGGAATTTCCTGCACCATTGTTCTCCGCCGCACAACGGGCACGAGAGGTCGTTTGCTAAGCTGTTATCCCTAGCGCTGTTTCACCGCACACGCCACGTGAATTTCACTAAGCTGGTATTTTTAATAGTTAACTAAGGGGATATGTGACTTTTTTAAATGGCGGACGTCAACGAACGCGTGACAGCGCTGTGCGTTTTCATTGGTCCACAGATTACGCCGCTCTGTTCAGCGCACACGGTGAGTTTCTCGCCTAAAGCGGAGACTAAAAATATCAAACACGATATATATTTTCATTACGGTCAATTGAGGCGAAAATCTCGCTGAAATTCGTCGCACACGAGAGCTATCAGCTTAGCAAATGACCTCTCGTGCCCATTGGCTAAGCTGATAGCTCCCGTGCATGTGCGGCGGGCTTTAGTAGTGCTATAGTTTCATGGAAAATTACTTTTCCGGTCCTGTATTAAAATCATTATCCAAGGATCCCCAAAGTCGCTCCAATTCACGAGACTGACTTCGTCATCTTTTTCGCCAGGGTGTTGTATATCCCTTGTATGTATTTTACATTTCAAGGCATGCAAATGGCAAGAGAGATTTCAATGAAACACAGTAAAATACCGATTACAAGCCAACCCCGGTTATAAGCCAACCCCGGTTATAGGCCCAATCAGTTTAGTAACAATAAAATCCTCCCAGTTATAAGCTCCCCGTATATAACCCAACTCCTCCCAACACTGCCACCACCTCTTTAAGCTCAGTGACTGAAAAAACGGTTTATCATAGTTAGTGTTCTATGCTTGAATATTAATAATACAAAAACATTTAGCGAACACTAATACTTTTTAGGAGAAGAGTGAAATAAAGTAGTTTTCTGTTAACACTCCATTTTTTAATGTTTCTATCATTCCTGTTATAAGCCCCCACCTGGATATAAGTCCCGCTATAACCCCTTACGAACTCGTATAAGCCCAGGGTGGCGCAGTGGTTTAGGGCTTCGCCTCTCACCTCTGTGGCCCAGGTTCGATTTCCCGGATGGGGCGCCATATGCGAGTTGAGTTTGTTGGTACCTCGGCCTTGCTCCGGGTTTTTTTTCTGGGTTCTCAGGTTTTCCTCCCTCCGCAAAAACCAACACGCTAAATTCCAATTCGACTGTGGATTAACCGGGACCTGGCTTTGATCAGTCCAATTTCTGCCAAACTTTTCGAAAGAATTGTTTATAATCAACTTTTTATATATATTAATGACAATAAGCTCTTATCAAATCAAAAATCTGGATTTGGAGCTTTGCATTCCACAGTTACTGCGCTATTAGAGGCAACAAATGAATGGGCGTTAAACATTGACCGCAGTGAAATCAATGCTGTTGTATTTATCGATCTTACAAAAGCTTTCGACACCGTTAATTACGAGATTCTTCTTGCTTAAATTACGTCACTACCTCGGAGGGGGACTCCCATATAAAAGGGGTAGGGATGCTGTTGAAATTAGGTCGAGGGGTAAAATTTCAACAGAATTCGCTGAAATTGCATACAGAGCCCAATGAAGAACAGATAAAGACTTCAGGGGAGTTTTCATTGATCTTATTTCAGTATTTCTGGCCTAACGGATACAACCAAATACTCGTTACAAATCTCATACAAACCCTTATAATTTAAAAACACAAACAGAGCTTGGGTTTCCTGTGGTTTTTATGTTTTATCGATTAAATACTTGAAAAACATCCAGGTCTTATTAGTGCCTACCCAAACTGGAGAGAAAAGCGGGCAGTCTAAAGCAGATTTTAAGCCTTTAAATGACAGACAATCTTGAAATTAGAATAGATCTAAAGTTTTCGATCTTACACTAATCATATCGCTGTCACATGCTGTCTCATAAATAGAAACAGAAAGACACATTGAATTGAATTAGTAAAACTGGTAGGACTGGTGATACAACGCACGGAGATATATCTCCAGCATATTTACCGGTAAATCATTTATTCAATTCATCTATAAATGTTCTGTTGTCAATTGAGGATCTTCTCAGACGAATCTCCTTTCGTATCCGATTTTTAGCCGGGGGCATTCAACTGAGTCTTTCACGCGCAGTGAGTGACTGGATCAAGGTAAGACAGCTAACTTGACGTTTATGTGAACTACGGCTAGTTATATAACAGGTTTTCCATTTTAGAATGCTCAGAAATCCTTCTGTATTCTATAAAGGTTCATCTTAACTAAGTTTATTACCAGACGGACATTTTGCAACCGCGATACTTGCTCAAAGCGGTTTTAACAAGCTCAACGGAGCATGATCACATTAATGAGTGTACCCCCTCCGCCTCCCCTCCCCCCCCCCCCCCCTCCCCCATGAAGAGGAGAAATGTTGCAGAAAATTAGTGATCCTGGATACGTTTCATTACATGATAGTCAGTGGTATACCGGCTGATAGCAAAATCGTAAAATGACATCACACTGCCTCCAGTGGCGAGATCATTCATTATATCAACACGTGAGGGATATCACTTCACAGACCAAAACTTGTTTTGTTTAATTTGCTCTTTTTTACCTCCTAAAATGTGAGAAACATTACTTTTAAATAGCGCCAGCCAACGTAATTTTGAGCAAATGTTTGATTTTTACTTCGTTTGACAGGCTTTTAAATAAATTTTGGTGATTTTGCTGATCTTGAAAATTAATAATTATAGTTAATAATAAGTAATAGTAACAGTATTTTTCTGCGTTTGACCGTGGGAATTAGCAGGAAAATGAGCTCTCGTCGGTTCCTTTGTTTTGATAAGGAATATGCGTTGGTATGCATCGGAATGGAGCGGTATATATGTGTGCGATAACAGGTCATGCATCTCGGTTTCGCCGCATTCTCAAGCAGTGCAGTTTATCCTAATTAAAGATTAATTATTCTTATTCCGTCCAGTCCTAGGAGAAGGTATATTGCAGAAGTTGTTTTCTGCATCTTTAATATGAGTTTTGTGTTGCAGATGTATTCAGCTCGGATATGTGGCAAGGTTTGCGCAGGGTCATACCGCAGGGTGACGAGACCCTATCTTCGCTTGTGGAATCCCTCTCAGATGTTGTTCTGCTCGGCAGGGCAGCCAGTACCTCAAAGAAGTACTGTTCTTCCTATTCCGGATGGAAGTCTTGGGCCTCCTTGCATCACATTACAGTTTTTCCTGCGTCTCCTTACCATGTAGCCCTCTACCTTCGGTTCTTTATGTCAGATGCCAAGTCGGTTTCCCCCTTGAAGCTCGCCTGGATTCATCTCATCGCAGGAGAACAGTCCCCAACAGATCACCATTAGTTAAAGAAGTGTTAGCTGGCGCCAAGCGTCTGTTGGCTCACCAGAAGACAAAGAAGGAGCCAGTTACTGTTAAGCAATTAGAACAGCTCGTTAAAGACAAAGCTTGTTTATCAGCTTCGTTGTGTGATATTCGCTCAGTTGATATTTGTTTGTTAGCTTTTTCTGCCTTAGTCAGAATTGATGAATTAGCTTACCTCGTGAGGTCAGATTGTAAGTTCGAAGACAGTTATTTAAAGTTATCCATTAAGTCTTCTAAGACAGACCAATTAAGGGACGGAGCTTGTGTTGTGTTGGCTCCCTCAGGAAAGGTCACATGCCCTGTGGCTATAATGTCTAGATATCTGAGTAAGGCCGATCTCAGGGACGACAGTTCTCTTTTTTGTCAATTGTCCAAAACCAAGTATGGTTACAAGGCTAGAGCTAAAGCTACACCAGGTTAAGAGAAATTGTAATCGAAGCCTTTCAAGGAATTGTACCTGATATTTCTAAAATAGGTACACATAGTCTCAGGAGTGGTGGTGCATCTGCTGCGGCCAATGCAGGTGTTCCGGATAGGCTGTTGAAGCGTCACGGTCGTTGGCTAAGCGACTCTGCCAAAGATGGCTATGTTAAAGATTCTATTAGTTCTCGCCTTTCGGTTTCAAAGGCTCTATAGGCATCTAGATTTTGACCCAGCCCGCGGGAGGTTGAATGTGGGATACAGCTGGCTCGGGGTTTTCCTCCTAGGAGCGAGTGGACGTGCGGGGAGGTTTTTCACCCAGCTGTTTTTCACCCTGCTGTCCACAATCCCCATTCAATTAATGTAGCTTGGAATATGTGGAAAGGCATATCCTATATATTACATGGTTAGGATAGTGTGTGAAGGTATAATAAATGAGGCGTTTCTGCTTAGCTTGAGAGCGAGCCACACCCAAGAGTTGTATGTCTCTTGAGGGGAGGGGGAAGGGAGGGAAACGAGGATTAGAAGAGAGTAAGTAAATTGCGTGGCTGCTTGAAGATACATAATTTATCTTCTCGTGTTCGTTCGCTGCGCTATCATATCAAGCTAAACACCAGAAGATAGATTCCGTATCTCCACGCAGCCATGTAATATCCTCTAGAACTTCTCGTGTTCGTTCGCTATCATATCAAGCTAAACACCAGAAGATCAATTCCGTATCTCCACGCAGCCATGTAATATCCTCTAGAACTTCTCGTGTTCGTTCGCTATCATATCAAGCTAAACACCAGAAGATCAATTCCGTATCTCCACGCAGCCATGTAATATCCTCTAGAACTTCTCGTGTCAACTGAACACAATTTTTAACTTGTTCGCTGTACTCACTCGATATATTCGGCCACTCGAAGATGAACTTTATATATTTGCGCCACCATGTAATCATGATCCCCTATATTTTGCATCTAGCTAAAATGTTACGATTATTCTGAAAATGGTTTTCAAACTATACGTTTCAGATTGAATGGAGGGCAAACGTAAAGATTTCACCCCTAAAAAGGTTTGCTCAGAAACTAACAAACGGAAGAAGGAAGACGTCATCTTAATCGATAACGATTCGGAGGATGGAAATGACGGACAGGTAATCCGAAATCTTTTGGTCAGCGAAGACGAGGACAACCTCCCACCCTCAAGTATGTTAAGGCCTGGTTCATTTAACGGAAAATAGATTTACGTTAAAAAATATTTTCTGTCAGAAATAACAGTTAAACAAAATATAATTACATCATAATACTAATATCAACTTCCTTAAATTTGTTGAGTGGATGGTTGTCGTATCACGTGATCGATGACGTCATAATTATGTAAAATCGTTTAAGTGAAATGCGGCTGTGACGATAACATATGAATATAAAGTAATCCTGCTAAAACATTACTCCTCCCACAGTGTTTTAGACCACGCTTAGAAAACATGACTATCATGTAAAGATAAGGAGATATTTTTTGCATATTTTCGTCTTAATTACTCGTTAACGAAACATTGTAGTCATCTTTTCTAAGCTGATTTTGGTAAAAGGCTTCAACCTTAACTAAACATACCCACTCATCATTCTAGCTGTTTTAAACTCGGAGCCGCGATTTTGATTTACTGATTTCGTGTTCTATAAAGTCACGTGACAGACCACGTGACACGTTTTACTACACACAAACTACTTAAGGTAGTCAAGAATGGCGATATCTATTATCGTGAGAAACTTGGCGTACTTACCATATTCGACTGTGCTGAAATAAGGAAAACAGTTTTTACCCGAAATTTGACCGCTGAACCAGGCCTTAACATGCTTGAGCCCGTCGAATTTATTAAAACTGAATTAATCAGCAACAAACCGGCCGAATCACAAGTGGAAGTGGAATATTCGGAAAGCTTGCATGATGGACGGGCAATCGACGACCTCGAACCAACTGACGAACAACGAGATTATGAACTGTATAGAGGAAACCCAAAACTTCCTTTATTACACAGACAGCGGATTAAATTGAAGCATCCATACGATCTGAATGGAGATGATACGCCGGGGGTGTTCCTGAAGAAAGAGAATGTGCGTTTTTATGCTGTCAAAACTCGAGATGATGGAAGTCTTAACATCAGCTCAGAAATCCACACAGTCAAGAATACGCACGGCAAGGTCGAGTCCGGAACATACAATGTCAGAGTGAAGGGAGAGTGGCGGGAAAAGAGTTGCGATCTCAGCAATGTATTCGCAGTGGTGAGGAGGCGAGCAGTGCATCGCAAAACAAAGAACGAATATGACTGTGCGTTCACCAGGTACCACACCTTCATCATACCGCTACCAGAGTACAGTGCCTACCACAGCGAGCTGAAGAATGTGAAGTGTTATACTTTGCAATATCCACACATTATTGTTAATTATTATATGGCAAGCCACTCTCATTGCCAAATCGAGTGTTTTGATTGGCTGATGCTCGGTCGGGATTTTGCCGTACGGACCGTTACCATGACAACGGTCACAATTCGCGTATTTTGGTCTAAGCTCAGGAAATTGAAAACTAAGATCGAGCTAACTAGGCACTGAGTGATGTATTTTAAGAACACAGACATCGTAATAACACAGTTTTTAAAAGAGAGAAAGTCGGACCATCAAAAATGGGACCTGTGAGTGTGAATGTAATTACAAAGCTTACCTCCAAAACGAACATACTTGACCATTTGTTGGCAAAAATTATCATTGATGTACGCAAAGTCAACCAGAAAAAGACAGGAAAGAACTAGTTAGAATACAATTCCATCCAAAGGTCTATGCTCCAGAGACAAGATAGATGTCCTGTTAGGTTCTACAAAGTTTCAGAAGTCACCGTCTAGCAGAGTTGTACGGAACGTCGGAACAACCATTTTCCCGGCCGTCAACTACAAGCGAGTTTCAAACAGCGACATCACATGAAGTCTCCACTCGGTAGAAACGAAATTAGAACATGGCTTAGTAAATAAATGTATCAGGTAATGCAGGAATTAAACACCCCAGCAGCAAAATAACTGAACAATGCGACTCAATAAATATAAACTGACCTGCTATATAACGCTGATCCTGAAAGCTGCTTCGTGGCTCTGTCGAGTGTCGAGCGGGAGCCTCGATCCGTGCAGTCCAGTGGAAGTTGTAAAACTACAAGACAACAAGTCTGCCAGCGATTATCACCAGAGCCAGAAGTCATAGCCTGTCCATATATTCAACAAGCAACAAGTATATTCCTCTGCAGCCGGCTTTCTTTTTTCAATTATCAGTTTTAAGAAATGTGTCTTAAGGGAGCGGTCATTAATTACTGGGGGAGGGGGGCGGTAGAATATCTAAGACGAGGACTCAAAAATGTTGGCCCTCCCCAAAACATCAGCCCAAAAAATCTTGGCCCTCCCAAAAACATAAAAAAATGACGTCTTTTTTTAACAAAAGAGGAAAGCATTTCTTTTGTTTTACGCCTGAAAACCTCGTTATCAAGCAGAATGTTTGAGGTCTCGAACGTTGCCCATTAGCAGCATCCAGCACGCGCTGATTGCTGGTTAAGGGGCATTCCCAATCTGAATGGTCGATTGGAGTAGTCTAAAAATATTGTAAAAGTTTCATTGTTAAAACAGGCGCCCAAAAATTTGGGACCCTCCCCAAATCGAAGCCCAAAAAATCTTAGCCCTCCCCCTAAATTTACCGGCCCTCCCCCCCTCGCCCCCCCCCCCCCCCCCCCCCCCCCCAGTAATTAATGACCGCTCCCTAAATGTCAGTCAGCACCGGTCCAGTTTACAAATTACAATCCCTCACTATAAACCAGGGAAGTTCTGATTCCATTCTTAGAACGCATTATGCAAGCCTCAATGCGTTTACAATATGAATATAAATTTAACAGTACTTAGTTTAAAAAGATTCGAGATTTACATTTTTCTTAAAATATATAATAATGAATAGATTGTTCCACGAAGCAAAATAAACACACTATTCTAAATTATAATTGAAAAGGTGTGTCTTAAGACACGTCTTAAAATTAGTTATTGAATTTGCACTTCGTATCCTAGCTGGTAGTGCATTCCAGAGCCTGGGTCCTGAGATCGAAAAGGCGCGGTCCCCATGCGTGGCAGAGAAAGATTTGGGGACGGTTAAAAGACCCAGATTGGAGGAGCGCAAACTACGGCCAGGAACATAAGGCTTAATTAGATCATTAATATAAGATGGCGCGCACAAATGGCCATAGTCAAATGACGGTCAAAAATGACACCTAGGTTACGGGCCTCATTTACAGGTACTATACTATGCTTGCCAAATATTATATTAGAGATAGGCTCCAACTTACTAAACCTAGAAGAAAAATGGATTATTTCCGTCTTTTTTGAATTGCATGCGAGTTTGTTCGCGAGAAAGAACGTTTGAATGTCAGTAATACAATGATCTAAATCAACTAAGGCTGACTGTCGAGACGCAGGATTCATCGTGATATACAGTTGTGAGTCATCAGCATAGAGCATACAATCCAGACCATGTAACTTGATTATGTCTTGTAGAGGGGCAAAGTACAATATAAACAACAAAGGTCCCAACACCGAGCCTTGTGGAACACCAGAAGTAATGGGTTGGCTCTTAGACTCTGTACCATTTATCACAACCTTCTGAGAGCGACTGCAGAGGTCAGGACATGAACCAACTTAGGACTGTTCCAGTAAATCCAAACTGAGATTTTAGTCTATTTATGAGAATATTATGATCAATAGTATCGAACGCAGAAGAAAGATCCAATAACACCAGGACAACTTCTTTCTTTTGGTCCAAAGCACGGAGGATATCATCTTGAACCCGTATTAGCGCAGTCTCAGTGCTGTGGTTTTGCTGATACGCCGCTCTTTTCTGATCGCTTTTTCTACAAATTCCACCTTTCATGCGCTTTGGATTAGCAAAGCTTTCTAATTCTGAATTGATTTTGACATCTGACATTGTATTTCCATTCATCCTTTGTATTGATTTAGGAAGAGCTGTCAAATAGATTCCGTAATAAATTCTGAACGGCTTCCGCACTTTGGTATGTAAATTTATGCAAATTCGGTATCTCACGTTGTGTTACGGAGCGCGAGTCACGCAAGTCACTTATTTTTTGCCATATAATAAACTACTTATTAACCTCGCCCACTCGGTCTTTACGGGAAAATATCAGACCTCGGTCTTTTATGTACGAACCCCGCTCTCGCTCGGTCCGTACTGTCAAGACCTCGGTCTGATATTTTCGCGTAATGACCTCGCTCTCGGTTAATAAGAAAGTACAAGTAGGTAAGTAAGTAACTTTATTATTTAAGTGTCAAATGTATTTAGCTTTGCAACTAATTGGGGACACTAGTCCTACGATCTTACGTCCTTATCCGAGAAGACGTGAAGGTCTAACCATTTGCAGTTGTTTCACAAAGGCAGCACCTTCTACTCAGTTATTTTAAGGCCCTGAGTGTTGGTCTGGCCGGGGTTTGAACCCGCGACCTCCCGCTCAATAGACCGGAGCTTGACCACTGAGCTAACCGGGAGAAGTTATTACCCTTTCAGTACGAGCCACCCAGTTCCTATAATTGGAGAATCTCATGGTAATGCCAAGGCCGCCGACCAGGAATTTAGAGCACGCAAGCACTCACTGAAGAAGGAGTGCCAAGAGGTTGTAACTAAAGATATGAGGGCGCCAAGACTCGTAGCACAAACAATGAATGGGGATACTGATATCCTAGACTCGACCACTGATTCCAATATCCCACGTAATAACAAGTAAATTAGCAATTACAAGTACAACTACGGTACGAAATCGAACACAAAGGAAAAAGATGTAGTCAGTGTAATGGAGCTTTTGGACCAGGGTACAGAACAAGACCCTTTTGTTCTGGACCATAAACAACCTTTCATAAGAGAGTTCCTCCTTCGCCATGGCAAACAACCTGGAATTGTAGCGTTCCTTGACCAAACTGTTATGGATGTGCAGCGCTTCTGCACTGACTCATGTAGTCCTCTAATTGTTGATACGACCTTCAACACTTCAGAATACTACTTTACCCAGACTACATACCTTAATCTGAGCCTCCTGTCCAAGAATTCTGGGAAACATCCATAGTTTCCTGGACCATTGTTTGTTCACCGAAATAAGAGTCGAAAATATTTTCAGTTTTTTTTTGGCAAGCGGTGAAACGGGAGAACCCGACCCTGGAATTTATAAAGGCTCTTGGGCCAGATGAAGATGAGGCAATGTATGGTAGAATGCTGTCAGAAATGACTGGCACTCTTCATCTGCTGGGAGTTGAGCATATGCAACCTAACATTGAGAAGAAACTCGAACATTTGCATTTTCCTTCGTCACAGAGCAGGCGAATTATGGCGGACATATTTGGTGGACCACTTGAGGGAGACAGTGGCTGTCTCTACAACTGTGACACCGAAGAGGAATTTGAGAGGAAAGTTGTAATTTTCAAACAACAATGGCACGAAATTGAGGTCAAGTATACGAAGAACAACACGCCAAAGTTTGTCAGGTATTTTTACATTTTAATATATTTTATATATTTTATATATTTTATATATTTTATATATTTTGCATATTTTTTATATTTTTCATATTGTTTATATTTCTTTATATTTTTATGTTTTTATATTACATGTACTTCAAAGACCATAAGGAGAGAAAGATTCTGGACTGCATGGCGAAATATGTAAGAGAACGTGCAGGTCTCAAGGGAAAGTTTGGACAGAACCCGATAGAGTGGCTACATTACATGACGAACGATGAAGTCAATCAGTCGGAGAATGGGAAGGGATCTCACCGAGTTGCCTCTCTTACAACTGCTCTCGCAGCCTTAAAGGGAAGAGTAATACGGGTATATGGCGATGCCGTGAACTGCTTTGTATGGCGAGGGGCTGTGTAACCTAGCTCCAGAATTTCGCAAGTTTTCTAAGAGCTACGACGAATGGAAGGATATGAATCGAGTACAAAGGAAAGATGAAGCTGATAAGTTCTTCAAATCAGTGTGTGTTCCTGTCATCACGAAAACGCCCAACTTGCCAACCCAACTTCTGCATCTCGTTATGGATAACAGTGAAAGTGCCGTTTTGGGCGCAGGAAGGAGCTGTCAACGCTTAAGCATTACAGCCGAAGAAGCGATGATCCCCGAGGAAATCGTACGCCTCGGAACATTAAAAGACGCGTTCTCAAAAGAAGAACTATTATTGAACGAACCTGGCGCAATAAAGGAGGCAGCGTCGAACCGGCGATGAAAGGATGAGGACTGTTAAGTAGGAAAAATCCAACCTATATTCCATGTCTTTAGCATGGCAATCGGACCTTACGGGGAGGGAGGGGGATTCGTTCAAACCCCTCGAAGATATCATTTTCTTTCTTAAACTAACAAACTTGGTCCCTTGATGTTCACAATTTATACCAGGAAGCTGTTCAACATTGTTGAGCCACATTTACCCCAAGTTCATTGTTATGCCAATGACTCACAACTTTACCTATCGTTCAGTCCCATTCTTTTGTTTACGCTAAACACCTTTAATCCAAACTCACAAAGAAATAAAGCTAACCTGGTTATCGGTCGGTCACTCTGGAGATACATTGACCCTGGATCATTTACCTGTTTGTGCTTTAAACCGAAGCTATACGCCGGCTTCTTAGGCTGCTTATGCTTAGTAACATCATGGCTTATGTACGAGCATGAAATTATTTATATGTAAACTAATTATTGCAATATTTCCTTTTGTATTACCAACACCCTTTTCCTCTGCTCTTTTTCTTATTTCTTTTCTATAATTCCCCTGGAATCTTTTTCCTCAATTTCTCCTCTGCACTTTTTCCTATTTATATAATTCTTTTTTTTTTCTCGACTATTATCCCTATGGTAGTGATCAACTCGAAAGCCTAGCGGCTACTTTGACCACTACGCACATCTAACCTAGTTCATTAAATTTAATAGCTTATATTATCATTCCTTTTTCCTACATATTTGTAATTTTATTTAAAAAAAGGAAAAATAGTGCAAAATAAATTAATCTGAATCTGAGCATGTTGTCATATACTGGCCAGGTCCGGGGCTATACGGAATGTAGCTCCAATAGGAGGCAACTTAACTGGGTCTCCAGTATTGCTATAAAGCATTTTAACATGGTCGCTGTTCGTTCTCTGGTCTCAAATACGCTCTGGGGAATTGAAAAGCTATTCAATAGACTCGACTCTTTCTGCACATCGATTGCCTAATTTCCGCCATGCTCAGTCATTAGGATTAGTTAAGCTTTTGTCTCTAGAACAAATACATCTCTCTAAACTTGGCATAATATCGCTTTGCTTCTTTTTGTTGTTTCCAACTTTAATGTATCCAAAATTGTACCCAAAAAGATACAAAATATACGAAGTTTTGCTACGGAACGGTAAAGCAGTTTTACAGATTTGAGGCTGATTTTAACTTTCTCTTATGATTCTCTTATTGTTCAACGGCTCAATTAAGTTCGCAAGCATGGTCATTTCAATGGTCATTTCAATCGTATAATTGGTCATTCACAAAGTGGATTTGTTAAATCTCTTCCAGCGAATGCTAAATTAAAACAACTATGCACCTCTTAGTAAACGATGGCTCAAATCATTACATCTAGCTAGGTTTTGATCTCTCAAGTAGTTCCCAGAATAGTTGTGCCATAACTTTCACATAAATGTTCCTAAGTTTGTTTTAGAATAGAAGGTTTTGTAACAAATAAATCTTCAGTCGGATAGTATGCTGCCATGGCGATAGACGATTAATGAGTATGGGTTCTAGTCGGGATCATCCAGGTATTGGGAAAGAAAGGCCCTCATCAAGCATTTCCACATTGTTTTGTCTAGCAGGGATTATGTTATTTACGAGACAACAAATAAATTCCATTCTCGGGTGCATGTCTCTCTTATCGATGCACAGATGACGTCACAACGTGAAGAGAACAAAGAAGTGCTCCCACGAGACGCAGTCGACTGGCATAACTGATGTTCTTTTTATCCAATCAAAACGAGCTGAGAAATTGGTTGCGCGCGGTCATGACGCCTTCCATGTGTGTGTTCTCCAATAACACACGGCTCTTAACCAATCAGAGCCTGCGTTTCGGACTGATTATTATATTAATTATATTCATTTTGAATCACTGGCGTTTCCTGCAATTTGATTGGTTAAAAGCAGCAGTGATTTCACCCTAAATTGCATCATTTTGTGTCTGTAAGCGCATCCTTTTGCTGAACCAATCAAAAAGCAGAATGTAAGAAGCAGTAGGGATTGCGCGATCGTTCGCGCACGCTCCAGATTTCAATTTCCCTCTTCTTCAAAGCTCTACCGCTTTTCTAGTTTGTTGTTGTAAAATACAAATTTAGGAACGTTTATCGTTTGTTAAGACTTCAAAAGGAATATAATTAAATGGTAATAGAACTTCGTGTCGTGCAATTATGGTCTGATATCATACTCTTGATTACAAATTGCACTCCCGCTTCGCGTCGTGCAATTTTGTAATCACTCGTATGATTTCAGACCTAATAATATACATGAAAAAAATGCTCAATTCTGATTGGTTGAGGGCAATGCAATTTCAAGGAAACACAGTGCAGAAAAAAGGAAACATAGTGCCGAAAAAAGGAAATACGATGCAAATTTCTTTGGAAAGCAATGAAACATTTCCTTTCGACTTCTGAAAACAATTTGAATGAATTTGAAAGTGTGAACTATTATGGTTTGTTGACTGAATAAATTACTTTGTCACATGACTCGCCAACGTCACTTCCTGACAATTTTTTTCTTGTATATTATTAATAAGTAATCAAAGAGCGCAAATTGCAATATTGATACTCTTTGAAAAACCCACTCGTGCAAATTAATTCCAAATTGCACTCGAAACCGTATGATTACCTGTACAAATTGCACTCCACTCAGTTCTATTACAATCATAAATGTTTGTAGATTGGCGATCGTTTTGTTGATACTTCGGAGAGGAAACAAATAAACAGGGCATATTTGTTTTAGTCAAATTTAAACACAAACGTATGGCACCTAATTTTTAGCAAGAATATGACAGACTCTTAAAACTAATATTGTCAACAATAAAAGGCATATTTTTTGGGGAAATGGAGACGCAAATTTACTGAATCGGGCCGGGTACAGTAAAATTTGCGTGTCTGTAAATGGCTGAGGCAAACACGCGTAGTCGAGTCCACACCGCGGCAAACCGCTGCACGCCGTTGGTCGATAAGAACGAAGGCTCTAGTTTCAAGTTTCCGAAGGAGAAATAATGTTATAACTTAGTAAACTCACAGTGAATTATAAATTAAGAAAACTCGAACCTGTTAAAGTTTTAGGCTTAGCTTTTAAGTAGTTTTGTTGTTTTTCACGAAACCATTTCACATTTCACGAGCTCCTATCTAACATAGGATGGGAAAGGTTGCACATCAAAGAGCTAAACAAAAAGCTGTAATCATGATCTATAAAGCTTTACACGGCCTTGTCCAAGAGTACCTAACTACCATCATGATGTTTAAAAGATGGAGTGAAACGAGAAAATATAATCGGCTTAGGGGCTCGTCCACTCCAAGATTTCTTTACCTCGTCCACGGATCAATTTTGATTTTTAAAAATGCGTCCGTTTTCATGGGGGAAAGCTGCGGAACGTATTGTCTGAAAAAAATCCAAAAATATAAAGGTTTTTAAGAGTAAGTTAAAAGATCATGTATTGCGCGAGTAATATACCCACGTTCACTACGCAGTTAGTCGAAGTGCTGTCCAAGGCAAGGTGAACCACTCCCTCCTGCTTGATAAACTACGACGCCATAATATCAGTGGCAATCTTCTCAAGTGGTTCATCTCACATCTTCATGATCGCAGACATGCAGCGAGTGACGGTCCTTGGTGTGACATCTCCAGAACTTCCAGTCACTTCAGGTGTACCTCAGTTCTATATTGGGGCCCGTGCTGTTCCTCTCTGACTTTGTGAGGTCGTCTAAACTGCATCTTTCGCCAGCTGACGACACAAAGATCTACAAACAGATAAACTTAGTCACGGACGCAGTATCTCTACGAACAGACCTGACCATCATTGATAAATGATCGACAGTTGCCGGCCTCCTATATTCAATCAGTCGAAATGCAAGTGCCAGCGAATAACTCGCAAGAAACACCCCTGTGAAATTCCCACACAGACTCATGGATGCCACCTTGGAACACACAGATGTCGAAAAAGATCTCGGTGTCTGCGTCACCCGCGACCTGGCCTGCATGGTCGACGTAAGTACATGACCTGTGTGGAAAGGCCAACAAACTGCTGGATGTCATCCAAGGGTCTGCGAGGGAGATCAAGAGTCCAACTGATCAGGCGCACTCTCTACTTGGCAATTGCTGGCTTTCACTTGACGTCATAGCCGCCATGTTGGTGCCCTTAAACAATAGATTCCTCGTTAGCTTCTTTTGTTGGGGCACCAACATGGCCGCCGTGCCCTTTGTCATTTGAATCTCTGGGGATTGAGTGAAAACCAGCCATTATACGTTTTCTACTTGGATACGCCACCCAGGTTTGGGTTCTTCAGTCGGTTGCGGAGTTAATAAGACGGGCTGAGAGAATTACGAAATGTTATCCGTATATGTGTGATGTCCCTTATAATGACAGGCTAACTTCTGCAAACATATTGCCAATTTTCTACTGGCATGAATACCAAGATCTGACATTTTTCTTCAAGGCAGTGAATGGTCTAGTGGCAGTTAATAGTAGTAACGGCCTTCCAACTCCTATGGTTTCAACTGTACGAACGAGATCCATGAGTAACCCTAGTATTACGCTCTTCCGCCCTCGAAAATGTAAAACGGTAACTTTTCACTTCACTTTCATTTCACTTTTATTTCGATTTACCAATTACGTTACAACGCTAATTCTTCAACTATGGAATTCCCCCCTAATAATGAAGTAAGATCTACAACTTTGAACCTTAAGTCATTTAAAAAGTTACTGTTTTCGTATTATCACTCCGCCTTGATTCCCGCACCTGGAAAACTAACTGCGTTAAATGTGCATGTAATTACCCACCTTGTCATATATATGCTAAAATTACGTGTTAAACATGACTGTTATTCGTTACTCTGTAATTTCAATAGCTAGAACTACCAAATTTGGTAGTTCCAATTTGGCATATACCTTGGCATATACCTTGGCATATATATGCTAAAATTAGGTGTTAAACATGACTTTTATCATGTTCAGACATTGTAAGGACCATGATACCAACATACTTGCCAAGGTTGGTCTGCATAGCTTGTATAACAAATTGTTCAGACATTGTAAGGACCATGATACCAACATGATTGCCAAGGTTGGTTTGTATAGCTTGTATAACAAATTGTTCATACATTGTAAGGACCATGATATCAACATACTTGTCAAGGTTGGTTTGTATAGCTTGTATAGCTAAATGTTCAGACATTGTAAGGACCATGATACCAACATACTTGCCAAGGTTGGTTTGCATAGTTTGTATAACAAATTGTTCAGACATTGTAAGGACCATGATACCAACATACTTGTCAAGGTTGGTTTGCGTAGCTTGTATAACTAAATGTTCAGACATACCAACATACTTGCCAATGTTAGTTTGTATAGCTTGTATAACTAAATATTCAGACATTGTAACGGACCATACTATCAACATACTTGTCAAGGTTGGTTTGTATAGCTTGTATAACTAAATATTCAGACATTGTAACGGACCATACTATCAACATACTTGTCAAGGTTGGTCTGTATAGCTTGTATAACTAAATATTCAGACATTGTAACGGACCATACTATCAACATACTTGTCAAGGTTGGTTTGTATAGCTTGTATAACTAAATATTCAGACATTGTAACGGACCATACTATCAACATACTTGCCAATGTTGGTTTGTATAGCTTGTATAACTAAATATTCAGACATTGTAACGGACCATACTATCAACATACTTGTCAAGGTTGGTTTGCATAGCTTGTATAACTAAATGTTATACAAGCTATTAATATCAATTTAATTTAATTTTGAAAATTAAGATACATTTCTACGCTATTTGCATTGGTGAAAGACGAATTGGTGTTAAGAATATTGTTTTCAGTCATGATAACGGTCATAAATCCATTAAAACTCGATTTACTGAAGAAGGCACTCAGTTCCATTGAACGCATGTTGAACGGCAGGTCGCTTTTCAATTCTCGTTTGTCAGCACAAAAACATCAATCAAACCCTCCTCTACCAATCAGCTAATATTCTACTGTACAGATGGTCCCTGTGAGTGAAGAACACTCGTAATGTAGAGTAGCACAGAACCTCTCGAGACCTGTATGTTTTTCGCATATTTTTCGTATTGAGAAATTCTTTCTAGATACGGTAAATATGGAAATGAGTCATTGTTTCACTCCTAAATTTCCCTCAGCTTCAAAGGCCGGCCATTTGAATAATTTAGTTTATTGTTCTATCCTGGGTTTCAAAGTATCTCCACGTGACCTCGAGAAAGCATCCCCATTGGCCGATGCGCAATGAATATCTAATGTAGTATGAGAATGTCATATTCAGAAAAGTGTGATAAGGTCTCGTGTGAATGAAACTCGCTGGAAATGAATAGTGACGTCACTGGCAGTATTTCACTCAGCTTCGCTTGCTTCATCTAGTAACATTGCCTTAGTGACCAACGATAATCAGGACCGCGAGGTAGCCATATGAGATTACCGCGGATCTCACCGAGAGGGGTAGGGGTGGGGGTGACTCCGATGTTAAACCGCGATGTGCCAACGCTAAATAGGCCCATTTCTCAGTGTTCAATAAAGATATTAGATTATTCGGCAAAAAGAAGATATTGTTTTAGTTTTTTCCTGAAAATATTGTATGAATTGGCCTCTTGACCATGTTTGGAAGATTGTTCCAAACTTGGTTTCCTCTAAATTTTATTGAATACCTACTGTAGTTTGTACGTATATAAGGTACATGGATTTTTGATGCTGATCTTGTATAGTGTGTATGCATTTCATTATTAAGCATGAAATAGTTATTAAAATGATTTTGGAAGCATGTTTTTAGAATGTCGAAACATGAAGAAGGCAGTCAATTGTGTATTAATGTCATCTAAAGGAATAATTGACAAATTTTGAAACAAAGGCGCTGTGTGATCCCTGTATTTTGAGAAGGTAATTATTCTAATGACCTTTTTTACACTTTTCTAAATGGCCTCTAGTTTAGATGGATACGTGCTTGCCCATGTGATGTTGCCATATTGTAGATATAGATAAATTAGGGTGTAGTAGAGATTTTTCAAAATTTTGGTAGAAAGGAAATGCCTTGCTTTACATAAGATACCAGTAGTCTTAGAAATTTTATTTGCTGTATATTGAATATGATGTTTCCAAGTTAGGTCTGAGTCTATGTGAAAACCAATAAATTTTGTTGATTCCACATATTTAATATCTTTTCTGTCAATATTTATTTTTATTGTCTGATTGACTTTTTTACCTTTAGATTTAAATAGATGAAAGTTTATTCGCTTTAAGCCACAAAGAAACTTTGTTTAGTTCGTTGACAATTAGATTTAAGGTATTAAGATTTCTGTGCATGTGAATAAAATATGTTAGTATCATCTGCGAATAAAATAAATGACAGAATGTTTGAACTCCTGTGTAAATCGTTAACGTAAAGCAGAAATAATAATGGTCCTAGTACTGATCCTTGTGGAACTCCACATTTTATTACACGTTTATTGGATAATTTGTTTTTAAATTTTACGATTCGATTTCTGTCTGTTAATAGTGGAATGCCTCTTATACCATAATGATTTAGCTTATCGGTAAGTATTGAATGATCTACTGTATCAAATGCTTTAGAAAGGTCTAAAAAAAGTCCTATTGTGAATTCATTTTTATCAATAGCTTCTGGTATTTTGGTAATTAAATTAATTATGGCTAATTCTGTTGAGTAGTTTTTCCAGAATCCAAATTGTTGATGGTACAATATATTGTGTTTCTCTATGAAGCTGATTAGTCTATTATACATTATTTTCTCTAATATTTTCGAGAAGCATGGCAGGACGGCAACTGGTCTGTAGTTCGAAAAAAGAGCATTATCTTCATTTTTGTAAACAGGTGTAATGACAGATTTTAAGATTTTCTGGAATTATTCCTGTGGAGAACGATTTGTTAAATATTAGTGCTAATGACTGTTTAATAAATGGGATTATGTGACGCATGACTTTTGGATTTAGTTTGTCGAATCCCGTACTTTTGTTTGGATTTAATTTAAGTAGTTCTTTTTCTACTTCCTCTTCAGTTACAGGTACAGCAAAAAAACGTTCATGATGGGTTCTTTTTAAATATGATCTAAATAATGCAGTATATATAATGTTACTTTGGGTATGTTTTTAGCAAGGTTTGGACCTACGTTAGTGAAATATTCGTTAAACCCTTCGGCTATTTTGAATGGGTCAGATATTGTTTCATCGTTCGAAATGTTTCAGGCATTGTTGATTTTGTTTTTTTCTTGTTAATTACTTCATTTATAAGATTCCAAGTTTGTTTTAGATTGTTATGTGCTTGCTCAAATCTGTCTTTGTAATACGATTTTTTGGAAATTCTTTTGAGGTGATTGAGTTTGTTTCTGTATTGTTTATATATTAATGTGTTATCGGTTGATGGTTTGTGTAAATATTTTTTATATAGTTTGTTTTTTGTTTTTAAGGATTTTAAGATTCCTTTTATTAACCATGGTTTTTCGAGACGTTTTTGTTTTTTGTTTTTTTATTTTTTTACTGGGATACACTCATTATATAACTTATAGAGTTTATTGTAAAATTTGTTGTAAGATTTATTGGGGTCTGATTCGCTATTTGAATCCTCCCAGTCTGTTTTACTTAGTTCGTTTGTTAATTTGTTGAGATTATTTGACGTAGTTTCTCTAACCGCAACATCGCATACTTTTTTATCAATCTTGATGTCCCGTTTTATTGTACAAACAGGTAGATGATCTGGTTATGTTGTCATTCTCTAACGTATTTGTCAGTATGTTGTCAATGAGAGTTGCACTTTTGTGTGTTATCCTTGTTGGTTTATTTATTAAAGGATAAAATGAAGATGAAAACAACTGATTTATGAAATTATTTGAATATGTATTTGTACTTATTTATAATAAATCTATATTAAAATCTCCCATTATTAAAGTAACATGATTTATTCTCTTGGTTAATTTTATTTAGAACCTCTTCGATTGTTGTTTCGAAGTCGGTAGTTTTTTGTTTGGCGGACGATATATGACCTCTATCACTATTGCACTATCAATTCGATAAAGAGTGATTCGAATATGTACATGTCTTCTTTGAAAATTTATAAATCCTTTCTTATTTTAAAGTCGATATTTTCGGAAATATATAAACCTAGACCACCACCTGCTTTTATTTTACGGCTCCTCGATCGTTATGAAGTTGTAGCCAGGGATGTTAAAGGAGTCAGCACAGTTATCTGCAAGCCATGTTTCTGTTATTCCTATTATGGAAAATGTTATTTTTAGTGATCTAAGGTAATCGCATATTTCATCGTGTTTGTTTTTTATACTTCTGACATTTAAGTGTAAGAATGATAGCTCTTGTTCTATGTTTTCCTCTTCTATGAGATCATTAAGACTTTCTTCGATGTAGTATTTACATTTATCTTTAGAAATTTGTTGTAACATTAAGTAATTTGTGTCAGGGTCAATATCGTTATCTGTATGAATGTCTCCATTGTCATTTAGAGAAAAGGGATTAAATTTCAAGTGATGCAGTTTAGACAATATAGTATCCTGGAGGTTATATTTTAGGTTAACTACGTTGTAAAATTCGTTATCGTCTAAATTATTAAAAGGTAGTGCATTAATAAGGCAGTTTGTACAGTACCATGGATTAAATTGATTATTACCATCATTTTGAGATATTTGCTTGTTTATACGCAACGTATATGATATGAGTTGTTACAGATACGGCAGACTATCGTGGTTTCAAGATCCCTTCCTTTACAAATGACCTTCAGACATGTTTTGCAAGTTGTTTTTTAAATCATTGGGTTAGGAAGTATTGTTCGTAGTTATTCCATGTTGTTATGATGTGCTTCGTGCAAGTCGCGTGATGTCTTCGGCGCTGTTCATGAATATGATCGTATTATCCAAAGCTCGCACACGAATCTTCCCATCATGCAATGGTCCAAACGCTTTGTATTCTCCCTGCTCTTCGTATGTCGTTCAGGGCTTTAACTTTCTCCATGTTCTCAGGTCTTCACTCAGCCAGAATGTGCTACCTTTCTTCCTCATGACTTTCTTCCTTTCTTCCTCATGACTTTTTCTTTTGATTTGTGTGACAGAAATTTTATCACGATTGATATACATGTATTTCAAGGCAATTGTACGAGATTGGTAGGGTCATTAGCAAAACCTGTTTAATTTGTAAATACTGTTTTCAAACTCCAATCGATTGTCGATCTTTATAAAATAGCCTTTTTTAAAGATAACTTGCCATCCAGCATCCATGGCAATGTATTTCCAATGGAGATCACAAACTCAATTCATTTGTTAACAAAGTATTATACCAACACATGACCGGTTACTGCAAAAGGCCTACTACAACTGCTCCCAGTAATTATAATAAATCAACTTCACATAACACTGACCTAGCCTCTCTTTCGACCACTCCGTATACTGTTGCAGTTTCAGTTTATTAAGTATCAACAAATAATATAGGCAAGTGTAATCCCGATATTGGCATTTAGTACAGCGGTATGCTAAACAACTAAATAAACAATAAAACAAACAAAAAACATTCAAGCGACAAAAAGCTAATGTGAATATTAAATGAGTTCCTTGAACTGGTTAATAGACTGATTAAGCTTGTACATTTATTGCCAAATTCAGATCATGTGACAGCTCTCCAGAGGATTTAGTGCTGTGTTTTCCAATTAGAGGAATTTGTACATTTCCTCTTGGGATAGAGAAAACAAGAAAACATTTAATACTCAATGGAAAAGTCAGGTGACCTGAGTTGGGACAACAAATGTACAAGCTAAATCGGTCTATTGAAGATGCCTGTACAGTGTAGCTGCATGGGTAGAGCATTCCAAATTGGCATTGTTCTAATTAACTAACATAGAAAGAGTATTTATAAGCGTTGACGGAGGCAGAAATATGTATATAATAAAAGTCGATCCGGAATGAAACTCGTTCGGGTATCATGTAAACACCCCCTAAGTCATACCCAGTTCTGTTTATGGGTTATGAGTTCTGTTCAACGTTTTCTTCTTGGTCTCTTACTTGGTCTCTTACAGTTCAATTTTCGATCGATTTCATTTCCAGTTCGAATTACAGTCTTCATTACATATATACAGGCATTAGTCATTACACTTCATAAAATAATAAAAGTAGGGAACAAGTAAGATTTGTGTGCGCATATACATAATTTCAGCCTCACCAGTTCAGATAATCCGTTTACTCTTGAGTTGAAGTCTTAGTAGACTGGCTTCAAGACTTCCCAGTTGTCTCAAGAGTACTTCAGGAGAGTACTTGGCGGTAAACAGCCAACATTTAAACAATCAAAATCCCTCATTTGACCTCTTCACAGTGTGTGATGGTATCAACGTAGAGCGTTTCACCAATATCAACAACGCAACACTGCAATCCTATGGCACAGTACAGGCATTTTCGTTCAGTTTCCGTGGATTATTGGACCAAAACAGGAGCCCATTACTAGGAGCGTGCATCTCACAGATTAGGTCTGCCCCGCAGCAGACTAGATGATGTAGCTATTTTTAGCTTTTTGTTTCCCGCGAGAAGAAACAAAGGCCGTCATTTTCAACCAATCAGGATGCACGGAAAAAATGTAATTAACACGGTTCAAACTGCTAAAAATAATAAAGAGCAAGAGAACAAAAGACATAATCGCATACCAGAACTTCGCGACTATAAATAGCCACATCGTCTACTGTGCTGTGGGCGCTACCCATCACATAGGTACGCTCCTGGTAATGGGCTCCTGACCAAAACCTTCACTTCTCCGACCATCCATTTCGTAAATGTGAGAAAATATTCCATCGAAAGCCCCTAAAAGTCCGGTTAGCCCTAGACTAACTGATCATCTTCCTATTTCAGTCAAAGAAACCTTTGGCTCCCGTTGATGGGACATTATCGAACTTTGCCTATACAAATATAAATATCGGAAGTGCCCCGAGCGGTATCGAATTTGATTGATTGATCCTGTCATATGTTGTCCATCGAACAGAACTTGAAAGAAGGCGCAATCTCATTGGTCGGTGGCGGAATAGCTCGACTTGTAAACCCCAAGTAATGAAGTAAAGTGTTCAAAAGTCAGAGCAAGTCGTAGCGGGTGCTAGCGCTTTTGGAAAATGAAAAGCTTGGTTTATCGTGTGAAAGAAAATAATACTTGACAAGAAACTCAATCCGATAATTTTGAAGGAATAGTCAAGGACTCGAAAGGCGCCTAACTCTACTTGAACCTAGAGAAAGGGAATAATTAATAATTTGTAGCGAGCAAAAAGGTAACGGCAAGCGTACGGCGCCGCCAACACAGCGATGAGGGAAAGCCGATGAATCATGAATGGGAAAGCAAACTTGTATTGGACTCTCAGATGTAGCCGAGCTCTTCGCGCTGTTGATAGATTGAAAGAACATCTAGTAAATAATAGCTATAGTTGTCAAAGATATAGAAGCTGAAATGGCTGCTTCCAGCGCGAATATGGCTTCTAAAAACACGAAGAAAAGTACGCCCACTCAAGAAGTCAAGTGATTTTCGACCGGCAGGTTTTCAACTCAAATCTTCAACGAACATGCACACGTTTGTCTCCAGATAAGGACCCCATTTGTGTCTTACTGCGTAAGAAACAAATGGGGTCTGGGTACGAGATTGTGCTTTCGGGTTCCTGTGATCGAACCTCGGTGCAACTAATTAAAATACAGGTCAGTTTTCATCCTTAAAAAAGTATTTTTGATGTCGGAAAACAAACTGTTGTGAGCGCCACGAGATTCAACTTCAAGTGAAAGTTGTCGAATCTCGGTCTAATTTTAGCTTGATTTCTATTGGCTCTTCGGTTTGCCGCGAAATGGGTTCCTATTGTATCAAGTCATTGTCGGGCCATTGTCGGAGGAAATAGAAGAAAATGCACATGCTGTTCGACCAGGTTTTGTTAAAAACCTCAGGATTCCACTTGATGCGGCATTCTTTGCATGTAGACGAGTGCTAGGTGATATATAAGGAGTGCGAAATTGGAATTTCGCCTCTCCGCGTCTAGATCTCCAGTCTTCAGTTACGGTGGTGGAAGTTCGGAGCGAGGTTTTCGTCTCCGTTATCACAGTTATTCTAACATGGCGCAAAGACCTGCTGAAAGACCTATTCCAGAACCGGCTACCATCCTGGTGGTCTTGGCAGCGAATGATGTTCCCAAACATCTACTGCATGCCTGCGGTCGAAGCCGGTCCCGCGCCACAACTGCCAGATGAACAGCAGCAGGTTAGCTTATCGGTTCCTTTTGGTGCTTCCCGTTTGCTGTTTCGTTTTCTTTGTATTGGGTCTGTTCGTTTATTTTCTGCCGTTATCATAGTTCCATGCTCTTATCTTAACGTTTATTTCTGTACCGAGCTGCTGGAGAGTTTATAGTTACTGATGGAGCATTTGTTGCCGGATTAATAAGCTGCCGAGATCGTGGTTCCATGCTTTTATCTTTAACTTTCTTTATTTCTTACCGAGCTGCTGGAATATTTTATTAGTTGCTGCTGTAGTATTCTATGTTAACAGGCCAAAGGTTTCATTCGACCCACGCACATTTGGCTATTTCATTGTTGGAAATTCTTGTTGATGTCGCTAATACGGCATCGGTTAAGATGTGGATTACCTACTGGCTTGTCTTAGAGCGGTAAAGGAACAGCCAGCCGACTACAACCTTAGGCCCCTTCTCCAAAAGTTGGTTAGTTCGTCCGACGAGACCAAGGTGGCGGCAATATTGGCAAAATGGAGTAAACATCCGCATAGTACTGTTCACCTAACCCATCCTCTCCCTCTGGCCCGTCGTATCATCCTTATGATCAGGTCACACCCTCCGCATCTAGTCGTTGGTCAGGCCGGGGGTCGTGGCCGTATCCAGACAGGAGCAGCGTGTTACGCGTGTGGGCAGTTTGGTCAGTCATTTTATCGCCATTTGTCCCAACCGCCATCGTGGTGGAACGTAACCGTTTATGGCGAGGGGTCGTTACCAGCCCTACCCTAAATAGTCTTTCAAGCTATGGCCAGGTGGATGCTTGTGGATATGTTCATTCATCTTTATTTTTCTTGTTGTTTTTCTATAGCTTTGTACCAGACGTTCCATAATAAACGCTATGTCGTGTATAGTGGTTTTTTAATTTAATTTTATTTTTTTAATTTATTTTTTATTAAATTGTATCCCTTAGTTTCCGTAGAGTTACAGTCTGTTTCCCTCTTGACGTTTGCATGTATATATCACGGTTATTGTTCATCTCCCACTTACTATTGGTTCAAGAGGACTCTCTAAAGTCTTTATCTGTCTCCGGACGGGGTTTCTTGGGTCCAACTAAATGTAAGTGGGCAGCCTTCCCTGCGCTCGGTCGCGTAGCTAGTCTTTATTATGGGTTTCCCTATTTTGTTCTTCCTCAGCAATCCATATCTCCCTTAAGTTTGGCGGAACATTTTACCCGCGTGCTTTCAGAAGGTTTACATTATACATGTGTGGATTGGTGTGACTGGGAAGGCTCGCCCATATCATTCATTCGACCCTCCCCGTCCGTTGAGAGCGTTGCGTGTGGTCAGATCTTGGCCTCGGTACGGGATGTTCGTTTTCATAACCCATCCAACTTTAAGGCTGGCGAAGTTCACTGTTACCAGAAGGCTTGGTACGCGATTTTCAGGGATAAATATGATTTAGTCTATGTGCTCATGGTGTCAACGCTTGGTCCATCATCGTCCCATTTAAAGGAGATTTCCAGGGCAATTTCTATGACTGCAGTACTCCTCCTTCCATGCACTTTCCTAATAGCCCCTCGTGCTTGGGTTTTGAGCAGTTTATTACGGACACCATCTTGCATAGGGTGCACAATGGCTCACTTTCAGTGTGGGGCAAGGTTGTCCATTTTTACGCACCACACCTCGTTTTACAGTATCACCATTGGGCCTACAAAACCGCGCATGTGTCACGATGAGCAGTTTTTAAACCCATGGGTTAAGGATTTCCACTTTTCGTTGGATTATTTGTCGGATCTGCCGAGATACATCGAGAAGGGACATTGTCAGGCCACCTTAGATGATTAAAGTGGCTATGACCATATTTCTCTTCATCCTAATTGTAGAACCCTCTTCGGCCTGGAATGGTTGGGTTGTTTTTTTCGCCTCTAATACTATCCCTTTTGGTTGGAAGGCGAGTGCTTTCGTTTATCAAACTGTGGGTTTGGTGGCCTCTAGCCGCATTAGAGCCCTTGGAGTACCTTGTTCGCAGTATATTGATGACCGGCATATCGGCCAATTGCGGCTACCCTACCAGTCTGGGGTAAACTGGAGTTATTTGCAGTGCGCGGAAGCTGATGTTTTCATTGCATACACTGTCCTGGTTGACCTAGGCTACTTTGTCGCGCTTAGCAAGTCTGTTTTGATCCCTTGTCTTCGGGTGCGTTTTCTGGGCTTCATCTCCAACTCCGCCCGTATGGCTTTTGTTTTGCCCCAGGATAAGAGAGAGAAATTTACTAGTCTTCGGGGGGAGATCTTGGCCAGAGATACATGTGTACTGTGGAGTTAAAAACTTGGCAACAATTTGTGGGTAAAACCACTTCGTTCTCCTTGGCTGTTTCTGCGGCTCAACTGTATACTCGGAGTGTATATAGAGCGATTTCTAAGGCTTTAACAACAAGAAGAGCTATTAAGATAACAGGGGATGTTAGGCAGGAGTTAATGCACTGGTGGTTTTTAGACTACTGGCAAGATTGTCTCTACTGGCAGGATGAAAGGCATTGGTTGGGGAGGGGTGATTTTTGGACATCCCACAATATGGAAGTTGGGGACTACTGGAGCCCCACAGAGCGTTGCCAACCCATTGCTGTAAGAGAAGTTCTCGAATTGGTGAACATGGACAACAATCCAGTCTGATTTCGGTCCCCATACTGCCGACCTCATGGCGGTATTCCGTTACCGCACTTCATCCCTTGGGAGACTCCCCATTCTTTGGTGTCAATGTTTTTGCTCAGGACTTGTCTACCATCACCAACGCGTATGTTTTCCCTCCGTTCATACTTATTGGTCCATTGCTGCGGTTTATTCTGCATAATCGGTGTTTCAGCACGTTTGTAGCCCCGGACCTACAACCTAGGAAGTACTGGTGGCCATTGATACACGCCTTGGCTTCAGAGTCTTCTCTCCTTGGAAAGGTGTGGTCGCAAACGTTTTACTCATTCCAAGCCGTTCCGGTTTGTTTTACTCGTCCCCTTCAGTGGGATATCTGGGTATTTCGTATTTTATAATCTACCATGCATTCTTATTGTTTAACCCCTTCCATGTGCAGTAAGGATTTGGCGTCAGGCTTTGCCGTGTCCAGCTCTGTTCATACCCAAATGACGATTACTTTTGCCAGATGTGTGGCTTCCGGCGGGAAAGCGTAAGCCGATCTACCTCTCAGCCAATGCTGGACCTGGATATTGCTGCTATCGGTGCACGAATTCGCCCGTTAAACAGAACCAAAACAAGCAAACCGTATATACGACAGGCAAAAAGATAGACGTTTAGAGAAAGAATTAATTATGTTTCTAGCCAGTCTCCCATCCCCGAAGTCTGTAGTACTGATCATGCGCTCCTATAGACATTCAGCGATGTCTAGTTATAAGGATCGTTCTGGTAGAACGCCAGTGCATAAAGACGACTGTGCCGATTTTGGTTCTAGGCGTTCCGCAGGTTGTTCCTGCCCTAAACGGCTGGCGGCTAAGACTGTTGATAGCATCATTGGAAAATTGCGTCATATTTTCATAAATAATGGGAGACTTGGTGAATGGAACGAGTCCCTAGGGGTGGGCAATCCAGCCGCGCATGCAATTATCGTGAGTATTTGAAGTCAATTCAGGAGGAACAGGCTCAGGCTAGTGTTACCCCCAGGTAGGCCTCGCCGCTGTTCTTTGACAAATCCGCCCTCTTCCATCCAGGCCTATGTGTCTGCTAGATATTTAGCATTGTTTAGTTTAGATTTCTTTTCTGGAGACAGCGCATCTGATTTGGGTAGGGTTACTGAGGAAGTGTTTCGTTCGCCTGACCTTTCGGGTCTGTTATTTAATCATACCTTTGGTAAAACGTTGAGGTAAAGCTACCAATGTATTTGCAGTTAAGCGCACTTCTTCCCCATATATATGCCCGGGCTCCAATTCAGATTATTATGTTCGCCTCTGTGACTCTTTCAACGTAGAGCTTAGAGATGGGTATTTGTTTAGATTAACCACTAATGGTCGATTTTCCCCCTCTCCACTTCTAGCCTTAACAGTTGCGAACAGGCTTTAACCGATTTAACTATTTAAGAATTTAACCGAGGCTCGTATTTTCGAGGGGGAACCCCCCATAGTTTCAGAAGCGCATGTTCTATAACCTTGTCGTTGTTGGGTTTGCCTGAGGCCCAAGTTGTGCAGCATGTCGGCTGGAGTAGTGTTAGTACTACAATATACTATACGCATATTCATAAAGTTATGTATGCCCAGGATACAGCGCGCGCCTTGACCTCTTGCACTGCCGAGCCGGAAGCATCATTAACTGGTAACAGTCAAGCTCAAGCCTCAGTTTTAGGAAACGCGTATCGGCACCATGCTGTCGAGATTTTCTTTGGCATTTTAGGCACTCATCTCTCTATTTGATTCATACCTAGAATTTAAGTTATGGGTGGTAAAATTAAGTTTTGGGATGCCTGTAAATTCAGGGTATTTATTTTGTGTAGAAGTAGTTTGAAATATACGTAGTTCCTGTGCAGTGGGGCAGCCCGAGCCAGAGCCGAGGCTGCCCATTTTCTTCCATAACTTAAATTATTTTAGCTAACGCCAAGCCATTGTAGTGATGTTGCGTGATGAAAAGAGTAAACTATTGTCATTACGCATAAATTACGGAAATGGCGTTTGTGTTAAAAACCTCAGGATTCAACTTGATGCGGCATTCTTTGCATATAGACGTGTGCTAGGTGTTATATAAGGAGTGCGAAATTGGAATTTCGCCTCCACGTCTAGATCTCCAGTCTTCAGTTACGGTGGTGGAAGTTCGGAGCGGCCCACCCACCCCTCCCCGGAATAACTGTGATATCGATACGTCTCCTTATTGTCGCTTTGCTGTTGCTCAACCCAGTCCTGGGCCTTTGGCTGCCCATTTTCTTCCTATAACTTAAATTGTTTTAGCGCCAAGCCATTGTAGTGATGTTGCGTGATGAAAAGAGTAAACTATTTCACGACCACAAAACAGGCACTTTTGCGCATGCGTTAATTTCTTCACTTCCGGTTTCTAAAAATCCTAAGCATTTTGCGCGCTTTCACTAAACACCAAACTTTTTCCTGTTAAAGTGTTGTTGACCACGTTCTCCACAAATTGGAGCATGGATTTTGGAAACCGACAATAAATGCCAAAGTTTTGGCTTTTTATTCACCAAAAAAGCTTAAAATTGGACTGAAAAGTGTTGTAAAATCTTCATTTTATTGTCGTAATGGCAAACGCATGCTCGGTTTTATGCGCCTTAATTCGTAGGTTCGGAATATATTCATAAATTACTAGTAGATGAAAAATCCTTGGAGAGTTTAGAAATTTTCTGATTTTGATGACGTCGTCATGACGTCACTCATGACGTCATCAGACTACAAGGCTTTACCCTAGGAGTCGCCTTGACACTAATTATTGCCCACTCTTTAATTTTCTGGGTTTTACGAGGCTTCAAACTTTCCCTAGCAACGGCCGATTTAAATATGTCAATGGGCCCTTAATGTTTCTATCATCCCGGTTATAAGCCCCCACCTGGATATAAGCCCCGCTATAACCCTTACGAACTCGTATACGCCCAGGTATTGAGGTGTTAGGTGTTAGGGTCACACACGTGATTACGTCATTGTAATACGTTCATCTGTTACTTATTGTAATATCATATCTTGTTTACGCGACATTCAGGTCGGCGTGACAAGACGGCATGGAAGCCACGTTGTATAAATTCTGGTTTGGCTCTAAATGGAACCGTTTTCCTTGGACAAATCGAGTGTGGTTATTGTGGTGTTCAAGACATTCAAACATAAGGCTACCGACACATTCGACTGAACACCACAGGCCCGTCGACAGAACTCCGAAGGGGGGGTTAGTTTTCAGTAAGGCGTCGAAGATAGATGAAGCGGGAAAAAATCCAACCTCGATTCCATGCGTCAGCAGACAATCGGACCTTACGGGGAGGGAGGGGGGATTCGTTCAAACCCCTCGAAGTTATCATTTTCTTTCTTAAACTTGGTCCCTTGATGTTCACAATTGATACAAGAAAGCTGTTCAACATTGTTGAGGCACATTTACCCCAAGTTCATTGTTATGCCAATGACTCACAACTGACTTTACCTAGGTTTGTAACACCTTCAATTTACTCTTTTCACCTGGTGGCCATCTTGGATTAAAAGCGAGGCAATCCTTTGCTTTTGCCAGGTTAGCCTCGTTTTGACTATCCCTCACTGCGAGACTAACCTGGCAAAAACAAAGGATTGCCTCGCTTTGAATCCAAGATGGCTACCAGGTGAAAAGAGTGAATCCAAACCCACCAAGAAATAAAACTAACCTGGTATCGGTCGGTCCCTCCGAGAGAACTTCGGGTTTCCTTCAAGCCAGTTCTTGTAATTCGGTCATGCACTCTAGAGATACATTGGCCCTGGACTACATTTATTGACCAGTTTCTGTTTGTTCGTTAAAGGGGCTATGTCATGGTACTGCGCATGTATCGAGTGATCGCCTGGTTGGTGTCTTTAATTGGATACAAACAGTTAAACTTCCCTCCTTCAATGCTTGATTGAAAGGATTTTCAATATTTTCCCTGGAGACTGTATATATACACTGTTTGTTCGTCATTTTTGCATATTTGTTTTGAATTTAAGCATCCCACATGGCCGAGAGGTTCGGTAGTTCATATCAAAAACGGTGGAAATAGCTGTTTTGATTCCGACCCGGAACGCGAAGCCTATTACCGTGACACAGCCCCTTTAATTTAACCGAAAATACACGCCGGCTTCTTATGCTTAGAAACATCAGTCATGGATTATGTACGAGCATGTTGTCATATACCGGCCAGGCCCGGGACAACGGAATGCAGCAACTTAACTTGGTCACCAGTACTGATGTCACTCGCTGTTCTCTGGTCTCAAATGCGTTGTGGGGGAATTGAAAAGCTATTCACCAGACTCAACGCTTTCTGTACATTGATTGCCTAATTTCCGCCCTGCCTTAGTCATTAGGATCAGTTAAGCTTTTGTCTCTAAAACAAATAAAACTCTATAATGAGCACTGGGACTTGGCATAATATTGCTTTGCTTCTTTTTGTTGTTTCCATCTTTAATGTGTCAGAAATTGTATAATCAGATACAAAATATATGAAGTTTTGCTATGGAAAAGTAAAGCAGTTTTATAGATTTGAGGCTGATTTTAACTTTCTCTCGTTGTTCAACGGCTCAATTTGGTTCGCAAGTTAATTATCATATAATTGGTCATTTACAAAGTGGTTTGTTAAATCTCTCCCAGCGAATGACAAAACATAAACACCTATGCACATCTTAGCAAACGATGGCCCAAATCATTACATCTGGTTTTGATTTCTCAAGCAGTTCCCAGAATATTTTTGCCATAACGTTCACATGAATGTTCCTATAAGCTTGTTTTAGAATAGAAAGTTTTGTAACAAATAAATCTTCATTCGGATAGTATGCTGCCATGGCGATAGACGATTAATGAGTATGGGTTCTAGTCGGGATTATCCAGGTATTGGGAAAGAAAGGCCCTCATCAAACATTTACACACACTGCTTTGTCTACCAGGGATTATGCCATATACGAGACATAACAAATAGATTCCATTCTCCCGTGCGTGTGTCCTCTTATCGATGCACAGATGACGTCACAACATGAAGAGAACAAAGAAGTGCGCTACGAGACGCAGTCGACTGGCATAACTGATGTTCTCTTCACGTTATGACGTCATCTGTGCATCTATACGAGGACAGACGCACGGCAGAGTGGAATATATTTGTTTTATATAATCATCGCAAACTAAAACTATGAAAATATCCAATCAAAACGAGTTTAGAAATTGGTTGCGCGCGTTCATGACGCCATCCATGTGTGTGTCCTCTAATAACACACGGCTCTTGACCAATCAGAGCGTGCGTTTCGGACTGATTATTAGACTGAAATGTTCGTAGATTGGCGGTCGTTTTGTTGGTACTTCGGAGAGAAAACAAATAAACAGGTACATATTTTGTTCTATTCAAATTTAAACACAAACGTATGGCGAGCTCATTTTTAGCGAGAATATGACAGACTCTTAAAACTAATATTGTCAACAATAAAAGGAATATTTTGGAAAATATTAAGACGCAAATATATTGAGTCGGGCCGGGTACAGTAACATTTGCGTGTCTGTAAATGGCTGAGACAAACACGCGTAGTCGAGCCCACACCGCGGCAAACCGCTGTACACCGTTGGTCGATAAGAACGAAGGCTCTGGATTCAAGTTTCCGAGTTTTTCGTAAATAATTTTATAACTTAGTAAACTCACAATGAGTTACAAATTAAGAAAACTCCAACCTGTTAAAGTTTTACGATAGATAACTAGTTAGATAACTATAGTTACCGCGGTTAGCATACCTCAATCGACTTTAGTTGATTATATACCAGTGTTTATCTTCCCCGCCGACGCAGACCAACACTAGTTTTTACAGGGACTAGTTATCTATCGTATCTACAACCTACTGCGACCACCAGGATTCCAAGATGCCGAGCCTCAAGAAACTCACCAAGGAGTTGCGCCAGGAAATCGTACCATACTTACCGCCGACGAGTCCGTAGAGTTCTGCCGAATGGCATCATGGGGAAAGTTTGGGCCCTTGGTTTAAAAAGTCAGCAGTATTTAATTACCCCGGGCTAGCCAAACTTGAACTGAGGGGGGAGGGTTGAGTTAGCACTCTGGATTTCACCAATTGAGTCAAATGCGTCTGGGTTCCAAAGGGTTAATAGCAATTGTATTGAGTTAATAATTAATAATAAATTTCTGATATTTGACACTACCTCGCTATCTCGAACTATTTTCCATTTCCCTTGAGAGTTCGAGCGGGGTTCCGACTGTACATAGTTTTTTCAAGAGTTTAAGAACTTCAGTATTGCCGCTTACTTTTTGAAGGTGAAAGGTGCAGCCAATCTTATTCAGGTAATGATTATAAGAGATATCGCTGCGAGGAATAGTATTAGCTCATTTCGGGCCAATACCTGTGAAACACTCGTTCATAGTCTCTGAAATCTCTTCAGAGTTAGTAATAACTTCATCATCGATCCTTAACTCGTTAATAGAAGTCGAGGAGGAATTCCTCTTCCATCCAGGCCTATGTGTCTGCTAGATATTTAGCATTGTTTAGTTTAGATTTCTTTTCTGGAGACAGCGCATCTGATTTGGGTAGGGTTACTGAGGAAGTGTTTCGTTCGCCTGACCTTTCGGGTCTGTTATTTAATCATACCTTTGGTAAAACGTTGAGGTAAAGCTACCAATGTATTTGCAGTTAAGCGCACTTCTTCCCCATATATATGCCCGGGCTCCAATTCAGATTATTATGTTCGCCTCTGTGACTCTTTCAACGTAGAGCTTAGAGATGGGTATTTGTTTAGATTAACCACTAATGGTCGATTTTCCCCCTCTCCACTTCTAGCCTTAACAGTTGCGAACAGGCTTTAACCGATTTAACTATTTAAGAATTTAACCGAGGCTCGTATTTTCGAGGGGGAACCCCCCATAGTTTCAGAAGCGCATGTTCTATAACCTTGTCGTTGTTGGGTTTGCCTGAGGCCCAAGTTGTGCAGCATGTCGGCTGGAGTAGTGTTAGTACTACAATATACTATACGCATATTCATAAAGTTATGTATGCCCAGGATACAGCGCGCGCCTTGACCTCTTGCACTGCCGAGCCGGAAGCATCATTAACTGGTAACAGTCAAGCTCAAGCCTCAGTTTTAGGAAACGCGTATCGGCACCATGCTGTCGAGATTTTCTTTGGCATTTTAGGCACTCATCTCTCTATTTGATTCATACCTAGAATTTAAGTTATGGGTGGTAAAATTAAGTTTTGGGATGCCTGTAAATTCAGGGTATTTATTTTGTGTAGAAGTAGTTTGAAATATACGTAGTTCCTGTGCAGTGGGGCAGCCCGAGCCAGAGCCGAGGCTGCCCATTTTCTTCCATAACTTAAATTATTTTAGCTAACGCCAAGCCATTGTAGTGATGTTGCGTGATGAAAAGAGTAAACTATTGTCATTACGCATAAATTACGGAAATGGCGTTTGTGTTAAAAACCTCAGGATTCAACTTGATGCGGCATTCTTTGCATATAGACGTGTGCTAGGTGTTATATAAGGAGTGCGAAATTGGAATTTCGCCTCCACGTCTAGATCTCCAGTCTTCAGTTACGGTGGTGGAAGTTCGGAGCGGCCCACTTACCCCTCCCCGGAATAACTGTGATATCGATACGTCTCCTTATTGTCGCTTTGCTGTTGCTCAACCCAGTCCTGGGCCTTTGGCTGCCCATTTTCTTCCTATAACTTAAATTGTTTTAGCGCCAAGCCATTGTAGTGATGTTGCGTGATGAAAAGAGTAAACTATTTCACGACCACAAAACAGGCACTTTTGCGCATGCGTTAATTTCTTCACTTCCGGTTTCTAAAAATCCTAAGCATTTTGCGCGCTTTCACTAAACACCAAACTTTTTCCTGTTAAAGTGTTGTTGACCACGTTCTCCACAAATTGGAGCATGGATTTTGGAAACCGACAATAAATGCCAAAGTTTTGGCTTTTTATTCACCAAAAAAGCTTAAAATTGGACTGAAAAGTGTTGTAAAATCTTCATTTTATTGTCGTAATGGCAAACGCATGCTCGGTTTTATGCGCCTTAATTCGTAGGTTCGGAATATATTCATAAATTACTAGTAGATGAAAAATCCTTGGAGAGTTTAGAAATTTTCTGATTTTGATGACGTCGTCATGACGTCACTCATGACGTCATCAGACTACAAGGCTTTACCCTAGGAGTCGCTTTGACACTAATTATTGCCCACTCTTTAATTTTCTGGGTTTTACGAGGCTTCAAACTTTCCCTAGCAACGGCCGATTTAAATATGTCAATGGGCCCTTAATGTTTCTATCATCCCGGTTATAAGCCCCCACCTGGATATAAGCCCCGCTATAACCCTTACGAACTCGTATACGCCCAGGTATTGAGGTGTTAGGTGTTAGGGTCACACACGTGATTACGTCATTGTAATACGTTCATCTGTTACTTATTGTAATATCATATCTTGTTTACGCGACATTCAGGTCGGCGTGACAAGACGGCATGGAAGCCACGTTGTATAAATTCTGGTTTGGCTCTAAATGGAACCGTTTTCCTTGGACAAATCGAGTGTGGTTATTGTGGTGTTCAAGACATTCAAACATAAGGCTACCGACACATTCGACTGAACACCACAGGCCCGTCGACAGAACTCCGAAGGGGGGGTTAGTTTTCAGTAAGGCGTCGAAGATAGATGAAGCGGGAAAAAATCCAACCTCGATTCCATGCGTCAGCAGACAATCGGACCTTACGGGGAGGGAGGGGGGATTCGTTCAAACCCCTCGAAGTTATCATTTTCTTTCTTAAACTTGGTCCCTTGATGTTCACAATTGATACAAGAAAGCTGTTCAACATTGTTGAGGCACATTTACCCCAAGTTCATTGTTATGCCAATGACTCACAACTGACTTTACCTAGGTTTGTAACACCTTCAATTTACTCTTTTCACCTGGTGGCCATCTTGGATTAAAAGCGAGGCAATCCTTTGCTTTTGCCAGGTTAGCCTCGTTTTGACTATCCCTCACTGCGAGACTAACCTGGCAAAAACAAAGGATTGCCTCGCTTTGAATCCAAGATGGCTACCAGGTGAAAAGAGTGAATCCAAACCCACCAAGAAATAAAACTAACCTGGTATCGGTCGGTCCCTCCGAGAGAACTTCGGGTTTCCTTCAAGCCAGTTCTTGTAATTCGGTCATGCACTCTAGAGATACATTGGCCCTGGACTACATTTATTGACCAGTTTCTGTTTGTTCGTTAAAGGGGCTATGTCATGGTACTGCGCATGTATCGAGTGATCGCCTGGTTGGTGTCTTTAATTGGATACAAACAGTTAAACTTCCCTCCTTCAATGCTTGATTGAAAGGATTTTCAATATTTTCCCTGGAGACTGTATATATACACTGTTTGTTCGTCATTTTTGCATATTTGTTTTGAATTTAAGCATCCCACATGGCCGAGAGGTTCGGTAGTTCATATCAAAAACGGTGGAAATAGCTGTTTTGATTCCGACCCGGAACGCGAAGCCTATTACCGTGACACAGCCCCTTTAATTTAACCGAAAATACACGCCGGCTTCTTATGCTTAGAAACATCAGTCATGGATTATGTACGAGCATGTTGTCATATACCGGCCAGGCCCGGGACAACGGAATGCAGCAACTTAACTTGGTCACCAGTACTGATGTCACTCGCTGTTCTCTGGTCTCAAATGCGTTGTGGGGGAATTGAAAAGCTATTCACCAGACTCGACGCTTTCTGTACATTGATTGCCTAATTTCCGCCCTGCCTTAGTCATTAGGATCAGTTAAGCTTTTGTCTCTAAAACAAATAAAACTCTATAATGAGCACTGGGACTTGGCATAATATTGCTTTGCTTCTTTTTGTTGTTTCCATCTTTAATGTGTCAGAAATTGTATAATCAGATACAAAATATATGAAGTTTTGCTATGGAAAAGTAAAGCAGTTTTATAGATTTGAGGCTGATTTTAACTTTCTCTCGTTGTTCAACGGCTCAATTTGGTTCGCAAGTTAATTATCATATAATTGGTCATTTACAAAGTGGTTTGTTAAATCTCTCCCAGCGAATGACAAAACATAAACACCTATGCACATCTTAGCAAACGATGGCCCAAATCATTACATCTGGTTTTGATTTCTCAAGCAGTTCCCAGAATATTTTTGCCATAACGTTCACATGAATGTTCCTATAAGCTTGTTTTAGAATAGAAAGTTTTGTAACAAATAAATCTTCATTCGGATAGTATGCTGCCATGGCGATAGACGATTAATGAGTATGGGTTCTAGTCGGGATTATCCAGGTATTGGGAAAGAAAGGCCCTCATCAAACATTTACACACACTGCTTTGTCTACCAGGGATTATGCCATATACGAGACATAACAAATAGATTCCATTCTCCCGTGCGTGTGTCCTCTTATCGATGCACAGATGACGTCACAACATGAAGAGAACAAAGAAGTGCGCTACGAGACGCAGTCGACTGGCATAACTGATGTTCTCTTCACGTTATGACGTCATCTGTGCATCTATACGAGGACAGACGCACGGCAGAGTGGAATATATTTGTTTTATATAATCATCGCAAACTAAAACTATGAAAATATCCAATCAAAACGAGTTTAGAAATTGGTTGCGCGCGTTCATGACGCCATCCATGTGTGTGTCCTCTAATAACACACGGCTCTTGACCAATCAGAGCGTGCGTTTCGGACTGATTATTAGACTGAAATGTTCGTAGATTGGCGGTCGTTTTGTTGATACTTCGGAGAGAAAACAAATAAACAGGTACATATTTTGTTCTATTCAAATTTAAACACAAACGTATGGCGAGCTCATTTTTAGCGAGAATATGACAGACTCTTAAAACTAATATTGTCAACAATAAAAGGAATATTTTGGAAAATATTAAGACGCAAATATATTGAGTCGGGCCGGGTACAGTAACATTTGCGTGTCTGTAAATGGCTGAGACAAACACGCGTAGTCGAGCCCACACCGCGGCAAACCGCTGTACACCGTTGGTCGATAAGAACGAAGGCTCTGGATTCAAGTTTCCGAGTTTTTCGTAAATAATTTTATAACTTAGTAAACTCACAATGAGTTACAAATTAAGAAAACTCCAACCTGTTAAAGTTTTACGATAGATAACTAGTTAGATAACTATAGTTACCGCGGTTAGCATACCTCAATCGACTTTAGTTGATTATATACCAGTGTTTATCTTCCCCGCCGACGCAGACCAACACTAGTTTTTACAGGGACTAGTTATCTATCGTATCTACAACCTACTGCGACCACCAGGATTCCAAGATGCCGAGCCTCAAGAAACTCACCAAGGAGTTGCGCCAGGAAATCGTACCATACTTACCGCCGACGAGTCCGTAGAGTTCTGCCGAATGGCATCATGGGGAAAGTTTGGGCCCTTGGTTTAAAAAGTCAGCAGTATTTAATTACCCCGGGCTAGCCAAACTTGAACTGAGGGGGGAGGGTTGAGTTAGCACTCTGGATTTCACCAATTGAGTCAAATGCGTCTGGGTTCCAAAGGGTTAATAGCAATTGTATTGAGTTAATAATTAATAATAAATTTCTGATATTTGACACTACCTCGCTATCTCGAACTATTTTCCATTTCCCTTGAGAGTTCGAGCGGGGTTCCGACTGTACATAGTTTTTTCAAGAGTTTAAGAACTTCAGTATTGCCGCTTACTTTTTGAAGGTGAAAGGTGCAGCCAATCTTATTCAGGTAATGATTATAAGAGATATCGCTGCGAGGAATAGTATTAGCTCATTTCGGGCCAATACCTGTGAAACACTCGTTCATAGTCTCTGAAATCTCTTCAGAGTTAGTAATAACTTCATCATCGATCCTTAACTCGTTAATAGAAGTCGAGGAGGAATTCCTGGAAGTTAATTTATTAACGATTTTCCACATCTTTGATTGATCACGCTCATTATTCTTGATAGAAACATTATAGTAGTCTGCCTTACATTTACGAATTAGATTGTTAACGTTATTACGTGCGTTTTTGAAGATCAGCCAGTCGTCAGAATTATTAAATTTTGCTTTAAGTTTGTCCCTGTCAAGCATCTTTTGTCTAAGATCTTTGGTTATCCAGGGACTGCGCTTAGGTTTTATTCTTCGACGTTTACTGGATGCATGCCTGTCTACGATGTTTAGAAATGTAGTTTTCCATACTTCCCACATTTGGTTGGGATCATTTGATTCATACATGTTGCCCCAAGATTGATTACGTAGGTCATTGCGAAATGCCAGACTACTGAAATTTTTAAAACTACGATACTGGACAAATCTATGGCCCGTCTTTGTATAAAAGGTTAATTTATGGTAGGCATATACCATATTATGGTCACTGATGCCTATAGTAAGGACACCAGAACAGATAATTTTATCAGGAGCATTTGTAATTACGTGATCAATCAAAGTGTTAGAGTTTTCGGTTATACGCGTATACTCTCGTTAATAATCTGGCTCATACCATATATATTATTAATGCAAAGTAGTGTCTTAGAGGTGTTACTATTGATGGGTGGCGATAGGTCACAATTTGTGTCGCCAATTTGTGTCGCACTCAACACTATTCGCGCCAGTCCCTTTCAATAAATAAGAACACCACTAGTATAAATAAGAACACCACTAGCGAACATGCGCAGTTCATGTCAGATGCGATTCAGCTAGCTCCGCAGTCTGTTCTCCACGACCATGGCTCAATTACAAGTCCCACGTGCAGCCCATAGCGGTGCAGTCGATTTTGGATAGAGTCGTTGCTGCACAAGAACTCCCGCCTCCGTCCCTCGTCCTGACCCTAATCCTCTAGACCAGCCGCCAGCTCAGCTTGAGGTTTTAATCTTTATTTCGTCTTTATTCCCTTATTTATCTTCCCTTCCCCCCTCGGTTCCCTGCCTTTTTCTACTTCCCTTTCCCTCCCATTTCGGTTTTGTATGCACGTTGGGCTGAGTAGCCAGGGCTGAGCATCCAGTTATAGTTAATTTGTACGTGCTTGGCCTCACAAATACGGATTTGTGCAGTTGCTGGATAATTTAATTCCCTTTCTCTCCCTGTACGGTTTTGTATGCACGTTGGGCTGAGTAGCCAGGGCTGAGCAGCCAGTTATAGTTTGGGGTTTAGACCCTATAACTTTCATTCCCTTGTCTCATTCATTCCCTTGTTCCCATTCTTATTGATGAGTGTGAAAGGGAGTGTCGCGAATAGTATGCTATTCGCGCCAGTGCCTTTCAATGCGAGTATAAATAAGAACACCACTAGCGAACAGGTGCAGTTCATGTCAGATACGATTCAGCCTCCCGCAGTGGTAAACATGCCTCATAGCGGCCTTCCCCTTCACGCTCTCTCTCTCTCTCTCTGCGGCTGTGTTCATGTTTCTCTCCCCTCCCCTCCCTATTTCCTTGCCACTTCCACTCCGTTTGAACACGGTCGCCTTTTCCCATTCTTATTTGATGAGCGTGAAAGGGAGTGTCGCGAATAGTATGCTATATAAACCGTTTCCACACCCACAATTGACGAAGGGCTAGCGCTCGAAACGTCAGCTGCTACTCGCTTTCCACGGCGGTTAGCATACCTCAATCGACTTTAGTTGATTATATACCAGTGTTAAAGTTTTAGGCTTAGCTTTTAATTAGCTAGTTTCGTTGTTTTTCGCGAAACATTTCACACACGTGCCTAAGATTAGAAACTAGGGTGCTTGACTTTGTTTTCTTTTAGTTTTGGTGGGAAACTGGCAGGACGTGCGTGACGTTTTGTTGCACTACAGCTAGAGACAGTTTCTCTCCTTATATGAGGGCCATCTGGCGGGAAAATTATATTTTTTCTTGCCTCTTGGCTAATAATAATAATAACAATATTTCTACAGGAAAAACTCCCTCACGTACTGTGATGTTCAGGGAGGTCCTGCATAACTAAAAGTAATAATGAAGACTAAAAGGCTATAAAAGGTTAAGAACTAGAGCTAAAATTCTAAGAATACTGATGTTAGACAATAGTGCTATTACTTTAAAAAACTTTTAAAAACGATCAAATTCTCAGCGATCTTCGAATTGAGGTCTAATATGCGTTCCAGTCTTCGATTGCTTGGAACGCAAAGCGCTGCTTTCCCCAATTTGTGGGCGGACGCGTGGGAGATATAAATCTCCACTGCGGCGCGTATTGTAATTATGGTATGCATTATTCTTTTTAAGATTAAAGTTAAAATTAATAAAGTTATTCAAACACTTAAAAATAGCTATACAGCTGTGGTTGTGACGGCGACGACTTAATGGCTGCCATTGTAGTTGTTCTATAGCTTGTGATCCTGAAGAGTATCTAGGTAGGTCTAAGATTGTTCTGGCAGCATTATTTTGTAAAATTTGTAAATGGCCCATGAGAACTACATTGTTTTTGTCGCCCCGTACTAAATCGGCATAGTCAAGTAAAGGTAAAATAAGGCTATTATACAGTGTTATTCGGGCATCTAATGGAAGCAAGGTTTTCACACGCCGAAGTACTCCAAGCCTCTGACAAACTTTCTTGCTTAGGCCATCAATATGTTCAGCCCAGCTCATATTCTGTTGTATTTGTATACCGATGTATTTAAAAGATTCCTTCCGTTCTAGGAGGTAACCGTTTATCTCTAGCGCGATAAACCACTAAAGGAACTTAACTTACGCGAACTACCAAAAACTACGAATTTACATTTATCTACGTTAAGAGTTAATAAATTGTCATTGAACCATTTGCTAAAAACCTTCAGGTCCGAGTTCAATTTATCTGTAAGGTCCTTTACATCGTTTGAAGAGTAATATATGACTGTGTCATCAGCGTAAAGAGAGACATCGCAGCACCTCACACAAGATGGCAGTTCATTAATATAGATGATAAAGAGGAGGGGCCCTAATACGCTTGCTGTGGGACACCAACGTGTACGTGCTTGGCTGATGAGCTGACACCACTAACTGAAGTAACTTGCATTCTCTGGGACAAGTAAGATTTAAACCACTTCACTCTGGGACTCGAAAAGAAACTTTCGCTGGATTAAAACTCAACAAGGATGATTTAAACCTCCTATGTACATGGCCCATGGTGAACGAACTTCATTTTCAAACTTTGAAGTGTAGCAATCTACGTGTTAGTCGGAAGCGGTACAGCCCTGATCGCGTGTACAACCTAAACGGAACAGACTTAGCAGTCGTGACATTAGAAAAATATATCGGAGTTCTCATCTCTAAAGACCAGACCTGGATTGATAACCGCCATACAAATTGTAGCAAAGGCTAACAAAAAGATGGGCTTCATTAACAGAAACTGCTCGAGCATCTCAAACCGCAAAACCTTAACGCTTTTGTACTTAAATACATCCGATCGTATAAGTTAGCTTGTCCGAAGTGTCGACGTGTAAATGCTATGCATGTCTGTAGCTGTTAGCCGCTAGCCCATTCTCCATGCGATGGTTCTCCGATAGCCTGGGTCAGAATGCCTGTGCGAGGCTCGGACAACACGCGGTGCTTTTCCGAGCCTTGCTTTGGAATAAGTGCTAGGCCGGAGTTCCATTTTATCAAAAGTGGACTATTTTGTTTTGCTAGCCTTTTTCTGAGCTGAACAGAGAAAACCTCTGTGACCAGGGTACAAGTCACCCCGCCAGTGATGCCATTGTCAAGCTGGGCTATTCGATAATCGTAAATATCTTCATTAAGTTATTTAAAACAATAGACTTTCTCGCTTTTCCGCTGATGTTGGGGCGACAAACTGACGTTCACTTTTCTACTTATCCCACTCCCGTTGATTGCAATTTCTAACTCAACCCCTCCCCCTGTCAGTAAATAACAGCCAATCGCTTAGTTTGAACACCAGCAAAATAAAATTTATGTTCCTAGTTTCCTGACGTCAGGGGAGGCATAATTATTATACAATTTGTTTTGTTACAATTAAACATTTTTTTCAAATTATCAGTATTATACCCATGGTTGAAATAAAATGATGTTAGAAATTTATTTCCCTATATCAGAAGAAACGCCCATTCACAACCACTAAGAAGTGATTGCAGATACCTCCCCTGACGTCATGTAATTAGCATTTTGGATATTAAAACCTCCTTAACTCAGCGGCACAGCATTCAAAGCAAAATATATTTTAACCATTCTACTATTCACTTGATTTAGAATTTTTATCTAAAATAAAACTTATTGTTCATAGGCACTTTAAATTCTCTGATTTGATTTTCTTGAGTAATGCATTATTTATACATGATTTTTTTAGGTAACCTTCCTACACCCTTTAAAGACTTTATTTTCGCCTATCAGTAAGGTGCATTATTATAATACAAGACTTGCATCAAAAAAGTCGTTTTATTTGCCTTTAGTAAGAACTAATTACGGAATGTTTTCCCTCAGAGTTCAAAGTGTACAAATATGGAATTCAATTGACGATTCTCTCAAACTATTAAACAAAAAATCTCAGTTCAACAACAAACTTAAGAATATTATTATCAGTACCTGTTTGTTATTATAATGTACCTGATTACCCATACCCCCTGCCAAACAATTGCAAAGTGTCATTTGCAATTTTCATTAGTATATGATTTAGTTTATTATTTTGTGTATTATGTGTGTATTATTTCATTTGTTTTATCCTCATTTATTTAATAGTAAGCAATGTTGCCTAACTCGATTAGCTCTGCTATTTTTAGGTAACACGTTATATCGTCTATTCTTTAATTGAACATTTGTAATATCCTATTTTCTTGTTTGTACAAATAAAACATGTTGTTGTTGTTATGTCAAGTGGCCCGTATTCTATCTTGTTATACATGTATATACTTCGTTCTTCGGGATACAAATAAACTTGTTGTTGTGGCGTGTTCCTTGGTCTGTCTGCGGATAATAGGTTTATTCTAATATAGGTATCATCACTTGGACTAGTAATCAGAGGATTATAATAATATCACTAGAACATAATAAGTTTGATATTAATTAATATTAATAATATTCAGTCACCCATTCACGAGGAAAACTACAGTAATAAGCATATTCGGAAGGTAGTTTTTGCGGGATTTCTTTCGCTTTTATTTTCAAATCTAAAAAAATAAATTTTAAAAAGCGTTTTAAAGCAATAACAAAACAGTTCAAGTTTTGGCAATTTTTCTTTCCTTTCTCGATGCACAACGTAAATGTTTTTTTGGTCATCGTGATTAACCCAAATAGATAATGATTATATTCAGCGCTCTTCAACCGGTAACTAAATATATTTGAAGGATTTGAAAACAAGCTGATAAAATGTACAAATTTGCTCATTAGAAGGCTGAATGACAAAAAGCTAGCTAGATTCCCGATTTCAGTGCGCAAAAATGTATTCATGAAACGCAACGCAACGCAATTGCACTTGGTGTCACAAAATATGTTCTCCTACAAGATACTCGCGAAAGACACCAACGTTTTCGTTTACATTTTAATACTTAGATAAATTCAAAAGTGGCGCTTTTCACCAAATATTCACACACCAAATACAGGTGCGTGGTGTGGCTGAATGGTTAGTTCACAATGAGCATGCGGTCCCGAGGTCTGATAGACCTAGTCAGCTTGCCTGTTTGTTGTCCCAATTCAGACCACCTGACTTTTCCCTTGAGTTATGTTTTTTGTTTTTCTGTATCCCAAGAGGAAATGTACCAATGGCTATAATTGGAGCACAAAGCACTGAATCCTCTGGAGAACTATCACGTGGTCTAAAAGGACAACAGACAGGCATACTGAGTAGGTCTATTCCTGCCTCGGCCGCCACACCGGAAGAACATTACACACATTTTGATGAATTGAGCTATTGAAAATCTAACTCATTCCTTACTTCTACATGGTATATTTACAACAACAACAAATATCTCTTTATTTGCACCGGGAAATTACAAATGCAAATATGTATAAAGAGAGAAAGTTTCCAACAAGAAAGGTGCAGGATACCAGAGGACCAGGTTGGAAAATAGACCACGGATTAACATAAACTTTTACATTTTGGGTATTTCTTAATATTTAACCTTACTTTGACCTTTCTAACATGGATTTACATAAGTAAATAACGCAGACAGCAAAGTACATGCACATAAAGTGAACAAAGGTAATGAAGATTTACAAGTATTACTAACTAAAGACAAGTAGATATTATTTAACGTGATTACAATAGTGAGGAATCAAAGTACAGAAGTAAGCTAACTAAATAAGTAAGCTAGCTAAGTAAGTCATGTGGTTTTGTATAATTTATAAGTCTATATCCTTAAGCCACATTTGTTCCCATTTCAACCTGAATGGTAAGTTTTCAAGTTAGTTGTATTGAATATGACTTCTGTCATCTTGTGATTTCAAGCAACCTTTTATGCAGACATTTCAACTGGAATTCAAGTCAGGCAGTCTTGAATGGAGTCTTTCATTTTTTACGACAACTGAAACAAAAATAGTATTTTCATAGCTTCTTGTTCTCTACCCTCTCATTGAAGCAAAAATAGTATTTTTATAGGTTATTGTGCTCTAATTAACTTCTCATCGAAGCAAAAATAGTATTTTTATAGGTTATTGTGCTCTAATTAACTTCTCATCGAAGTAAAAATAGTATAGGTTATTGTGCTCTACCTTCTTTATTTGCGTAAATTTTATTTTTGAACTTGTCTGTGGAGCCTCAGCTCAGTGATCAAGTCTTTCCGTCTTAAATACCTTTAGTTATTATTGGAATCGATAAAATAAAAAATAAAAGTTGAATATAAGAGATGATGCCTTCATACTCTATTATTATAACAAATAAACAGAACAAAGTATTGCACCACTTCAGTACGTAATTATATCCCGGGGGGGGGAGTCCCTTATGTGAGGGGTACATGGATGCTCGTCGTACCTTTTAGGGGTCAAAATCAGGAGTTTGGTACCACTTAAGGTATCCGGCGATCAAACACAGACATTTGTATGTAAAGCGGTACCTTTTAGGGGTTGGGTGTCAATAGCAATAAAAGGCATCGAAAGTTTAAAATGTTGGCATGTTTTTATCGGTACCTGTTAGCGGTTAAAATAAGCTTGAGCCACGCCCATTTTAGTACCTCTTAGGGGTCAAATCGAAAATGTCCGACGAGCATCCCTACCCCTTTTATATGGGAGTCCACCCCCCGGGAATAATATGCCTTTTGTTTACCAACTGAACTTTTCTGAAGAGAGAAAAATATTGTCAAGTATATGCCGCGGTGAATGTTCATCAAACTTCTTTCTGTGTTGCGAAGGGTTTATCTTTTAGTTTGTCGTCTATGGCCGGAATCAACGCGTACCAAGCTAAACTGCAGCTCTCAAGCTAAGCACAGAACACTTAAATATCTGTCTAGCCAGAGGGACGGCCTGTCATTATTTTTAACCAATAGAACTGCACGATTCGGTCGTTATAGGTCACTACTGATGTGGCATAGTCAATCAAAATTGTTCTGGTTGATATAACAGCTATCCAACTCTTCTCTGTTCCGAGTAGCTTGTCTAGTTTTGAATAGACCCTTCCACGTTTTTTTTGAACTTTTGATATATACGTATAACAGCAAAACCGTCGATACTGCTGAAAAGAGCACCTCCAAGTTAGTCAAAATCACAAATAAATTGAGAGTTATATCTTGAATACGAGCAAAGATACAGGCCCGCAAGCTCGTTTGTATGGAAAATTTGACTGGGGGGCAAGTTTGTGTGAAATTTCCATACAAACGTCTGTAAAATTTCCTGAAATTTTCCGAGTTTGCGGGCCTGTATCTTTGCTCCTATTTAAGATATAACTCTCAAATTTGGGAGTTTGACTAACTTCAAGGTGCTCTTTTCAGCAATATCGACGGTTTTCCTGTTATACGTATACATCAAAAGTTCAAAAAAACCGTGGAAGGGTCTAATCGCTTAACTGCATGGAGCTCTGTAAGAGAAAGTTGTAAAGTTGTGCACTATCGTCCTCTTGGAAGGGACGTCTGTTAAACTGAACTTTACTTTATTCGCACCTTACCTCCTCATCTAGTGATATACACCGCTATTCATTTGCTGCTCCAAATTCAAACGTCTAATGTGCCTTACTTAATTATTCTGTTTATTTCGGCACGTGAGTGGAGCAGCGTCTCAAATGGACCTAAGTTTTGATCTTTTGTTTTAAGGAAATTTAAAGACATTTTTGGTGAAAATTAAATGAAATAAAACATCACGCACACATATTGGAACCGCAGGAATATACTATTAAAGAATAATACCCAGCTTGCAAACAATACACTCTCCGCGGGGTTTGATCGATATCAATCACTCCTGCATTCATAATATCACTTCAAAATTATTATTCGAGCACTCCCTGATTCGAGTGAAGTATCCCTATTGTCTTTCTTAAAATAGATTCAATACTGACGGTTTGCTTTGATTGGCTGCCGACTCGTGCTAGTATGAGGCGACATCAGCAAGGGCATGATTTCAAAGAAGTGAGTTATTTGTCATTTTTTGCAAATAAACTTGAACCATTTCAGCTAATCCTAAAAGAATTAAAAAACCGTTTCTGTCTTTATCAACGTTATGTAAACGCTCAACTGACGAGTCGCGGAACGCTCGCCAAGGGGTTCATGTTCCCACAACTCTTTAGTGTTTACATCAGTAACGCTATGTACCGGCATAAATAGTACTTTAACTGACAACTAAACTGAGTCCTCTTGAGTTTCGTTCCTTTCGGTCGCCATTTGCCGGCCAACAGCAGGTGTCATCTAAGTGGCTCGATCCTCTCCGTTTCTTAACTCGCATTTTCAACTGCTTTTATTTCGCATTTTCATATGTCTTTATGAGTTTTGGTTTCAACTAGTTCAAAGAGAATGACGAAATGAAACACTGATAATTATGGCATATTGACTAAGAATTAAATTCATAAGAAAGTAAGAACATAACCTATATGTAAACTTGCTTTCGATAAAATAAACGACACATTTAAGACTCATCGTCCCTTAAGCTCTACAATGCGAGAAAGGATTATATATATTATGCAACACATACGCGAAAGCTTTGCTAGACATTGTTGTTGATCGAGTCGTCTGACATTCGGCTTCATGGACTGAGCAGAACAGTGCAGTTTCTAAACAAAAGGTAATTACTTAATAACTGCAATACTTTGTGATGTTTATTAACGGAGTATGATGCACAAAATAATTCACCTCCCTGGCCATTTAGACAATGATCAGATTTTCTGTGATTCTCAGAATAAAATATACCATAAAGAAGTAAGGAATGAGTTAGATTTTCAATAGCTCAACTCATCCAAATGTGTGGAATGTTCTTCCAGTAGTGGTACATCAACCAGAAAAACTGTGATTGACCTTCCCACATAGCGAGCGAAAGAATCTTGCAGTTTGATTGGTCAAATAATAAAATAGGCCGTTCCTTGGTTATGCAGATATTTTAGTGTTAGCTACATGTATAGCTAGGCGCTAATTAGCTTGGGTGCGGTTCGACAAAGACCCTTCACAGCAGCGAAATCGATATTTATGGTACGTACATCGAAATTTTATAGCTTCGTAAGCGTTTATCTTAATGTTACTGATAAAAGAAAGGATACTCTACGGAACACATTGACTGGTGTATATTTGAGTCGTCTGGCTTTCAGCTTGTCCGAAAGATTTTCATTCTTTGTGGAATAGTTCAATTTTCATCAACAAAAGCTAATTAATCAGTTAAGTTGTGCAATACTTTGTGGTGTTTATTTGTTAATACGGTATGATACATGACCAATAGCCTGTTGTATTAAAGTTGTCTTTATTTCATTTGAGCTTTATATCGATTCAAATAATGAGACTCAATGCTCATTGAAAGTTATGCATGTTGAGTGAGAACGTAGAGCACTAGAAGCTAGGAAAATAACAATTTTGTTTCAGATATCACAAAAATGAAGGACACTCTGAAATGTCTGCATAAAAAGCTCGTTAAAATCAGCAGATAACAGAAGGCAATACAACAGTAACATAGCATTCAGGTCGTAACGGAAATCAATAACTCAAAGCCAGTTGTGTTTAATCTATAATTTTCTGACTTTCTCAGTACTATAGGTTTACCATGTAAACGTTAGGGAATGAATTTTCAGTAACTCGATTGATAACAAGAGGCTGCGACTGAGAGCATTTCAGTTTTTCCCTCTGTCTGAATATAGGAATAGTTTCTCCAGTAAGTATATTTGCTAAGTGGATTGAGTATACTTGGAGCACTGAGTATATTTTAATCATTCATTCAGTTCCTGCGCTCTGTTCTCGTACTTTGTTTTTCTCTTGTTGAATTATCTTCTTATTTTAAGCCTCAATGAAGCTTCAGTATATTGACTAAGACCGGAAAACCTAGATTGTCACTCTGAAATATTGATGAATGTTCCATCACTCAGAACAGTTTTGATTGACTTGATAACTTTGTTTACCCATAGTGGCATGAGATCTTACAGTTGTTCTATTGCTCAACTAGTAACAGCTGGCTATCGATCTCTGTCGCGGTATGGAAACACTGGGCCTTTGCAGTGGTCGGTGTTTAGTTTGGGTGCGGTTTTACCAAGACGCTTCTCTGAGTCAATAACGCTGGCTATGCTACGTGCATCGGTATCTTAATTAGCTTTGTATCCGTTTATTCCACAGCCGACAAACGATAACACATGAAAGATTTCGTTCTGATTGACTGTTGTTTATTCTCGTCAGCAAAAGGTAATTATACAAATCCTGCAATAATTTGTTCTGTATGTTATTTGTTAATCGGAGCCTGATGATACATCGTTTATTGCATTTAACTTTACTTTATTTCATTTAACCTTGCATTGATCAATCGTTTCTATTAATGACGCAGATAAGATTATAAAGACTCAGTGCTTGTGCGATTTTAATATTTTGAGAAGCATGCCCAAAGAGCATGACGAATCTCCACAGACTTTTATTTGATCGATCAAAGGGTAATGACAAAGTGACTGAGTATTTGGAGCCGCACAAGAAGCTTGGAAATTATACTTTGGCTTCAGATATCATAAACATTTAGAATAAGTTTAATACATACTTGAATTCAAATAAATAATATCGGCATAAGAAGCTAAGGGGTAACACTCGACTGAAGGCAAATATAAATATTCATCAGTAACAACGGTACCAGACATGGTTAGTACGGGAATCAAAATGGTGATGCCAATTTTGTTTAACCAATCAGTATTAAATTGTCTGTAATTTTTAGTTTAAAATATACCATGCATAGAAAGGAAATGAGTTAGATTTTCACTGATTATTCTATCAAACTGTGTGGAATGTTCTGCCATTAGCTGTTATATCAACCAGAACAATTTTGATTGACTCTTCCACATCAGTAATGACCTACCTATACGACTGAATCGTGCAGTTCTATTGGTTAAAAATATTTACACGCCCTCCCTCTGGCTAGACAGATATTTCAGTGTTCTGTGCTTAGCTTGGGAGCGGCAGTTTAGCTTGGTACGCGTTGATTCCGGTCATAGACGACAAACGAAAAGATATACCCTTCGGGACACAGGAAGAAGTTTGATGAACAATCACCGGTGGATATTTGACAATATTTTTCTCTCTGCGGAAACGTTCAGTTGGTAAACAAAAGGTATATAATTACTGAAGTGGTGCAATACTTTGTGCTGTATATTTGTTATAATAATAGAGTATGAACTGAGGCATCATCTCTTATATTCAACTTTTCTTTTTTAATTAGTTTATAGATTCCAATAATAACTAAAGGCATTTAAGACTGAAAGTCTTGATCACTGAGCTGAGGCTCCAGTCAGAGAAGTTAAAAAATAAAATTTATGCAAAAAACTTAGTATGAAAATACTATTTTTGCTTCAATGAGAAGTTAGAGCACAAAAAGCTATGAACATAATATTTTGGTTTCTAACTGTCATAAAAAAATGAAGGACTACATACAAGACTGCCTGACTTGAATTCCAATTGAAATGTCTGCATAAAAAGCTGGTTGAAATCAGAAGATGACAGAAGGCAAATTGAATACAGCTTGAAACATACCATTCAGGTTGAAACGGGAACAAATGTAACTTCGGGTATTAAGGATATTGACTTATAAATTAGACAAAACCACATGGTCACTTTGAAATGCTGATGAATGTTACATTAGCAGGAACACTTTTGATTGACTTGACAACTTGGTTGCCTCACTTGCCTGGTAACGGACCAGGTGAAGTCGACGTCCCTGTCGCGGTATCGAAACACGAAACCTTCACATTGTTCGGTGTTTAGCCAGTGGGAGCGGTTTACTTAGATGCTTCCATCTCTGAAACGCAATTTTAGCTTGTTTATTAGGCGGCAAACGATAACATTAACGTTCAATTATCGACTATGTGCACGATTTAACGATCGTAAGGGAATCTCGAGATTTTTTGATTACTTCGGCCTGTACAAAATAAGGATCTTTCTACATCAGTTGACTAATACTTCCCAGCGCAAGCTATTAACCTATCCTGCACAATATTTTAAATAATATTTCATATAAAATAATTCAGTATTCGAATTTTCATATTTATAAAAAAGATACTCGCGTTCCTACAAATCTTTAGTGTTTTTTATTGTTCTCTATTCTTCAGTACCAAACTCTAATACTTCAACTACTGACGTCCTCTTGAATTTATTTCCTTTGGGTCGCCATTTGCCGGTCAACAACAAGGGTCATCTAAGTGGCTGCCTCGCAAGTTTTTAACTCGCATTTTCAACTGCTTTTACTTTGCATTTTCAGATATCTTTCTGAGTTTTGTTTTCAACTACTTCAAAGAGGTGACGAAATGAAACACTGATAATTATGCATATTGACTAAGAATTTAAGGCTGGCTATAAAAGAACATAAGAATTTTAAGTCATAAGAAGATAAGAACATAACGTTATGTTAACTTGCTTTCCATAAAATAAACATTTAAGACTGATTGTGCTTTACAATGTGACAAAGGATTATAAATACTTTGAGATACATACATCGGCGAAAGCTTTGCTGGACATTGTTGTTGATCGAGTCGTCTGACTTTCGGCAGTATTTCGGCTTCATGGACTGAGCAGAACAGTGCAGTTTGTAAACAAAAGGTAATTATTTAAGAACTGCAAACTTTGTGATGTTTATTAACGGAGTATCATGCACAAAATAATTCACCTCCCTGGCCATTTAGCCAATGATTAGATGTTCTGTGATTCTCAGAATAAAATATGCCATAGAGAAGTAAGGAATGGGTTAGATTTTCAGTAGCTTAATTAATCAAAATGTGTGGAATGTTCTTCCAGTGGTGGTACATGTACATCAATCAGAACAATTTTGATTGACTTTCTAATAGTTTTGCTTCAGATATCACAAAAATGTAGGACACTGAATTTGATCTGAAATGTCTACATACAGAGCTTGTTAAAATCAGCAGATAACAGAAGGCTGAATTATGGTACAACAGTAACATACCATTCAGATTGAAACGGAAATCAATAGTTAAAGCAATTAGTTGTGTTTAAGCTATCATTTTCTGACTAATTTCTCAGTGCTCATGTAAAAGTTAGGGAATGAATTTTCAATAACTCTATCTATCAAGAGGCTGCGACTCTAATACTAAGAGCATTTCATGCAGTTTTTTCCTCAGTCTGAATATAGGAATAGTTTCTCTCGTAAGTATATTTACTAAATGTGGAGCAATATATTTTAATCATGCATTCAGTTCCTGTGCTCTGTTTTAATGTACTTTGTTTTCCTATTGTTGACTTTTTATTTTAAGCCTCAATGAAGCTTAATTGGAGATTCAGTATATCGACTTAGACCAGAAAACCTAGTTTGTCACTCTGAAATGTTGACGAATCTCCCATCACCATAGTGGCATGACATCTTACAGTTGTTCTATTGCTCAACTAGTAACAGGGGCCATCCCTGTCGCAATATGGAAACACCAGGCCTTTGCAGTGTTCAGTGTTTTATAGTTTGTGTGCGGTTTTACAAAGACGCTTTTTTGAATCAATAACGCTGTCTATACTATGTGCCTCAGAATTTTAATCAGCTTTGTATCCATTTATTCCACAGCCGACAAACGATGACATCTCAGTATTATGAAACACAAAATATTTCTTAAACATTGACTGGTGTTTATTCTTTTCAACAAAAGGTAAGCTTAATTATTTAAATTGTATTATACTGTGTGCTGCATGCCTATTTGTTAATCAGAGTATTTATTTCATTTACATGTAAGCTTGCATTGATGGATCGTTTCAAATAATGATGCAGTTGAATAGACTCGGTGCTTGTGCGATTTTAATATTTTGAGAAGCATGCCCAAAGAGCATGACGAGTCTCCACAGACCTTTAAGTAGTATGTAAAGTGGCGGTTCTGGGCCACTTTTCAACAAAATTCGTGCAACGATTTCAACAAAGTGTGCAAGCAAGGAGGTCGTGTCCTAGAGGCCACTCCCTCCTTGCTTGCACACTTTGTTGAAATCATTGCACGAATTTTGTTGAAAAGTGTCCCAGAACCCGCCACTTTACATACTACTTTATACACAGTGTTGCCAAGATTGTCACTAGACATTCTTACACCTAAAAAATCCAAAAGTGTAAACCTATTAGAGATATGATTAGCATATAGTTATATCGATCTCTTTCGCTATGGATTATGTGTCATTCGCGCGCGTTCCAACCGACTAATGATTTTTACTCAACATGACAGTACCATTTAAACATATAGATTTACTAAGATATATAATCCATATGGGATGGAGTGTGAAAAGTGTGGAAGAGTATTTAAGAGGAGTTGGAATCTGAAACGCCATCGAGAGAATCGCAAGACCCCGTGCGTTAGGGTCCCAAAGCAATACATTTGTGAGAGTTGTGGTGGAGAGCTAAGCTGCGACTCTGCCTTGTGGAGACATAAGAAGAAGAATTGTCCTACCTACCGCCCTAGACCCATCATTAACGAAAACTAGACACACACACATTTACTCAATATCGTATAACCATTTAAACGTATAGATCCACTATAGTATACGCCCACCCCAATATGGAACGCCTCACATTTGAGCGAACCCATCGGACCATCGGTAAGTATCTACGTGGGTGGCAGATGTACGTTCCCCCGGGCCACGAACTAGGTGTTGACCCAAGGGCCTTCCTAGAAGGCACGCGCCACGATATTCATCAGAAGTTGGTGGAAGAAGTCGATGACCTACGTGGAGTTAAGTTCCAACTCGCTCTGAAGGTGATGCTACGGAAGGACCATCCGGACGGTAGAAATGAGTTTACTGACCCTACGATGCGTCATAGCCAGGAGATCGTCATGCAGACCGACGAGATTCATGAGGCCTTAGACAGAGCCATCCCAAAGATTCTAGAGAGTCTCGAGAAGTGGACGAATAGAGGCTCTGGATGGGTTGTTGACCACATCATCCTGCTCTATCTGAACATTGCTCTCTACCAACCTCTGAGAGGTGGATCCTTCATCGAACTGCCTCCGGAAGTTGCAAATAAGAAAGCCGTGGTGAATGTTCGAAATAAGGATGATAACTGCCTACGATGGGCTCTTCGGTCATCGTTATTTCCAGTTCTTCACGGAGGACATGCATACAGACCATCTAGGTATCCTATAGACGACGGCCTAGACTTTACAGGAGTCGATGCACCAACACCCATATCGCAGATTCGCCGGGTTGAGAAACAAAACGACCTAGCAATCAATGTCTTCGGCTGGGAGAAAGGTGTGGTGGTCTATAGGATTAGCAAGCAATGTGGGGACATCCCACGCATCAACATGCTGCTCATAGAGGAGTCCGGAAAGTACCACTATGCCTGGATTAAGGACTTGAACCGCCTCCTCTACAGTCATAGCAAGCACGAACACCGAAAGCACTTCTGCGAGCGATGCCTACATGGGTACTCTCGAAAGGACCTCCTCGAAGCCCATAAGCCCGAGTGTCAAGGTATAGGGGGAACCGCCGTGAGAGTGGAAATGCCTAAAGAGGGTGAAAGCAAGCTCTCCTTCCAAACCCACCACAGACAGCTACCAGCTCCGTATGTTATCTATGCAGATTTCGAGGCTTTGACAACGAAGATCGCAGGACCAGAGTTGGATCCCACAAAGAGCAACACTCAGAACACACAACATCATGTGGCTTGTGGCTTTGGCTACGTCGTGGTTCGATGCGATGGTCATACAGAGCCTCCAGTCGTTTACAGAGGTCGGGATGCCGCAGAACGGTTCCTGGAGGCAATGCAACGAGAAGAATCGAGAATCAAAGTAGTTTTGATGACCCCAAAGGCAATACGGATGACCCCAGAGAATTGGTTTGCCCACAATACGGCCAGAATCTGTCATGTGTGTGAGGAGCCACTCTACGGTGACTCAGTTCGCGACCATTGCCACATAACAGGCAAGTACAGAGGCGCAGCCCACAATGCTTGTAACCTCAAGCTGCGGTTGAACCCCAAAACCACGACCATACCAGTCGTATTCCACAACTTGCGTGGTTACGACTCACATCTAATAATGCAGGCTATTTCCAAGACGAAGGGGCAGATCACGTGTATCCCTAACAACACTGAGAAGTACATATCGTTCTCCTTAGACCAGCTGCGATTCATCGACAGCGCTCAATTCCTCTTAGCATCCCTAGACAAGCTGGTGTCAGCTAACCAACCAGAAGCCTTCCAGATTACTGCTCTGTATGAGCCTAGTGTAGAGCGGCAACGCCTGCTTTTGCGAAAAGGCATCTATCCGTATGAGTATATGGATAACTGGGATCGGTTTGCAGATCCACTCCCACCACAAGCCGACTTCTACAGCAAGCTATCAGCTGAAGGCATTTCCGAGGAGGACTACGAACACGCTTTGATGGTCTGGAACACCTTCGGCTGTGAGAACATGGGAGATTACCACGACCTATATCTCCGAACCGACGTGCTTCTTCTGGCAGATGTCTTTGAGACCTTTCGGGAAACGTGTCTACATCAGTATGGCTTGGATCCTGCACACTACTACACCAGCCCTGGTCTCTCTTGGGACGCGCTCTTGAAAGCTACAGGTGTGGAGCTCGAGCTGCTCGTGGACTATGACCAGCATCTCTTCGTAGAGAAAGGTTTACGTGGTGGAATATCCATGGTATCGAAGAGACATGCCAAGGCCAACAATACTCTGGTTGAGTGCCATGACCAATCCAAGCCCACAACGTACATCCAGTACCTCGATGCCAACAACCTATATGGATGGGCGATGAGTCAGCCACTACCAACGGGAGGCTTTGAGTGGGTAGAGGACCTTCAAGGACTCACCAATACCATAGTGGACTGTCCATCCGACAGCCCCAAGGGCTACATACTAGAGGTGGATCTCGAATACCCACAAGAACTCCACAACGCACACAATGCCTATCCGCTAGCACCAGAGCGCATGAAGGTCCAAAAGGAGTGGATGTCCGAATATCAGCGCAACCTTAAAGGTACATCGATAGAGGTTGAAAAGCTTGTACCTAACTTATACGATAAAGAGCGATACGTGCTCCACTACCGCAATCTACAGCTATATCTATCTCTTGGCATGCGTTTGAAAAAGATCCATAGAGCACTACGATTCGATCAATCACCATGGATGGAGCCATACATACGAATGAATACGGAACTACGAAAACTGGCTACGAGCGACTTCGAAAAGGACCTGTACAAGTTGATGAACAACAGCGTCTTCGGCAAAACCATGGAGAACTTACGCAAGCGCGTAAATGTCAATCTAGTGCGTGCCAGCGAAGAGGACAAACTTAGACGTCTGATTGCTAGCCCAACCTTCGCACGGGCAAACATCTTCGATGACGATCTGGCAGCCCTACATATGCATAAGAGTCGACTAACTTTGAACCGTCCAGTCTACGTGGGGATGAGCATTCTTGACCTCTCAAAGCATCTGATGTACGACTTCTATTACAACCAACTGCTTGGACAGTATGGAGACCGATGCCAGCTAGTCTATACAGACACAGACAGTTTACTACTTGAGATCCAGACAGACGATGTGTATGCCGACATGGCTGCCCACGAAGATCTCTACGACACATCTGACTACCCTAAGGAGCATCCACTACATAGCACAGCGAACAAGAAAGTCCTTGGAAAGATGAAGGACGAGTGTGCCGGGCGCCCGATCGCCGAGTATGTAGGTCTTCGACCGAAGATGTATTCTATCCTAGAGGCTGATGGGAAAAGCATAAGGAAGGCTAAAGGCATCCGCAAGGTAGTTGTAAAGAAGCACATCCGCCACGAGCAGTACAAAGAGTCGCTATTTGCTAAGAAGACCTTCAGGCATGGGATGGATGTACTACGATCGAAAGGCCACCACATCTATGGGCAGCACATTAATAAGGTATCCCTTTCACCATTCGACTCCAAGCGTTGGATCCATAATAATGGAATCGATACATTAGCCTATGGACATAAAGACTTAGGACATGGATGATTTCATTTACGAGTTGCTACACTAGGCACGAACAGAATACCTCTTGGTGGTAGTTCCGTATCTGGTGGAACTACTTGTAGCTCTTCACGAACGAATCCACGTTTGGGTGCGTCCTTCTCCCCTTCTTGCTTAGCAAGGTAGTACAGCACAGGCTGCCCCGAAGATATTACACTTCGCGAAATAACGTATATCTGTAAACTCCACACAGGATCAGTAGCTCTACGTTTTTCACCCCCTTCCAATTCTCCTGGTGCGTAGAGATATCGAACTAGAACGTCGAATGGTAGGCGCTCTTCTCTCAATCCAACAGTGCGCGAATATGTAGGAGTTTTTATGTTTACTTGCTGTGCCAACACTGCATTCGAAGGCTCTTTACCAGTAAGTCGAGTCACCTCACTGTTCAGGGCTTTGATAACCATTGGTAGACGAACTACCCATTCTCTACTACGCGCATCCGAGCCTTCCGAAGTAAGTACCATCTCTTGTGCATATTGGTATCCAAACAATCTCTCAGCTAGAGTTCTATTTGCTCGTTCGACAAAACTTTGTGCCCTATGATTACCGGCCTCGCCTCGTTGAACTTTCGTACCATGTAGTTCTAGCGTTTCAGACATATGCCCCATGAATTCTCTACCAGGATCGACCTGCAATAACTTTGGCCATTCTAGTGGACTCCGTTTGTAGATTCGCTCAAAGGCTGCAGCCACCTCACCGCTATCTTTCGAGGACAAAGGCTCAGCCTCTTTATATCTAGAAGCCACATCGATTACCACTAAAGCATACTTATATAGCTTTCGTCCACGGCCAGGTCGATCGTGAGGTAAGAAGATCAAATCAGCTTGATGGACCTCGTTAGGTTTCGATACGGTCCAATGAGGTCTTGGGATATGTCGTGGCGGTGGTAAGTATATTTGCCATAGTGCTTGTTTCTCCAACCAACTCTTAGCTGCATCTTTTGGTACCTTAGCAGCATCGGCGAGCTTACCAATTGCGGTCACCCCTTTCCAATAACCTCTTGGACCGTAATATGTCGCACCCAGATCTATAACCTTTTTTTAAACCCCAACCCCAACTTCTGTTTGGATTGAATCGTGTTTCGGGCAAGGGCATGTCCCCATTGTCGCTCTTTCCAAGGGATGGCATCTAAGGCCTTGACCATTTTGCGATCGGCCGCGTGTTTGCAAGCGAGCTTGTTGGCGCCGTTATCACAAACACTGTAATCAACATCGTGTTGCATAGCGACCGCGTCAGTCTTACCCGTAGGTGGTTGAAAAACCTCGAGGATAGTACCGTCGGGCGCCCACCGAACTTGCTTCTCCAGAGGATTGCCAGGGCCGGTGTAGTTATGCCCCGGGAGCACGAATCCCTTCTTTGGCGCTATTTTAAGAATCTGTTTGTGGATGTCGACCCCGCTGCCCAGCTTGTCCAAGGTCTGGGAGACGCCCTGATCAATCAACTGGCCTGCCATTCCTTTGATGTACTTGGAAGCCATATTCTTTGCCGCGTCACTCCTGATCCCCGCTTTCCCCATTTGCCAGAGAGCTTTCGTACCAACCTCGAAAAGTTCCGCTCCAAGGTCGCCACCGGCTTTCGTGGAGACAAACCTAGACTTCGCCGCTCCACAGCTTGCACAAACAGATCGCATTCTTGTCCGATCAGTTTTAGTGGTCACCAAGGTCTCGGACCCCGGGACGGATTGAGTTTGTTTCCTTTCCTTCACACAGTACGAAGCCATCCTATATTATGTATGAAAAAAACTTCTTTTAAAATCCAAAGTAGTTTTTGATGAAGGCATAGTTGTCTTTGTGAATCACCTCAAGCAGGTGCGTACCTTTCTGCCGCTCTATGAGATAGTACAAACACCACCACCCACACAACACGGAAGAGCGCTCTTGGAGCTCGTCGCCACTATAGAGCACTGAAGGCCCAAGGTACTCACTTACCTCCTCTGGCATGTCGAGCCCAAACGAGTCGAAATATTCGGCGGGGCTTCCTTTAACAATACGATAACATACCCAGTGTGTCCCAGAACCACTTGCCACATCAAGATTCACGATCCCACATTCTCGCGCATGTCTTTTGTCGGGTAGGCTATCCCTGCTGAACACTCCCCGAAAGTTCTTAATTTCGTACACGTCTACGAGCCTATGTAAATCGAGATTTGTTAGAGGATATCGCCCAAGATCGGAATGCCGTTGAACGGACTGTTCTTGCCTAGGATCAATCCACGCCCACTTTTTTTACCGCCCTTCTGCGGTGGAGATAAGTAAGTAGGTCGAGCGCTAGCCAGAGATGCGGGATCCACCTGAAGACCTCGCCCCGTTAGCGCTTTGAGGATCAAGGGGATGCCGATACTTGCCAGCAATGTGCCTAGGAACCCACCCTGTTGTTTCTTGGTGAGCTGAACCTGTACTCCAGAACCGGCCTGCAGCGCTTGGAGGATTTTTTCCTTCTGCTTCGTGGTGAGGTAATGTTGGTACTCGATGAGTTTGTCCACCTTTGCGTTGGGGACCGAGAATAGCCCACCTCCCTTTGGAAGTGCTTTATTGACTCCCCAACTAGCCAATCCAGAAAGAGCGCCGGTAGCTAGTGGGACAGCCGCTTTGGTGAGCCACGGAAGAGCACGAGCCAAGATTGGGAGTAGGGCTCCCAGGAAACCTCCCGTCTGTTGGCGGATCTGAGTCGTGCTAATATCGATCTGAGCCCCCTTGCCCAATCGCTTGGCTTTCTCAAGCCGAGTCACTTGTCGTTGCGTCAACAGGACCGTATCAGAACCCGAGAGCTGCTCGTGTGCCAAACGAATCGTGACCGGGGCTCGGTTCTGATAGGCCTTAGCAATTCTTTCCTTCTGGCCAGGAGATAAACTGATGTTGTACCCAATGTATGCCATGACTATACTTATAGAAAAACAATTTATGTCCGAACTAGCAACTTGCCACTAGATTGCAGGAGTTCGACGTCCTGACTATAAAGGACGAGGGCGTATACGCTGTAGTCTGCGTTGGTTCCCGTTGAAAGCTTGTACTTGAACGTCAACTTGGTTGTGCCGTCTTTCAGATCTGGCTTCTGGTGGCGGAGGTCGAAATATAATACGGGAAAGATGGTCCCGAAATTTGTCCGCGTCAGTAGCGTTCCACCAGCGTAATTGTTTATGTCGTAACTGTACTTCAGGACGTCGCGGAACACTCTCGACATATCGGTTGATGGGGTGTACTCGTATTCAGGGTACTGATTTCCATTTCCAACCTCGAGGTGACAACTAGAGAGAGTCTTGGCATCCGCCACGGAAAATGTGTTGTACAAGAAGGGGTTAGCTGTTTGACTGTCCTGAGTGGCATCGTTAGCAATCCATACGAACACGTGTCGCGGGCGACTAATACCAGACGTGATCTTGAACGCTCCAGTTTGTTGACGAGAAGAGTTCGAGCGCTCAATCATTTCCCGAAGGTAGGACCACTTATGCGGTTTCAGAAACTGACTCGTGTAAATGCTGATGCCAGCCGCGTTGAAGACTAGTCGTGGGACCCACAGTTGGAACTTCGTGACGACTACGCGGCAGTTGTCCGCAGCCTCCCATATCAAGTTGGCATCGCTCTCAAGCACCACACCAAGCTCCATCTTCATGTTGGGGAGCAGCTGATCCTCGAGCGCATCAAAGAAGGCATAACGGTTGAGCGGGATTTCAGTGTTCACTGTGGCTGATACGCCCAACGCACCCTTCCGCATGGCGAACCCTTTATTATAGTTAGCTTGTGCCACTCGTTCTTCGGCGTGGCGACTGGTATCCAAGTAAAAGAATGCGTTTGTGCCAGTTGTCTCTACGTACCCCCGACTATACTCGAGAAGGTTCTTCACGTTCACGGCGTGGTTGGCCGATTGACAGTCGTACAGCTGCATTCCGTTTCCTTTGACAGATAACTCGTTGACAAAACTGTGTGAGCCATTTACTACGCCGTTATGATCATCAACGGCTATGTTGCTACCATCAGCCAGCTTCACCACTTTGAAATCAATTGCGAAGCGGGCATTGTACCAATCGAAAGGGCTTATCTCTCCGCTATTATCGGCAACGAACCGATAGCCCTCTTTTTTCTGATGCGCGTTGTTAGCGACGACTGAAACGAGTGGGGTTTCCAAATCGAAGACCACATCCTCATATCTCTCAACGTACTTTGGATTTCTATACGATTCCATGCTTATGCTATCGCTATATATATACGTAAAAACTAAAAAACTCTTCCACCCTCCAGCAAGCGATTGATCCGATCCGCCGTAGTCAACTGTGATGTTGCAGGGCCTCGTAGAAGCTCAACGATCTTAGCTCCACCATTGGGTGTCTGCGAAGGCTCTTGGGTCACGGGTGTTCGGGTTATAAGCGCTTTGGTTGCGGACTTGACTGTGGACTTAGCTGCTTTACCCAAAGCGCGCCGACCAAAACTTTTCAGTGAATCAAACAGACCTTCGCCGTGAACATGTCTATAGATGAACTTTCCCGCTTCAGGGTCGTAGCGCCTCTTGTATTCGTTATAGTAAGGCATCTCTATATTAAGGCTGAGATAATTTTTCGCTTCGTAAGATTAGCGTCATATGCCAGTCAATGTCGTTGAGGTCTACAGGTCTATTGAGGGCATCGGTTACGAAAAAGCTCATGTGACTGATGCTATTCGACGTCAGGGGTGTAAAGAGTGCCCGCTTAGGCTCGATTGAGAATGGGTAAGAGCGTTGAAGATTGTCCGTTGGGATGACGGCGATCGTATTACCGGACACACCGCTCACCAGAGAATCTGAAATGGCAGTGGTTCTTATGTGGAGAGAATCGATTGAGTTGGTGATGTTGGGTAGTTTCGTTCCGTACTCGGTTTTGGTTATGATCTTTGGCTCGAATCCTAGGAGTTCGCAGAATTTCGTTTCTCGAAGATCTATTTGATAACTACCAACGAGCTCGATCACCACTTTGTAACTCGTTAGGACAAAGATAATGGAAATTTTCTTCGGATCGTGGCTATTGCGCTTCATAGTCTGATGTAGGTAGTCGTTCAAGTCATCGTATGAATACATGCCATTCGGAAAGTTCACCGTCGTCCAGTTATTGCCATCGGGGCTGTATTTCACATCGTTGTTTTGATACGCAGGGGTGATGTTGTGCCAGGAGTATGTCATAGAAAGTTTATCGAGTGCTAACGAGTGCCTCATGTTAGGTGGAAGTTGTAAGGTAGGAACGTACTTGATCGTAAAGCTATTAGGACGAGAGACCCCGACTTTCACTCGATCCACAGATGAGATGTAGAGTGCTCGATCCATAGTGCCTATATTCTAGGTCACATAATCGTGCAAGAGGGCTATGAGTTGGTCGTTGGTAACCTCCCCGAGGTCGCGCAGCTTGTGTGCTATGTCAGAAACCTCTTGCTTCACTTGCCGACTCGTATTTCCACCCTTTATGGAACCTCCGAGGATTTCCAACCGATCAAGCAGGTCGCCCGGACCGGTATAGTATATGGTTCCGCCTCGCTTACGTCGTACGCCTTGACCTTGCTGTGGATGTATGGTCGAGCGACCATCAAAAATAGTTTCCGCCCTCTTCACAAACTTCTTATTAAGTGCGATTTTTTTATCAATTTCCGCTCTTTGCGGCGACCCGACCTTTGTCTTGCTCTTCTTCCCACCGAGTTTTTTATTCAGGTTTGCCGCAGCGATTCGAGCTTCCTTCTCAGTACCTTGTTGAAAGGCTTCGTTTGGTGTTGGTAGCCCTGACTCGGTTAGCATCTGCAGCTCTTCGGGGGTGAAGCCGTGATTAGGATCCACAACAAGTTCTACAGGTGTGGGTGCCGCAGGGGCAGGCAAGGCTTGTTGTTCTGGAGGCGCGGGAAGTGCTGGCACGACGACCTGTGGGGGCGCAGCGGCTTCGATGACCTCTTCCCGTAGCTCTTCAAGTTCCTCGATGAGGGGCTCAAAGGCTTTCTTCTGTTTTTCATAAGTATCTTGCCTGGCGTGTTCCTCCTTCTTTAAGGTGCTATGAACAAGATTGACCATCCGTCCCGCCTCTATCTGAGGAAGAGCATGTAGCTGAAAAGCTTCGAGATCCATATCTATAACTTAGTTAAATAAAAATCAACTTAGTTGAAATAAGAATCAACTTAGTTAAATAAAAATCAACTTAGTTGGAATAAATATATAGCTATGGAAATTCCGAACTATGATGGTGGGAAGGACGCAATCACGAAGTTTAAGCAGCTCTACCCTTTCATGCCTAGCGAGCCTTTCCGAATGCTTATCGCTGCCCCCTCGGGGGGTGGGAAGACAAACTTGCTCATTCACATGCTCCGCGCCCCGCTTTTGTACTACGATAAGATATATCTATATGCCCGCAATCTCGATCAAGAGAAGTATCGCGATCTTTATGACCTTTTCGGTGAGTTAAGTGAGAAGGTTGGGTACCCCATTCTGGAGGGTAGCAGCGACATCGACGATATCAAACCTCTACAGACCCTCGATCAAGAATCCCAAAAGGTCGTTATCTTCGACGACTTCATCACGGAAAAGAACCAGAAGCCTATTGTGGAATACTTCACGGGTGGTCGCCATAAGAACTGTAGCCCGATATACTTATCACAGACCTTCTTTGCCACCCCAAAGACGATTCGGTTAAATTGTTCGCATTACTGTATAGCAGACTTCCCAACCAAACGTGAGAAGAACTGTATTGGAAGCGAACTTGGAGTAACACCTGAACAATACGAGAAAGCGACCTGCCAACCATTCTCCTTCCTTTGCGTTGATAAGCCTAAGAAACGGGTGACGCGAAACTTTCATGGGCCTCTTTAACGCTGAAGACCCACAAAGACATCAAAATTATTCTAACGTATTATATAGCGCTATGGAATCTAGTATTTACCCTACACTCACCTCTAATGATGAGGGACAAACATTTCGCCTTCGAAAAATCTGTGACGTACAGACCTCCCTCGAGAACGCTATAAAGACTTCCACAAGTATTCGTAAGAAATACTCACGCGCCTGTGCTCTTGTTCGAGGGCTTGCTGTGATCACTGGGAGTTTGAGCGTTGTGCTCGGTGTTTCCGGTCTAGCCACCAGCCTTTCTGGTCTCGGGATCCTGATTGGAGTTCCTTTGGGGGGTGGTGGTGGACTCTTGGGGCTCATATCGGTCTCTTCGACTGCTGCTTCCAAACGACTCGCTCAGAAATTGATCAAGCACGAGCAGACACTGGCTTGTGGTAAAGCTACGTTAAACACGGTGTGTGGTTTGGTCTCTAAGGCCCTCCAGGACAATAAGATTGATGATAAAGAGTTCACACTCATCCTCTCAGAGCTCAACAAGTACGAGGCGATGAGGCAGGAGATTCGTCAAAAAACGCGGGGTACAAAATCGACCCTGACCGACTTGGAAGCCCGCATTCGCAAGGAAGTAACGGAAGAAATGCGAAACAAACTCGCTTAATTATTGAGCGGGGAGGAGGTCGGTTTTGTTTACATTATGAAACCTATCCTGTTCTATCCAATTGCTAATGCGGTGCCAGATCTTATCGTATTTCTTTTGTGTCTTAACGCCGAGTTTTATTCCACCACATAGGGCCGCCCGCTCACGATCTCCGCGGAGCTCAAACATTTTTCTGAATATGAATGGAAGCTTTGGGAGTCGCTGGTCGTCACAAAACAATAAAGTAAAGGCGTGTACGACCTGACTAAATAGGTTAAGAATCGACTCCCGCTCGAGTTGGTCAATCCATCCGAATCGGCTATAACTCAAGAATTTTGTGGGGTGGCTCCTATCCTCACAACGATGGTATGTGGGAGGTGGTCCGTCCATCACGTCCGCCACGTCGCGCTCCCCTGACTCGCCTATCGCGTCCACCGTGTTGGGCGCCCTCGACTCGTTTAGCGCCTTAATGTGATCGTACGCAGTCGGCCCATTGACAATCCTGTAGATGTCATCCAATAATTTTCGATCTATGGGAGGCATGGGCTGCTCTGAATCCGGCCCTAGCTCTGGCTCTGGCTCTGACTTAAGAAGATCGCACTCAGTCACGACAATCCTGTAGATGTTATCGAATAATTTTTGATCCATACCACCAGACCCTTCACATATACTTGTACTAGCACTCCTCTAACATGAATTTTTGTGGGGTATTAATATAAGATGGGCATTTTCAATGATTTGGATGACAAAGAACAAGATCCAAAGGATGGGTTAAAAGGTGCTAGAGGTGATCCAGGTCTCCAAGGTCCGAAAGGAGATGTTGGCATTCAAGGGGTAAGAGGAGATACAGGTCCAAAAGGAGATGCTGGTATCCAAGGGGTAAGAGGAGATACAGGTCCAAAAGGAGATGTTGGCATTCAAGGGGTAAGAGGAGATATAGGTCCAAAAGGAGATGCTGGTATCCAAGGGGACAAAGGCGACACAGGTCTGAAAGGAGATAGAGGCATCCACGGGTCTGGTGTTATGTATAGTAATCTGACCTTCAATTGTGGTAAATTCCTTATGGATTCTAATAATTGGGCGTCATCAAGCAGCGTAACCACATTCCTAATCATTAAGGATACGGCCTCAGTAGTGGGTATAGTTCCTTCGGAGCACCAGGGGTTTAAAATCCTTGAAACCTTCTCACCTAAATCGGCAGAAAAGTTAACCATGACTCTACCAATCCACGACGACTCAAACCGCGGATTAAAAAGCAATAGCACATACACGATTAGGCTTGAAATTTATGCAAATCTTGGAATCCTAACATTGGGTCCTTTATCAATTGAGCAAAACTTGGGGTTCATATCGAACACAGGAAAAAGTGGTAGAATAGGAGGATCCTCATATGCGGCTTTCAAAGAGCTTAGCATAATCACTAGTATCCATCCTGGTATTACCCTGCCTGGTATACTATCCTTCACAGTCGCACATGATCAATCATCTAATCAAACAGTGACTATATACGTTGCAATTATTGCTGGAGCATTAAACGTAAACACTTTCATGAATCCTACTGTCTTTGATGATAACGAGTACATTATTAAGCAAAGAGTGCTTAACTTGGTTCCTATCAAGACAGTCACTTATATAGCAAAGGAAATTTCAAACATATGGCGCCACAACGATATGGAGTGGGGAGACCTACCACACTTCTTCATCGTAATGTATCCCAAGAGCACAACGAATTTAATTCGGTTGTCATGTACGCTTTACCTTGGATGCGACACGGGAGGAGCTAACGTATGGTTTCGATGGGTCGTAACCACAGGTCAGGGATTAATATCTTACATCAGCGTGAATTCGTTACCAAATAATGTCGTTCAAACCCGTAACAGAGCTAGCTTCGGTGCACAATTAGCAATCAATCCAGAAACTCTTGCCTGTGTGTCCCATAAAGGTTTCCATGTTCCATTCGATAAGACACCACATACATATAAATTACAGATAAAAGTGAAAGACACAGGAACCGTTACGATCAATGCGATATTCAATAATCAAAATGCTCCGTGGAATAGTTACGTTACCTCGAGTATGATCGTAGAGGAAGTCACCGGACTAACGCAGAGTCATGATAGCATTGGGGTTGTAAGATGTTCATCAGAATAGAATCACCAACAAAAAAAGAATGAAGAGAGGTCACACACCGACTTTTCTTCATTCTTTTTTTTTATGTGGTGATTCCTAATCTTCATTCTCATCGATCACGAGGTCTGCAAACGTTCCTTCCAACTCGTTCTCGAGGTTGGTGGATGTCGTAAATGCGATCGTGGTTGTCGAACTAGCTACAGACTTTGTACAACGTGTAGTGCACCACTACGACGCGAACTTAGTAAAAGAAAAACGTAAAATCAAGAATCGCTTAGCCCATTGATTTGAGATATCTCGTCTTTGAGAAGGTCTTTCGAAGATCGTTCCCGAGATTGATAAGGTCCCAAGTGTCGAGCGAACTCTGTGATGGTTCGAACTTACACGACATCTTGTTTGAATTTTATCTTTGCGCCCCGCAGCACAGGTTTCGTTTGAAAGCCTCATGGAAATTCCTCGTCGAAGATCGTTCCCGAGTTCCAATCGAACTTTATCTTATCACCCTTCGCGTATGCTGTGGTTTGGTGTTCAAACGTCTATCTAGATCTGAAGTGCTTAACGAGCCACTCAACTACATCGAAATGACGATTCTTAGAGGCATCTCGTAGAGCACCCAAAACGCAATAGTTCTCTATGGTGAACTGAAAGTGGTTAACGAGCCACTCAACTACATCGAGATGGTTATTCGCAGAGGCCTTTCGTAGAACACGACGAACGTCTACTTCTTCTGCGGTGAATCGGAAGTGCGTAACGAGCCACTTAACTATATCGAGATTACCACACTCAGAGGCACGGACTAGCGCATCATAAACGCAATCGTTCTCTACGGTGAGCTGAAAGTGCTTAACGAGCAACTTAACTACATCGAGATGGTTATTCGCAGAGGAATCCGTTAGAAGATAACTAACTTCTACACCTTCTGCGGTGAATCGAAAGTGCGTAACGAACAACTCAACGACATCGGAATGACCACTACCAGAGGCATAGAGTAGCGCTTCATAAACATCAACATCCTCTATGGTGAACTGAAAGTGGTTAACGAGCCACTCGACTACATCGAGATGACCATTCCCAGAGGCATTTCGTAGAGCAATATAAACATAATAGTTCTCTATGGTGAACTGAAAGTGGTTGACGAGCCACTCAACTACATCGAGATGACCATTCCCAGAGGCATCTCGTAGAGCATCATGAACACAATAGTCCTCTATGGTGAGCTGAAAGTGGTTAACGAGCCACTCAACTACATCGAGATGACCATTCCCAGAGGCATCTCGTAGAGCATCATGAACACAATAGTCCTCTATGGTGAGCTGAAAGTGGTTAACGAGCCACTCAACTACATCGAGATGACCATTCCCAGAGGCATCTCGTAGAGCATCATGAACACAATAGTCCTCTATGGTGAGCTGAAAGTGGTTAACGAGCCACTCAACTACATCGAGATGACCATTCCCAGAGGCATCTCGTAGAGCATCATGAACACAATAGTCCTCTATGGTGAGCTGAAAGTGGTTAACGAGCCACTCAACTACATCGAGGTGGCCACGTCCACTAGCATAAACTAGCGGGCCGTAACCATCTTCCTCCTTGGGGATGTCGAACTTCTTGACCAAGCCGTCTCGATCGGCGTCGTCGTGGGTGGACTCAAGACCTAGTGTGAGTACTCGCGTGCGGAACTCCTTGTCCGTGTTCTCGTAGCGCGAGAGAGCTGCGGCATCTTTTAGGCGTTTCGATGTCCTTGAGATGCTTGCGAATGACCAAGGATCTGCATGCTCTACGATCTTAGTCAGAATTTCTAGAGGGAGGCACGATATATAATCCATAGTGGAAGAGATCGATATAACTATATGTAATTATATCTCTAATAGGATTATCAAGTTGGATTTTATGTACAAGCAATCGATGTCGATATAACTATATGCTAATCATATCTCTAATAGGTTTACACTTTTGGATTTTTTAGGTGTAAGAATGTCTAGTGACAATCTTGGCAACACTGTGTATAAAGTAGTATGTAAAGTGGCGGGTTCTGGGACACTTTTCAACAAAATTCGTGCAATGATTTCAACAAAGTGTGCAAGCAAGGAGGGAGTGGCCTCTAGGACACGACCTCCTTGCTTGCACACTTTGTTGAAATCGTTGCACGAATTTTGTTGAAAAGTGGCCCAGAACCGCCACTTTACATACTACTCTTTATTTGATCAATGGAAGTTTAATGACATGTTGACTGAGTATGAGCCGCACCAGAAGCTAGGAAATGATACTTTGACTTCAGATATCATAAAAATGAACGACACGTTTAAGACTTGAGTTGAATTCAAATAAAAAATATCAGCATAAGAAGCTAAAGGGGATAACACTCGGCTGAAGGCAAATATGAATATATACATCTTAACAACGGTACCAGACATGGTTAGTATGAGAATCAAAATGTTTATGCCAATTTTGTTTAAAGTGTTCATGAAACCAAATTTTGCATCTTTATTTTATTGCAGAATAATAAAGTTCATTCTTTTCTGATTATCAAGAGTATATTTATTTTTCAGTTCAAGCTTCGGAAAGGTCTCTTTTTCGCCATTCAAATTCCCTACTTTATGCTAAAAACTGTCCGGGGCCTGGAACCGAATCTGCCATTACAATGACGTCACTGTGAGGACTCGCAAGTGACAATCCCTTCATATGATGATGTAGGAAGGCACATATTTCTACAAAAAAAAACAATACAGGGCTCGAAATTGCGCCCGATACGGGCGTAAATACGCCTAGATTTTTTCGTTTTACGCCTAACGTTTTCCACTTACAAAGGTAAAATTTATCGGAAGGCAAGTCTTATTTCCAAATCTCTAAGACTATCTGATTTTTTTGAAAAAATTACTACCATTTGCAAGCAAGTGTTTAGTGTAAACTTTTTTGTCTGTTGTTTCAAGTTTGAAACGCATAGTTTACTAATTACGCGGCGACGTTTGGCGTGTGAAGTCTGAACTTTAAACCGCAAAATGTCAAAGTTTGACACTTAGCTCCTATCTATAGGTTTTGTCATGCAAAACATAGCCTTTTGTCATGCAAAACAACTTGTTTCACGTGGGAAAATAGTTTACATTACATTACGCCTACATTTTGGAGAATTACGGCTAAATTTTTTTAAGCTGGGCGTAAAATTACGCCTCCTTTTTTTTCTTAATTTCGAGCCCTGCAATATAATAAAGCACAATACAATTCAATACAAAAAATTAAATACAGTAGAACGCAACACAGTCCTTAACAAATAAAAGATGGTTGACTCCTTGTTCTATATAAAAAAACAAATTACACGCTTGAGGTCCGTGAAAAACTGTGGATGCACGCGCAGAACACGAGTGCATTATATTTAGCACCATTTCAAGACCTCGAAAGTACATGATTTTGTTATGGAACAAGGAGAACCATCTTTTATTTGTTGTATAATACAAACTTCAATCTAGATGAAGGAAAGTAAGCTACATGTATATAATTTTAAGAACCCACATAAAAATCTAACTAAGCCTAAGCGAACTGACTACAGCGAAAACTCCATTTTACTGTGCTTCGACTTGTTTACAACATTTCTCGTCGCTGATTGGTTCAATTCTGACAGCTTGACATTGATGGCCTGAAAGCTTCATTGTTTCTTATTGGATGAATTGATAAAAGTGAAAGACACAAATTGCAAGACGCCGGCCGCAAACGGGCTGTAAAATTGTCAACTGATCAAAACTATTGCAGGAAACACAAAGTGCTTTCTTTTTACAATGTATGGTCAGCACAGGAGAAGTTAATCTGCACATTGTGATAGTGTTGAAAATGCCTGATGGAAAAACATTCATAGAGATCAGAAAGCGTTTGTAGCGAAATTTTAATAGCAGCATCTGAGACTGAGTTACGTGAGTTGAGGTTCCCAACTATTTTCTACAACAACTGCATCGTTGACACTGGCTATATTTATTCTCTGGTCTGAAGAAGGATATTTTCATTATACCAAGGAACAGTGTTTAACTGCTGCTCTGATGGAAGTGAGTTGCATAGCTTTTGAGGCTCAGTTCGACTATACGTTCGAAATTGTCTCTGAATTTCTAACAAGACCTGAAACAACCATGGGGGCTGATCAAAGCCAAGTCCCGGCTAATTAATCCACAGATCGAATTGGAATTTAGCGTGTTGATTTTTGTGTAGGGAGGCTAGGAAAACCGGAGAACCCGGAGAAAAACCCTCGGAGCAAGGGCAAGAGAGACCAATAAACTCAACTCACATATGGCGCCGCGTCTGGGTTCTTTGCAAGTTTTCAGTATTGTCTGTTTTTCATTCACGAACATTCAGGATCCTCTTAAACAAATTTCTACAAGAAACCAGAGAAATCCTATATTGTATTCTTTGCCATTCACTGTTCTGGCTTCAGCATAAAAGTAAAGGAGTATTAAAGTTATTGTCGAGTTCTTGGTGAGTCATTTCTTTTTGTAGTTGTGTTGTACTTGTACAAACTCTGAATGAGTATAGAATGTGGACATTGACTATTGCTTTTCTCAACTTCAATGTCCATTGTATTTTGGCGTAGGATAAAGTTAAATACGGGAAGAAAACCAAGGCCACCAGTCACACAATACATGTATCTTCCACCTCCTTGCTTATTTTTAGCTTTCTCTGAAACTTTCTCGCCGAGTCTGCCATATGTTTGTAGTATATAAACAGCGAGTCCTCACAGTGACGTCAGGCAGCTCATTTGGTCGTGCGGCAAACGGGACAGTTTTTAGCATAAAGTAGTCAAAATATGAATTTGAATGGAGAAAAAGATACCTTTCCGAAGGCAGAACTGAAAAATAAATATACTCTTGATAATCAGAAAGCAATGAACTTTATTATTCTGCAATAAAATAAAGATGCAAAATTTGGTTTCATAAACACTTTAAAGACTCTATGTCGACCGGCATCCATTGCGGGCGTTTGTTTTTGTTTTGATTCAAGAATTCGACCTGGCGTTCCTCGCTAGCCTTCGTGACGGCCATCTTGATCTCACAAGACATCGGAAGACGAATTGCAGAGGATTAATGCTTATGGTGAGTTTTAAGTTTCTATGGAACGCCAACAAGTCAATAGACAATACGATCGGTATTTATCTGTGTTTCTTTCAATTCAATTTTACTGAAGGTTGCCGGCGAAGCCGAAGTTCTACACGAAGACAGAGCCGATATTTGCAGTTCAACTTATACTTGTATTATTTCTATATATATAAAAAAAAAAGGAAAGATGGCCAAACACGTGGCTGCCCTTGTAGCACGGCTGACTTAGAATGTATGGCGAATCGGTATAAGTGTGGTATATCGAGAAAGCCATGTGCAACTGAAGGTATGAACAGCTGAAAAGAAAGTCAAAAGTTTGTGCAATCAACAAAACACCTAGGCTCGGTTTCAGCCGTTGGGGTGTCGTTTCTCCAAAGCCTCCCCCCACTAAGGAGAGTGGGGAGAGGATCGCGGGCTCACCGAAACCCCCACGGCTGGAAACCGAGCCTACAAAACACCCGACTAAATATTTTTATCACAGCCAAACTAAAGACAAAAATAAAAAGGTGTAAAACATGTTTTTGTATTACGAACATTATTTCAGAATTAGAAACAGTTCCTCAAGGAAGTACGCATTATGTAAGTGTACCAGACTGTTCACTAGTGAGAACACCAAACAGGAAATAGCTAGTGTATTAAAGTACACGATTTATATTTTTCAGAAGGATTTTAGTATAATCTCTCCACATTTCTTTTTATAAAGATTTCTTTAACGATTTAGCACGACGACAGAGTTGAAATTCTTGTAAAACTCCAGGGTACGGTTTTTGGCCTCTGGCCTGAACAGGGTATATAATTTCATGAGTCTGTCCTAACCAGGGTATTGATTGCACGATTATCCTCATCTCACCGGTCTTTAACAAGTCATCAGTGACTCCACAAGATCATTGTCACCCAATCATTGCAATTGCCAATAAAACACAATTGTGTAAAACAAGACAGTCTGTATTTTGCCATTTGTCCTAAACAGGGTCCTAAACTAGAGGGTGTTGTGCTACACAGGGTAGGTATTTAGAGTTTTTCTGTCCTAAACAGGGTCAGGGTTTCAACCCTATACCCTAACATGGGTCCAGTACCCCCCACCCGGGGTAAAACTGTCGAACAATGGCTGTGGGAGCTTAGATTTTACAATCTTCACGAGTCACAAATCCAGGCCCAGAACCCGGAATTCCAGGAACGTTGTGCCTTGCTCCTGAGAATAAAATTTAATGTTACAGACGAAGGGAATGCATCACTTCATACGCCCTGGACGAAGCCTAACATGTCTAAACAGACATGTTCTCGAAATTGCCATTCGCTGTAGGTGAAATTAGGGTGGATCTTCTAGACATTTCAATGGCCAGCTACTGCAAGACAGCCTAGACAGTTTGTTTTGTGGGAGCAAACTGAGTTCACACAAACTATGAACAGGGATGGACGGATGGATTATTAAAGTGAGGTGGGACCCATTCAATGCCCTGGTTTGTTGGAATGTGTAATATCTATATTTTCAAACTAATTTATCTTCAGAATATTCTTTAAACAAGTTAATTGCTTGCATGAATTGTTTTGTGATTATCATCTGCTTGTAGGAATTTCTTGGTTAACTTTTTACCTAGCACAATTTGTTTTAGTGGGGAGTTGTCAACCACAGTCCAGTCAGTGGTTTCTAATGATCCACCCCTTACAAACACTTTTCCTATAGCCCACATTCGATATAGCATAGGGGGTGGAGTCAGGTGGGCTCTCACAAATATTAGTCAGAGAAACAAAGTTGAGGGTTTATATCAGGTTTATACAACATCAAATTTCAAAGGAAAATATCAGATTATAGGCTCAAGACAGAAAGTCTGTATTCACTGCTTTCTTATCCCAAAATTGTGCAATTTGTTGGAGGACACTTTGTATAAATACAATAGTTATTCATCTTTCCTGGAACAACTCATCTTTTCCAAAAACATTGTCCCATGGAAGATAAGAAAGCTATTGTGCTTATGCAAAGTGCCCTCCAAGAATTGAAAAAATTTGGGTTGAGAAAGTGGTGAATCTTTATTGTTCAAATAAAATAACAATTCCTTTGCTCTCATTGGACAAAGATGACCAGACACATGACTAGGCAATATGAGAGCATAGTGGAAAGTGCCCAGCTAGCACTATTGCAAAAAAAAAAACAGAGTAATAACAACAACAATAGAGTTTCTGTTGTGGGCCTATAGTGCAATATTCATTTACCTGACATATATTAGTTGTTAGAAATCAATTGTGCTCTATCAGCAATGCTGCAATCTAATTGGCTAAGCTACTCACTACAACACTTGTGTGGTATATACTAAAAACATTATTCAACACAGATCCAGTGACAATTGGTGGATATTTACCTCCCTGTGAAGTGACATGGCAAGTTACAGTGTCACAACTTCAACATGGGCCACCACATTGTCAAATTTGATTGGCTTGGAAGCTACTGATGTCTAGGCCTTTAAATATTATTGGCTTGGGGACTACCAAAGTCTGGATCATTTGTTATAAACTTGTGCTGTGACTGGCTGGTTAGTGTCGGGTGGTCCTGTTAGAAGTAGTCACACTGTAAATATCCACTACTAGTCACAGACACTTTAAGGGATATTTATTTAATTATTTCTTAGCCCTAAATCTGCTGCAATATTAAGTAATCAAATAAATCAATTCTGGGCTTTCTCGTAAAGCAATAGTTGGAGCCAGATGTCTTGGATGTTGTTGTGGCAGAGGCACTACCTTTAAAATTATGTGCTGTAATATAAGGGATAAGTGTTTTTGAGGAATAATTCTCAAGTTGTGATTCTAATTGTCACCACAGAGCTAAGGCTTATGATTTGAGAAATAGGATTTTAGTGTGAAATCCTGATCCTTGGGCCTATGTAGCTACAATGTATTACAAGGTTACTCTTGTAATTTTGAGAATGCATTCAAGAAAAAATGAAATTCCCTACCCTATAGAAGACTTATTAACCTATCCAAACTTGAAGCTAAATACTGAAGAACTTCAAGAATGCTGAAGGTACAAGTACAATAGTTTATTAGCATTCCCATATACATACATGGTATTGCCTAATTAATATACAATCACACTGAGATTAGAGAAGTGAAAAAAATTATACAGTTCTTTGTAACAAGATATTTCTCCTCTCAAAAGGAGAATTTAAAAGGAGAATTTACTAAAGGTAAATTGGATAGCCTACGTGTATATCAGACCAATACGACTGTGAAACCTGCATGCAACTGTACTCACTCATGAAATTACATAATGATAGTGACATGACATGTATAAAGTTCTTGAGGTAGACTTTGCTCGTGCTGATCACCTCCAGATCCTGTTGTGCTGATTGGACATGAACTGAAGACAAGACCAATACGTAAAAAAAGATAAGAACATATTTACGTGAGTAGAGCAGAGAGTGAGAACAGACTACAAACTCAAGTACAGAGCGCAAAGAATTTCAAGTATTACTTACTGCAGTAAAACTTGAGCGAATTCACTGTCCGCGAGTCTTGAATAACCCTTCGAGGCTTTCCAATCCCTCCACTGGTCTTGTACCGATTCTCTTAAGTATATCACTTTCAAAGTCACTGTTTTTTTGGGCCGTCCTCCTCTAACTAGTTGCCGATTTGGTTCGGCCTTGGACGCCATCTAAAAGATGGACGTCTCTAAGTTTAAACTCATGACTCATAACAGGTCTAACAAGAGTATAGAACGGAATGATTCTTGCCAAATAACTGAATGTGAAGTTAACTGATTGACTTATACGTCTTTTGAGAGTAATTCTTTCCTAAAACTCGAAATGATTACAAGGATCAAAGAAGATTACTGAGCAACTACAGCTTTCCACGCTAAAACTCGACTTTCGTATGATACGAAACTCCAAAGCGCCCGCATTGCATGCCGGTCGACATAGAGTCTTTAACCAATCAGTATTAAATTGTCTGTGATTCTTAGTGTAAAATATACCATGCATTAAGTAAGGAAATGAGTTAGATTTTCACTGAATTTTATAAAAATGTGTGGAATGTCCTTCCATTAGCTGTGACATCAACCAGAACAATTTTGATTGACTCTGCCACATCAGTAGTGACCTATACGACTGAATCGTGCAGTTCTATTGGTTAAAAATGATGATAGGCCCTCCCTCTGGTTAGACAGACATTTCAGTGTTTTGTGCTTAGCTTGGGAGTGGCAGCTTAGCTTGGTATGCATTGATTCCGGCCATAGCCTACAAACAAAAAGGTATACCCTTTGTAACACGCAAAGAAGTTTGATGAACATTCGCTGTTGTAGATTTGACAAGATTTTTCATTCTCTGGGGAACAGTTCAGTTCGTAAACAAAAGGTATATACCGGTAATTACTGAAGTGTTGCTTTCTGCCATTTATGATACATCAATCATCTCTAAAATTGAACTTTTTCTTTTTTTTTACTTTAGTCTATTCATTCCAATAATAAAGTATTTAAGACTGAAAGACTTATCACTTCACAGACCAGTTTAACATAAAAGTTATGGAAATGTAAAATGGATGAAAAGTTAGAGCACAAGAAGCTATGAAAACAAGTTTTGGCTTCTATTGTCATTAAAAAATGAAGAACTACATTCAAGACTGCATTACCAGGTAGTTGAATTCCAGTGAAATGTTGTCATATAAATCTGGTTGAAATCAGAAGATGACAGAAGGCAAATTGATTACAACTTGAAAACATCTGAATCTCAGTTTTATCTCAGCTTTAGCTTGGTATCTGTTTATTATATAGCAGACAAACGATAATATTAACATTTAAATATTGACGATATGCAAGATTTAATGATCGTAAGTTTGTGCACTGGAAACTCGAGATTTTCGATTACTTCGGCCTCTGCAAATTAAGGATCTTCATACATCAGTTGACTAATACTTCCCAATGCAATATGCAAGCTACTAACCTATACCATATGTACAATATTTTAAACAAAATGTCATATAAAATAATTTGGTATTCAAATTTTCATACTTATGAAAAGAGGCTCGTGTTCCAACATCTCACTATGTAAACACATATTGTTCTCTGTTTCTTCATCACCAAACTTTAGTATTTTAAAGTGCACATAAGCCCTAGCAAGTTATCTTTGATATCGCTTGTACATGAAGTGGATAGTCCAACCGTAGAATATTTCTTGATTTGGGTGTTGCGTCTATGAGATATAAAGGTTTATATTTCGAATATGCTAATGTGTGATGTCATCACCGACATTTGCTAAATTTCTTTGTGCTTGTGAGTTAAGCTATTTTCTAATTTAGATTTTTTTTTTGTAAAATCACTTTGATAAGCTTTATAATATATATTAAACTTAGAATTTAAAAACAGGTAATTTGTCTCTACCAGCATGCTTTTGTATAATAAGTGATGTCCGGTGATGACATCACATCATTAGCATATTCGAAATATAAACCTTTTTTGTTGTTGTAGATGCAACACCCAAATCAAGAAATATTCTACCGTTGGACAAAGATATTAGGGATTATATGCACTTTAACATCTAAAGTCCTTGAATTTCATTCCTTTCGGTCGCCAATTACCGGCCAACAACAGGTGTCATCTAAGTGGCTGCCTTGCAGTTTTATAACTCGCATTTTCAGATGTCCTTATAATGAGTTTTATTTTCAATTAGTTCAAAGAGCATGATGCAGTTTAATCGACCGAATTAAATACTGATCAAGAGGGGTACATTGGGATTTGCGGTGTTGTGGTCTGAGTCAGTATTTAGTGTTGTATTTCGGTGAATTAAATCCCATATTGCAGTGATCTCAAATCCTGCGGTGTGCATTGTTTGTGTTACATTGTATCAATTAAACCTGTGGTGTTCGGAGAAACAATATATTTGCAGCAACACTTGTTGTGGTTTATTTTCAAAGTCAAATCCATGTAAATCATGGGACTCTTAAAACATTATTGTGTCATTGCGGTGTCTGTATTTTGTCAACGTTACATGCAGTGATTTTGCATTTTTTTTTGCGGTATTGACTAAGAATTTAAGACTGGCTAAGAACATAAGGTATGTTTCAATTTGCTTTTGACAAAATAAATTACGCATTAATACTGATTGTGCCTTTCAATGTACAGACGATTAGATATATTATGCAACACATGCACGAAAGCTTTACCAGACATTGTTGTTGGTGGAGTCATCTGACTTTCAACTTCATGGACTGAGTAGAACAGTGTAGTTTGTAAAAAAAGGTAATTATTTAATAACTGCAATACTTTGCGATGTTTATTAACAGAGTATGATGTACAAATTCAATATTTCACTTCCCTCAAGGCCGTTTAGCCAATGATTTTTTGTGATTCTCAGTATAAAATATACCATGAATGAGTTAGATTTTCAATAGCTCAATTCATCAAAATGTGTGGAATGTTCTTCCAGTAGAGGTACATGTACCTCAACCAGAACAATTTTGATTGACTTTCCCACATAGTGAGCTAACAAATCTTGCAGTTTTATTGGTCAAATAATAAAATAGGCTGTTCCTTGCAGATATGCAGATATTTCAGTGTTAGCTAGGCGCTAAATAGCTTGGGTGCAGTTCAACAAAGATGCTTCACAGCATCGAAATCGATATTTATGGTACATACATCAACATTTTAGCTTTGTAAGCATTTATCTTATTACTGACAAAAGAAATGATACTCTACGGAACACATGGAAGAATAGACCAGTTCGCCCAGATTTTACAAAGAATGTATGGAACGACAATTTTGCAAACTGTACAAACGAACATAATTAATATTCTCACCTTGCCGGACCAGCAGTCCAGTATACAAGCCAAAATCATCTGATTATTAGAAAACTTTAGATTAATTGCATGTGTTTTGCTTTTCCTTTCCACTATACTCTACTATGAAGAAAGTCATCACTTAATCCTTCTTATGGACGAGCGAAAACACGCGAAACCCAAAGTTGACAAGTTCATATCTCTGACTCTATACCAATATCGATTACTCTATTTGCCGGACTGGATTCACATACTAGACCTGGTTCTCATTCGTACTCCAAAATTATACACTCAGTGCTCATTAAGATTTCTTTTCCCCGTTTTTCCGTAAATTCAATACAAATTGAACTAAAATCCAACACTATGCTCCATCCGTCCTAGTTGTTTCGGGTTCGTGAATCTTAGGGGGAAAAATTGCTTGAAGGTTCATATATTTGGTATCAAACTTTACACCAAAACCTTGCCTATCCAAACATGCAGTTAATTGTGCAATAGCTGTAAAAACGGTATATTTGGCCAGCAGTTACACCTGCGAACATTCCACTTCTGGTAAAATTTTCGTGTGAAAACCAATTAAAATAGCTGCATGATTTACATCTCACTCAGGAGCATTTTTCCAAATGTTCGATGTTCTTGATATTTACAACTTTGAAAAATTTTAAGTACTGTATTTTATCACGTACAAGCCGCACCCCTAACTTCAGCCTGATAAACAGAAGCTTGTTTTCCCCGAAAGGTTTAAGGAAAAACCTCGTGTATAAGCCGCACCACAAAATTCAGTAAGAGTAGTCTTGTGTTCGAGTTCATAAATGCCCGTAATTGAAGCAAAACTCTTCATAAGAGATCGTCATATCACAACAACGAATTGGTTACAACTTTCCTTGTCCTTTCTTGTGTATATTTTAACCTGCTGTCTTTAAATCACTTCAGAATTCTTCTGCTGTTGTTCCCCCATTAACCAGAAACATATTTAAGGAACTTCATTCCTTTAAGCGCACAAGAAAGTAAGATTTTCTGGCGAAACTGTATAAGCATGTGTCTGAGGCCGTGGTCCGCCATCTTGGATTTTCAAGGAGGCCTGAGGTGAGAGTTATCTCAAATTTGAAGGCTTCCATGACCAATTATTAAGGCCTTTAACAAAACTAGGAACCATTCGAGGACTTATCAGAGAAGATGACAGGCAACTGGACAGCTAGTTTTCTTTGGAAAGCGAAGGAGATGAGTTTGAGTAGAAATCTTGCTGACACGGCTCGTGTTCTGTGAATTGAATGTGCCATTTCTGTTGTTCATATGGCTTTGTTTATGGTCATTGCAAAAAAAGTTTTCTGAAAACACTCACATATAAGCCGCACCCCCAACTTTGTGGCAATTGTTTGTTACTTTCAAAATCTGAAAATCAAAAAAGGTGCGGCTTGTACGTGATAAAATACGGTATCACATGTCAGTATTGACAGTGTCAAAAGCCTCTGGTATGTGAAAAATACTTGTTTTCACAGGGAAAGCCGCTGACTTACCACAGACTCGTAATGACCGGAATAGTTGGCGATGACATGAATGCATGCTTCCCAGCAGAGCTACATTCCTTAAATTTTGATCAGTTAATCTTTTACCTGGCATCTTAAGTTGGCAAACAGTTAATATTTCAGAAATTTGATTTTACAAAAATTATTTGGCATGGAATTCCCATACAAACACTGCATTTCCTGCCATGTTGGCACCCCTTTCAAAATGTTGGAATTAACCACAAGCTGGTCTATCAGTTCGGTATGGACTGGTGTCTATTTGAAGTCATCTGGCTTTCAGCTTCAGTTGGCTATATGTTTTCATTCTCTGTGGACAATTCAATTCTTGTCAACAAAACATTAATTGGTTACCTGTACACTGTAAGTCATGTAATACTTTGTGGTTTTATTTTTAATGAGGTACAGCACTTTCTCAGTGCTATTGGTGTACCATGTAAAAGTTAGGAAATGAATTGTTAATAACTGGATTGATAACAAAAGGCTGCACCTCTTGTACTGAGAGCGTTTCAGTTTTTCTCTTGTACTTTGCATTATAAGACCACTACAAGGTACATGTAGGAGGAGAAACCTTACCTTCAAACTACTCCAATTTGGGGTACTTTTCTTGGTAAAACGCATGCAATCGGTGTTCGCCTTCACAGGGCATCGAAGTGATAGATTTACAATGTAAATATACCAATCAATCTGAACCAGCTGCGTTTCTCAAGTCATCATCATCCAGTCCGAATACAACAAATCCACTCTGAAGAACACCATTTTATCCATTGCCACAGAGAAGCCATTGAACATGTGGCCGAGCCTGGGATCGAGGACATTATATAATCCTAGTTGCATAGATTTACAGTAGGACCCTAATATTTCCCTTGGGAGTTCGAGATAGCAGGGTTCTACTAACACCAGTTAGGATATCATAAGATACATGTACATGTATATATTCGATTATAATGTTGAAACCTGATGACTATATACAGCCGATTAACTGCAATGATGCCTGGGATACTTTGTTCCATGCAGGTATATATTTGTACAGACTCAATGTTATATATACACAGATTAGCAACTATACACGTGTGGTATTGAATTCCAAGAGAATGTTAGGTAATTATAGTGAAAGTCAATGTGAAACGTGAAAGGTGGTAATTTTCTTATTTTTGATTTCAGTATGGAAAGAGAGAAGACTGATACCCAAAGAACAGGCAAAGAAAGCAGCGACGGTAAGACATTCATTGGGGACCGTTAATTTTTTATTGGGAGGGGGGTGCGGCGGATTTGAAGGCATTCTTCCACAAATGTTGCAGCCCCCCCTTCCCGTTTTAATAATTTCACATGACCCCTGAAAATTTATTTTTCCTGACACCCATCCCCTATAATATTACAATTAAGTAGACTTACGTCAGGGGCATAGCCAGCCATTTTTTCCCTTTAAACCCTGAAACTACAAGCCAAACGAACGCTAAAGGCGCTGAAATTTACAAGCTCTGAAAGTACTGCCCCCGGGGGGGAGAAATGAGAAAATACCCTAAAACAAAATATGCCTCATGGTCTAAAAATCACCCTAAAAATGGATTTTGCTTGACCAACCCCTAAAAAATACTGTATCGCCGATTTCAAACACAAAAAATATGACGATCACCATATATTTTAGCTATTCCCACTTTAAGAGCCAATTTGTTATGGCTGACCCCTCCTCAAATCCACCGCCCCATCCCCTCTTGGACCTTTCTGAAAAGACCATAAAAATATTGAATGTGTATCTGTGTGTGTAGGGAATGGGGGAGTTTATATTAGGCATCCATATGTGCATGTTATTAAAATAACAAATATTGGCAAAAGGTGCGGAGTCACCATAAGCATTGTTTGGATTCAGTAATTACTCTACGTGGAACATATCCCACGGCTTATATAGTTTCCCGGTCATTCGCTTCCTTTTTATATTTTCACTACATTTCCTCCTATCTAGTTTACCACTCACTGCACTATTTTAATGGTTATTTGTGTTCAGCAGTTGAAGGCCTCATGTGGCGACAAGGAGAGCCCACGGATGATGAATTGCAGGATTTGGCTGCCTGTTTGCCAAAGGACTGGATACCCGTGGGCTCAAAACTTGGGGTTGACCACTACAAAATCGAAGCAATTGAGGTTAATTACAGTGGAAATGTCCAAAGACAAGCATCTGAAATGCTATATTTATGGAAAGAGTCTGGGCCAAATCGATCCTACCAAGTGCTTGGAAAAGTGCTACAAGCATCAAAAAGAACCAATCTGGCCAAACGGTTCTGTGTGGGTAAGTGAAGAACTTGTATAATAAAAAATGTTTATTCTATAAACTACGGATGGTCGTAAAACATGGACAGGGATGAGGGGACTGCTAAAATATAAAGCGAGTAATTATGTGTGTATTCAATCCATTGTTTATCACCAGCTGGTCATTTAAGTTAGAAAACATTCAATCAAACTTGTTTTCCCTCACGAACCGATGCCATCTTGGAAAAGCCTCATTTCCACATACATGTAGGACATAGAGGACACGAGTAGAGTTGTGACGGTCATTGGTGGATTAATGTCGATTTTTTTTCTGTGGTACGTGCCATTTATTTCTGCTGTCTAGTGTCCTATAGTGCTGGTATGTGACCTACTAATTGCTAGACAACTCCAACAAATTCAGCTCTAGAATAGAGTTGTCCCAGGTGGGCGAGTTGCCCCTAGCAAACTCTTTACATGAAGTAACGCGTGCAAAAGTTGAACTAGTGCTAGGATTGATCCTACCGGTTTTTTTCACCCGGGTTGCTTCCCATGCTCATTTACCTCACTCAGGGCGCATGGAAACTAGGCCTTTCCAAGATGGCGTCAGTTTGTGAGGTCAAACAGCTCTTGATTACGTCTTTTCTAACGTAAATGACTAGTTAGTGATGAAACAATGCATCGAATACACACATAATTATTAGCTTTTTTTTAGCTGTCAAAAATACTGTGTTTCTACGATCACGTCCCTGCCCATGTTTTCTGACCATCCATAAACTAGTGTTCTACAAGGATTTCCAGCACTGGGAAATATTGTATCTGAACACACATAAAAATACGATAATATTATTTTACATGTGCATGGATATAGCCTCTGAGCCGATCAGTGATTTCCACATCACGCGCTGTTACCCTTGCTTCAAACAACTAGGCCCAGGTATAACACAATACATGGACGCTTGGAGATATAAAATGTATCTTCTCGTGTTCAACTCAATATCTCACTCGTGAGATATCGAGTTGAACACTCGAAGATAAATTTCATAGCGTATCCATGTATTATTCTCTATTTAACAGCCAATAATCATAAATACATTATTAAACTCTATGAGGAAAAAGTTTCAGTATTAATCCATACAACGTAAACTAGTACTTAAGCTTTGGATAGGATCAAAAGCACGAGGTTGAGTCTAAAAACATAACCTTCATTTTAGAAGCCCAGTATCTGGTTTACTCACTCTTCCTTCTTCTAAAACTGATGGTCTTTCCTGAAAAGAAATCAAGTCAACAAAGCGTGGCTTGCAAAAAAGGCTTGCAGCTCGCACTTAATAGTTATACCTCTAATTTTGATATTGCATGTAATGAATAATTAAGTCAACCTATTTCTATTTTTCCTTTCTTTGTATTTATTTGATATGACAGCCAACACCAAACAGGAGCAACAAGACAGAATGCCAAGTGATCAAACTGAAGGTCAGTTAATTCTCAGTTTATTGATGTCATTGACTTGTATGTAATTATATATACATGACAATACAGGTTGCAACCAGGTCATTCATAAGTTAGATTTGTGACAAAATCACCACCAATGCCAGGACAACAAACTCATTGTCAATTACATGTAGTTTCTAAAGAACAAGGTATTTTTGTTGCACCAATTCTCATATTAATGTACAGTTAGTTTGGACAATATATTTTATGACACTTGTAAATTTGATACAAGATACAAGAAAGTTTCCAGTCTGTTGTAATTTAAAGTCGATTGAGTGTCTTTCCACAAGTATGGATCGGCAGTGTGATCACTGGACACAATGCTGCTCACTGATTGGTCTGCTGGACTGACTTTGTCTCCGAGTGGAAAAGCGGCAGCCACACCAGACCGATCGAGCAGAAATGGTGGCATCCAACTAGGTGTAGCTATGATAGGGAAGTTTCAGTCGGGCCTGAGCAGGTCGTACATCGATCGCTCTTAAGCTGCTCTTATGGTCGCAAGCCAATAGACCGAGTGGCCACACCTACCGACTGATCCAACCACCTTACGATCATTCGACGGTATTACTATGGCCCGACTGCCCAATTTTCCCAATAATCACATAAGTATTGCCCCAGCAAAGGAGGATGTTTCACCAGCATGCTTTGTGAACCCACGAGTTTAGGATTGCGTTTGAGCAAAATGGCCACCAATTTTCTTGCATTTTCTCCCAGTAACAGATATTTAAGCAACATTTTTTTAAGTTTCGGCAAATTTAACCCTTCTTTTGTCTTTCGAAATTATCCACAGATTGCTAAGCTATTGTTTCAAAGTCACGTTAATTGGTTGTCTCAAAGATTTGTTCAGTAACAATTTTTCCTAGGATCCTTACGAAAAGACCAATACATATTCAAAACATTCCTATAGTTTATAACACAGAGGGCAAAATTACCCAACTCTGATTGGCTAAATATATGACAGAGGCTTTTTTTCTTAATTGAGGGCAGTATTACTTGTATGCGATTGGTTGATTTCTTACATAGCAACAGGCTTTGCGCTGTCAAAGTTTGTCGAGAATTTTAGCTGCCTTCAGCTCGAATGTACTGTGTTCCAAAAAGCAAAATAAGGATGTCTCAAGCATTTACTACCATTTGCAAGCTACCGTTAAGCGTGAACCTTTTTCCGCGTTCGTTTAAGTTTGAAACCTAGACGTCTGGCGGCACAAACCTTTGCAATTTAACCGCGATAATGACAACCTTTGATATGTCCCGCCTTCACGTTTCAGCGAGTGGGATTCAGGTTTGGAAACTTTTCAGCTAGATTTTCCTTCGCGCTACGCGTTAAATCATATAAATGTCGGTTCCAGTTCAAGTTTTGGACGCTCAGAATTATGAGAGATGCAAGACAACAACTGTCTCTTGGCATAATCTGAGTTGCACGACGGTAGAAGACACATCAAAGGTTTTCAACATCAAGGTTGAAACTAATTAGTTTGCCGACGAATTGCAAAGGTTTGGGACGCCAGACGTCTAGTTTCAAACATAAACGAACGCGGAAAAAGGTTCACGCCTATAAACGGTAGCTTGCAAATGGTAGTAATTAAGGTGAAGTAATACGGGCAACAATTTCTTGCAACTTGTCACGCAACAATGTTGCGTTGCGAGTTGCAGCGAGTGTTGCTCGTATTACCACCCGCGCGTGCAACTTGCCACGCAACAAATTTCCGTGTTGCAAGTTGCAGCAACATGTTGCAGAAAGTAGAAGTGACTTCTACTTTCTGCAACATGTTGCTGCAACTTGCAACACATAAATTTGTTGCGTGGCCGCGGGTGGTAATACGAGCAACACTCGCTGCAACTCGCAACGCAACATTGTTGCGCGACAAGTTGCAAGAAATGTTGCCCGTATTACTTCACCTTAATTATAATGACAGCAAAAAGTTTATAGGTGAGTCCACTAATCTGTTAAGTGTTATTCTACAACTTTCTGAAGGATTTTTAAAGTGAATACTGTGGTATTTAGCTTAATTGTCATCAAATTATTTTGTCACTGATCTTTTGACATGTAGTAACTGAGTGAGTTTGTTTGCCCACAGGTACCCCAGGCTCATTATGCGTAAAACGGTTATTTCCCGGATATTTGAAATTACAGTAAATGTATGGAGTTTTAGTTCGAATGGCCGTTTGCTCTAAAATAAAATTCAGTAAATCGTCAAAATAGTCTTACCTGTCTCTTGTGTGTTCCTTTCAGTTTCTGTGAAGTTTCAAGCCATTCCGTTCAATATTGAGTGAGTTACAGGAATTTTTCTTCCCTTAGTATAATTATTGGGAAGGTAGCAAACTCGAGGCCGATCAGCCGCCGATCAGCTGCAGAAAATCGCCTCGAATTCCCACAAAAATCCCGTACATCGCCAAAATTCCTTCAAATAACGGTTGCCCAAACACAGGTCCTTCACCACACTCAGCTTCCCTTTCACTGGTTTACTTTAACGGGAGAAAAATGCCACGTAGTTTGCAGTTTTCGCGGATGTTCTTGTCCATCTGACCGACAACGAGGCGACAAACAGTAGACCGTCCCCTACCACGTCAATTCGATCTTGCTAGCAACGAGGCGACAAAAAGTAGACCGTCCCTACCCAGTAAATTTGACACTCCGTTGTGCCATTGTTTCATCTACCAATCGGAATCGATGTAAAAAACCGGTTTGTTACCCAAAAGTTCACGGGCTCAGACCTAATACATATATACCTTATTTTGAAAATGTTCTTTCAACAGTCGGTTCTATGGTGTAGGGGTTTACATTTTGGGCTTTTGATCCAACGACCGGAGTTCGAGTCTACGCCGGGCACTAAATTTTTTTTTTTTTACTTCTTTTTCTCCTTTCTCAGTTTTATTTTTATCCTTTTCCTCTATTTTAAGCTATTAGAGGCGCCTTCTACGCTACTATAAAATAAATAAAACATTGTTGTGTATTGGCTCTCAACCCAACAATTGGCTCTCAACCCAACACGGTCACGACATCGATTTTATAGTAGCGTAGAAGGCGCCTCTAATAGCTTAAAATAGAGGAAAAGGATAAAAATAAAACTGAGAAAGGAGAAAAAGAAGTAAAAAAAAAAATTGTGGTGCCCGGCGTAGACTCGAACTCCGGTCGTTGGATCAAAAGCCCAAAATGTAAACCCCTACACCATAAAACCGATTGTTGAAAGAACACTTTCAAAATAAGGTATATATGTATTAGGTCTGAGCCCGTGAACTTTTGGGTAACAAACCGTTTTTTTACATCGATTCCGATTGGTAGATGAAACAATGGCACAACGGAGTGTCAAATTTACTGGGTAGGGACGGTCTACTTTTTGTCGCCTCGTTGCTAGCAAGATCGAATTGACGTGGTAGGGGACGGTCTACTGTTTGTCGCCTCGTTGTCGGTCAGATGGACAAGAATATCCGCGAAACCCGAAAACTGCAAACTACGTGGCATTTTTCTCCCGTTAAAGTAAACCAGTGAAAGGGAAGCTGAGTGTGGTGAAGGACCTGTGTTTGGGCAACCGTTATTTGAAGGAATTTTGGCGATGTACGGGATTTTTGTGGGAATTCGAGGCGATTTTCTGCAGCTGATCGGCGGCTGATCGGCCTCGAGTTTGCTTAACCTTCCCAATAATTATACTAAGGGAAGAAAAATTCCTTTAACTCTTACGCATAATGAGCCTGGGGTACCTGTGGTTTGCCTGATAAACTACATGTAAGTTCAGAAGTTCCTTGTTTCCGCTTTAATCTCTGCAAGAGCAAAAAGTATAGTAATTAAGATATAATTCAATTTAAAACACTGTGTTTTTCTGTCGTTAAGATTACGTGAAGCGAATGTAATGACAAGTCACCAGTTTGACTAGGTTTTTCATCGAGCACACGTACATGTAGTGTAGCCGTAAGGTTTTGTTTTCAATGGCTTTATCTTGGAAAATTTTGTCCTAATATTATAAACAAGTAATCGCATGGGTCCTCGTGAAATTAAGGTTTAATTTCACTTGTGTTTTCAAAGTTTCAAAATTGCCCTCATCGAAGCGACTTGGCCCCATGCGATTACCTATACTAATCAAATGGGGACGATAAATTTCATGCGTGTTTGGTTTAAAGAGTAGGTCATATTAACTAATCTTTGTATTCCTTAGCCTGCTTATTGCAGACCTATTTTTTCACTCATAAATTCGAAGAAAAAAGTAGTCTGCTTACCTGAGCACTTAAGTAGTTTCCAATATGCACACCGCAGTGTTATAGACCAATCAGATTTTACCTTCCATATCCTGGAAAGTGATGTAATGTTGCTTTAAAAGGATTGCCATTGACCAATCATAGGAGAGTGTTCACTGGCATGCCAATTCACTAAAATCATAACAATGGCTTTGATTGGGCAAAAAAAAAAAAAAGACGTCATGCTTACATATTGGAAAATAATTAAGCGCTTGGGTAAGCAGACGTTACTTTTTTCTTCCAATTTATGAGTGAAAAAAATATGTCTACATAGCAGGCTATGTATTCCTCTGACATGTCCCTTTTTAAACGACACCACGTTTTTCAGGTTTACTCCGTTTTATTGTATAAAAGTGATGGGATGAATTTAAAAAGGAAACCCTAAGAGATGCCAGAATCTCGTTCTGTGGGCGTGGCTCAGATGTTTTTATCTCAAAACATAAAATTAATTGACATTTGATCCTAGTACAATAATATTGACTGTGAAAATACGAAGATCATTAAACACTAATTTAATTTTCTGACAAGTAGTAATACCCTAAAAGGTACCACAATAACCACAACTGTGAACGTTTACAATTTAACAGTGGTACCAAACTACATTGTACACATATTAACCCCTAAAAGGTGAGATCCCCCCGATTTATCCTTCTCGAAATGACTTTCAAAACTTTAGTTAGTAATAATTCTTTATTCACAGCAAGGATTTCTTAACACATTAATGGGGGAAGAAAGTAATTTGGAGATGGATAAATCTTCCCTTTGGTAAGGGACTGGTTATTATTTAGAGGGGGAGGGCTGGTGCAAAACGAGGCATGCCATGTTCAAATTTTCCTGACCCTCCCAATTCATAGACATATTTATTAGCGCCATATACAATTTTGTACTGTAGGATGTTTACAGTGAATCTGTAAGGATATAACTGTAGGCTAGAAGTATGATAATATTAAACCTAAAATATATAATGGAGAGTGTCAAGCACACACACAGTGTTATAACAGGTGAAATGTATTGGATACAAAGTTGTTAATTCCTCTCATGCACACACACCTATTAAAATTCATGTTGCCTGTTCAGTTCAGCTTAATAATTTGATTACTGTTGTACAAAGCTCATATAAGTGTCATTTCAGAGATACTGGTAATTGTTTTATGACAGGCATCCTTATTGCCTGCATAAATTTATTTGCCACCCCCCCTTTTTTTTTTCTGCATAAAAACATGTGACCTCCCCTATTTGCACCAGCCCTCCCCCTCTAAATAGTGACCAGTCCCTAAACATGAAGAAGAAAAAATATTTATTTATTTATTTACATGTATTGCTGAGGAAAATGACAAAATCCCATTTGAGCTGCAGACAATATCGGGAAGGCCCAGCAGGCAATCCAGCCTGTACTGCTCAAAACGAGCCAAAACACCTGAACAAAACGTTTTGACCCCCTTCCAAACCAAACAAAAACGTCATGACCCCCTAGCACAACAGTGGTAAAATGATACAGCCCCCCTAAAAAAACACTAATAAAAATAAATGAAAAAAGAATCAGTTTCCTTTCAGTGTTGATTGAAATAGAAATCTAATAGCTGAAATTAAAATGCCTGGACCTGTCATAAGCAATTTAGGAAAGGCTACCTTGTCAGGTTCACCTTTTGATATCCGTTTTCTGTTAATTAAATATTTTAAACATTATTGGAGGCCTCTTTCTATACCTGTTTTTCAATGACCCACTCTCTCAGTTTCTTGAATTTTTGATGCCCCCCCCCCCCCCCCCTCTTTCTTGCCACCTGAGAGAATTTGCTTCAAAATTGGGGATGGCATTTAATTTATTATTTTATAACTGATTCACAGCTTGCTATTGTTCAAAGAAAGGCACTTTAGAACTTAAAGTGCATATAAGCCCTAGCCAGTTATCTTTGATATTGATTGGACATGAAGTGGATAGTCCAACGGTAGAACATTTCTTGATTTGAGTATTGGTGTACGAGGTTAAAGGTTTATATTTCGATATGCTAATGATGTGATGTCATCACTTATTATACAAAAGCATGCTGGTAGAGACAAATTACCTATTTTTAAATTCTAAGTTATATTGGAAGCTTATCAAAGCGTTTTTACAAAAAAGAAATTCTAAATTAGAAAATAGCTTAATTCACAATTAGCACAAAGAAATTCGGCAAATGTTGGTGATGACATCACATCATTAGCATATTGGAAATATTTAACAATTATTCACCGAAGTGGAGGTGAATAGTGGTGGGTATATACCGAGCCACTTCGGTCAGGTGAATATCCATCACTATTCACTGACGCCGAGGTGAATAATAATTATTGTTTTAGTATATACCACACTGCAGGTCAATAGCCAACACCAAATAGTTATTTTATTTTCTTCCAAATGGACAAATATTTTGTCCATGCTTTGCTCGTAAGTGAATATGAAATCATATTCACTGTTTGAGTAGCCAATCAGAGCACACAAAAAGTGATATTCACTGGTGTGGTATGATGTACTAATAACCTTTATATCTCGTAGATGCAACACCCAAATCAAGAAATATTGTACCATTGGACTAAACACTTCATGTACAATAAAATCAAAGATAACTGGCTATAAGGGCTTTTAGTATATACCACACCAGTGAATATGACTTTTCGCGCGCTCTGATTGGCTACTCAAACAGTGAATATGATTTCATATTCACCTCCGAGCGAAGCAGCGATCACTTCGAGCGAGTTTTGTCCATTTGACAGAAAATAAAATAACTATTTCGTGCTGGTTATTCACCTACAGTGAAGCGGCTCGGTAAATATCCACCACTACTTACCTCCACTTCGGTGAATAATTGTTAAATATCCACTTTAAATGTGCTGGGATTTTACTTTGTTTACAGTAATTAGACCTGCACAATAATCCAAAAATATAATGTACTTTGGTGTAAGTGTTGTGGTAATAATATAATTAAGGAGGGCTTAGATTTCTATAGCCTGCGTTTCATCCGAACAAAACCTTAACAAAAACTTAACCAGGGTTTAGTTCGGATGCGATGCAGGCTAAGATTTCTAATGAAATTATTGAATTGTATAATAACCAAATTCAAGAATGGGAGCTTGCTATTTTCCAAACTTGTTATACAAAAGGATAGTCAGTAAAGAAAAATTATAAAAAGAAGCCTTGTATTCTTGAAAAGAGAAGAAATATAAACGTAATGTCACTGATAGACGTCAAATTAACTCTGGACTATCCTTAAGGTAACAAAACGTACAAATCTTTAACCAGAAACAAATGGGTTATTGCACTTTTTCAAAAATTCGCTTACTGACTGCTGAAGAATTCCGAGGTCCTCCACAAGGGGGGTAAAACAAGCTATTGCAATACCCCAGTGTAAAACCGGCTACATACAATCTTCCATAATAATTATTCATCATTTATAGCTTCATTTTCTAGAGTTTTTCACAATGTTTTTCTGTTCAGCTCAATAAATCATTTTCATACAGACAATTCCAACTTATGCTACTTCACACTTTTTAGTTTATTTCACACTATTAACAGAAATAATAATACAAATTGAATAACTGAATATTCTTGTATACATTATGACCATGGTAACTGCGAAATCATTCCATAAAGATATCAAAAATCATTGTCATACAGACAACTCCAACTTATGCTACTTCACACTTATTACATTTGTATTACTATTTCTGTTAATAGTTTGAAATACATGTAGAACTAAAACATACATTTATAGCCCTGAAGCTCTGAATTTCTAACGAGACCTGAAACAACCATGGGGGCTGATCAAAGCCAGGTCCCGGCTATTCCACAGATCGAAATGGCATTTAGCGTGTTGGTTTTTGCGGAGGGAGGCAAACCGGAGAACCTGGAGAAAAACCCACGGAGCAAGGGCGAGGTACCAACAAACTCAACTCACATATGGCGCCTCATCCGGGAATCGAACCTGGGTGAGAGACGAAGCGCTTAACCACTGCGCCACCCCGGCTCCCCATTTATATGACAATGGTAACTGTGAAATCTCCTCCCACTAAAGTCTATAAATTATTGCATAAATATATATATCATAAACCTTTTAATTTAGCCGTGTACCAAGAATGGACAATATTAAAGAAGTTAACTAACAGTTAATTCTTACCTTTCAGAGTGGATATCGTCGTTGAAAGAATCCGTTAAAAAGCAAACAAAGTTTGTACCGAAGTTAGTGGACTCCCACACGATTGAAAGTGTGAAGACCGACGATATCTTCACCAATCTCGTCATACAACACGGGAGAAAGCCAGTAAAGGATGAAAACGCGAAAGGAACATCAAAAGAAGAAAAGCTACTCCACTATAGCAAAGTTAGTGGAACTCCGATCAATCGGTGCGAACAAATCTTCTTTGGAAAAGAGAGAGATCAAGAAAATCCTAAATCGATCCTCGTGATTGGCAAAGCAGGGATTGGAAAATCTCTGTTTTGCCAAAAACTGCTTCGTGACTGGGCTTACGACAGGTTATTTGAAGTCGAAGCAAGTGCCCAAATTGATTTCAAGTTTGCATACCTCTTGACATTTCGTCAGTTAAGTTCACTTGGAGAGAAAGCTCTTAATCTACGTGAAATGTTAAACCTATCAATGTTGGATGAACATTCAATTATCGATGATTTATTATTCGAGTACATTCTGCAACACCCTAAGGAGGTTTTGATTTTACTTGACGGGTACGATGAATATTCGCAACGAGATCATATTACCGGTAACAAAGAAACAACCTACCCAAATGACCCTCGAGTTAACATGCCTGTACCGGCACTGATTGCCAAACTGATGAGAGGAAAAATCTTAAACAATTCGGTACTGTTGATAACATCTCGACCAGAAGAAGCTGATGAGCTGGGAGGAATTGACTTCGAGCAACTCGTGGAAGTTAGAGGGTTTTCTGAACAACAAGTTAAAGAGTACATTGGAAAACATTTCAGAGAAAATGAATCTAAGAAAAACACTGTACTTGATCATATCATGAAGAATAAAAATCTGGTCAGCTTTGCCCACGTTCCTGTCCTCTGTTTTCTAATGTGTTGGTGCATGGACCACTACATTGAACAAGAAAGCAGTGGAGATCTTCCTGTCACCATAACTGAACTCTATTCTAAAGTTATTAAAATCTTTGAACTAAAACATCACAACCTGGGCGAGTATAAAAAGAAGGGATTTCTTAGGAATCTCAAGACTACACCTCTGGTTGAAAAAACATTAGATAAAGTATCAGAGTTGGCAGCGAAATTGCTTTTGGAGAAAAAATATATTTTTGATGAAGAAGATGTGAATAAATACAAACTTTCACCTGAAGAAATCCAACAGCTGAAAGCGAGCGGTCTTCTTCATTGTGGTCCTCAATCTCCTTTTGAACTCACAACGGAATTTTGTTTTATCCATTTAACACTTCAAGAATATTTCGCTGCTCGTTGGTTTGTGAAGGAAAAACAAATACCAAAAGTACAGAATATGTCTTCCATGGTCATCCAGTTTATGGCTGGGATTATGTCAGAGAAAAAAGATGACAAATTGATGCAAGAATTATTGGATAAACTGCCAACTGATGAGGGATACTCACCTAGTGATCGACTTCTACGAGTAAAGTGTCTAAATGAATACAAAGACAATGAATTCGCTAAAACTATTGTAAATAAAGAACACCAGCTATACTGTGATAATGAGGGGTGGATTAGTTTTACTGGAGTAACTGATGTGGACTGTATTGCAATCTCCTTTTTGTTAGATATTTTCAGTTCATTGTATGAAGAGCAAACTACTAAAAAACATTCATCATCATCTACACAGTTAGTTAATGTTAATGAATTGCACATCACTTATTCACATTTAACATTGTGTGGAGTAAAACGTGTATGTCAATCACTGGAGAATACATTCTGTACCGTAACTGTACTGAGGCTGAGGTGGTGTGAATTAACTGACGAGTGTGTTGAGTGTTTAAGTGAATTAATAACAAGTAAATTAACTGAACTATATCTGTATGATCATAAGATAACTAGTGTTGATAATATATGTACTGCACTAAAACATCCCAGCTGTAAATTAGCTGCACTACATCTGTATGGTAATAAGATAAGTGTTGATAATATATGTACTGCATTAACACATCACAACTGTAAATTAACTGCACTACATCTGTATGGTAATACAAAGATAACTGGTGTTGATAATATATGTACTGCACTAATACATCACAACTGTAAATTAACCGCACTACATCTGTATGGTAATAAGATAACTATAAGTGTTGATAATATATGTACTGCACTAACACATCCCAGCTGTAAATTAACTACACTAGATCTGTATGGTAGTGAGATAACTAGTGTTGATAATATATGTACTGCACTAATACATCACAACTGTAAATTAACTGCACTACATCTGTCTTATAATGAGATAACTAGTGTTGATAATATATGTACTGCACTAATACATCACAACTGTAAATTAACTGCACTACATCTGTCTAACAATAAGATAACTAGTGTTGATAATATATGTACTGCACTAACACATCCCAGCTGTAAATTAACTGCACTATATCTGTCTTATAATGAGATAACTAGTGTTGATAATATATGTACTGCACTAACACATCCCAGCTGTAAATTAACTGCACTATATCTGTCTTATAATAAGATAACTAGTGTTGATAATATATGTACTGCACTAACACATCCCAGCTGTAAATTAACTGCACTATATCTGTCTTATAATAAGATAACTAGTGTTGATAATATATGTACTGCACTAACACATCCCAGCTGTAAATTAACTGCACTATATCTGTCTGATAATAATATAACTAGTGTTGATAATATATGTACTGCACTAACACATCCCAACTGTAAATTAACTACACTAGATCTGCGTCATAATAACATCACTAATGAAGGTAAACAATCTCTGCGTCTGGTAAAACAACAAAAATCCAATGTTGCTCTTATCTTGTGAACTGAAGATGAATGACTGACAAAACAGCAACAAACCTTGTTGTTTTAATGCTGATATTTATAACAAAGTTCAACAGCCTTTATAAATATCAATTCATCTCACATATTGAGTAGGTTTTCATGTTATTCAATTTAATAGATCTTGAGTATAATTTCTGGCGGGGTTTTTATCAAGAGAAAAAGATACCAAACTGTGTCAGCCTTTGTCAATATAATTGACAGTAGATATTGAGTAATTTGTGTTCTGTGTATTTATTTACTTATTAAACTTAACACAAAAGGAATGTGAATAAGGATCATTTGATAATGGCCTCGCGCACGATGTTGGTGATCACCTTTTCACATTTTACAGTCTAACGCTAGATTTAGTGTCATAATTTCACTATGCTTTAATGTTGAAGCTTGATTTTTCACAGGAAGATAATGTAGTTCATGTGCACCAAGAGGAGTGAAAATCGTTTTCTGAAGTTTCGAAACGATTTTTAAAATCACTTTTTTTCTATAGCATACCACTTAATTTTAGCTGTTTTTGACCTATTTTTCATGCCGATAGAAAAACTTAGAAGTCACTCACCTTCGAAACGAGCCCCAACATCCGGCAAAAGGTTTTACATTTGTGATGCACATTAACTATAGTTTCATTTGCACTTCGTATTTTTTGTGGTTTGTTGATGGTTTTACATACACAATCCATTTTATAGCGTTAGACTGCCATTTTAAATGCACAAAATTGCCAGATTCGCGTATCGTGCCCTCGGGACTCGATGTTTTTATTTTTGATGTCGAAAAAAAAAAACTGTTGTGAACGCCACGAGTTCAACTTCAAGTAAAACTCGTCGGGTCTCGGTCTAATTTTAGCTTAATTTCTATTCGCTGTTCAGTTTACCGCGAAGTGGGTTCCTGGCCGGTGCGTCAAAAAGTGTGTTTTTAGCACTATTTTCGCCATATAATAAAAACCTTATTAACCAAGCTTTTCCAAATTCGATAAAACCCATACATTTTGAAAGAAACTAAACAACTTGCAGCAAAAACGAATGAATTGATGCCAGGCTCGATGTAGGTACGATCCAAAGCTCGATGCAGGCACGATGCCAGGCTCGATGCCAGGCTCGATGAAGGCACGATCCAAAATCATTCCAGGCTCGATCTAGGCTCCATGAAGGCACGACAGATGCACGATGAAAGGAATGCAGGCTCGATATTCGAACATCGTGCATCAGCCATCGTGCATCGAGCGTTCCAGGAAGGCTCGATGCACGATGTATAACGCACGATGTACGTTGTGATGTTTTTGTTACGCGAGTGATCACTAACACCGTGCGCGAGGCCTAATGTCAAAATATGGAGTAATTACTCCAACTAAAAACACATTCACACAACTCAGTTGTTAATTCAAATCATTTATTTATCGGTCAGGTGTAGTTACAGTAGATTGACATGTTTTGTGGTTAGTTAATAAAGATGTAAATACATTTTTGTAGAGAAGTCAATGTTTTCTCCAAGTGTAAAGGAATCTTTATAACACGTGAAGATATTTGGAGGAACTGACTCAAGTTAGAATAGGCGGTGGAGTTAAAAGCCTAATTTTTTTCCTCAAAACACAATGATTTTGTAAAAAATGAAAGAAGTCAGAAAGATGTAGCATTAGTGTCAAGTATTTCATTGATGAAATAGTGATTTGACTTGGTTTTCTCAAGTGCGAACTGAAAATATCGGTTTGGTTTCGTATTAAATGGTGAGAGAAAAAATATCTGATAAAAATTGTTTGTCGATGACTGAAGAGCATTAACTAAACTGCATTATGTTCTAGACGGCTGCTCTATAGACTATAGTGAAAAACCTCTTGCAGGTTGAAGGACTGAATTGTTTTATCAAAAAAAACATCGGAAAGATGAGAATGTGGCTTTAGAGTTTAACGATGCGTCAGAGGACATTTCCCATGCATGCGTTTATGATTTTGTTAAGGTTACCGGATACCTTCAAAACGAAAAAGATGGAAAATATTTTTTACGCACAGAAATGTAGTTTTAGTAGTAGTGTCTCGTATACCAAAAACTCCGTTCAAAAAAAATTAATATTGACGGAGAAATACCAAAAGGAGGTTTTTAACCGGAAGTGAAAGGTTCTTTTTGCTTGACAGCAGATCAATAAACACGACAAGTGCTCACTCGCCCGTAACGACCGTGAGGGGAAATTCATTTCATATACCAATGTTTACGTTTATTGAGAAAAGTTTTTCCACACACGATTCCACAATTCCATCGGTTGTTGGCCTTATAGCTTACAAAAAGCAAGCAGGATGCCCTTAGCTTGAAAAACAAAGAAAAAAGAAAAGAAAAAAGAAAAGAAAAACGAGGCCAAACAATGCATACGACTACAATTACAAAGCCAAATAGGAGTTCTCGCAAAACCCGACAAGCGTTCGTATTTTCACTTTCAGACGGAGTGCCGAGTGGTCCACATCTGAACATAAAGAAGAATTGATAAGAGCCAGCCGAGAGCTTAGCTGACGGTGACCCTGAATCGGTTGAACCACGACCACGATCTCGCCGTGGTGTTTCAGATGCTTGCAAATCGCTGTCTCCTCTACTAACTATGCTGGCATCCAAGGCGTCTCAATAGGTGTTCACCTTGGCTTTGCCTCTCGAGGACTTTGTCTTTCCCGTTTTTCTAGCCTGGGAAACCAGCCGACTCTTCCGCAACCATTTTTGAAGTCACACAAAATCTCGATGTGCTATTTTCTCGCTTTCGATTTTCAATCAAAATAGAGTTTTAAAAAAGCTCCCACTCAAGAGAAATTTATTCGATTTGTGCAAAATGTTCACAAAATGTTAATTGATATCTCAGCTGCAAAATCGTGTCGGGCAATTGGGAAATTATGAAAAGAGAGCTCTTGACGACGTTTCCCGCATATCTACTCGGATTATTTTTCGCCTTTTCACGGAAAGCATGATAACTTTTGAACTAAATCGAATTTTGAAATTCCCCGACACGGTTTTGTAATACGATTCCTCTGAAATCCGACAAAGCAAACAGATTTTTAAACTTTAAAATATTTTCGGAGTCGGAGCTTCTGAAAGCCATCTCACTAGTTCGGAGAAACGGGATGGCGGAAAATTCGATATTTTCAAAGAACTCAAAACTTTTTATGTATTCTTGTAGCCAATTTTATAAGCTTTAAAATGATACATGAATGATTTATCTACGATGTTTTCTCGAGGCGCTACTGGAAACGCACCATGAAGGTATCCGGTAACCTTAAAGTGCCTTAAATCACCCTTAGCCAGATTTATCTTTTTTGAAAACTTTACATCTTTTTTAAAAGACGACTTGTAAAGAAAAAAATCGATTCCATTCATTTTTCGATTTTTTATGGAAGATTAAAATCACGAGAAAACCGCCATTTTGGATTTATAAACCGAGCGGGCAGAGGATTGGCACTAGCGAACCTGTGACGTCTACCCAGTATCACAGTCTCCGATCATTTCTCTACCGCCTGTTTCTCTGTTAAAGAATCCAAGTCATCCAAAATGCATTGCGCGCTCACAAGTGCGAATCCGCCATTTTGTATGCCAGGATAAATGGCGGCCATATAGGGAGTTTAGCAGTATAAGAGGAAAATCTGTTTCCATCGGCTAAGGGTTTACGTTAAAGTCAATTGTATCATCAAGTTGTTTTTCAGAATTATCAGTCTTCGTGTGTATGTTATTATTTTAAAGTTTTAGTCGTAGTTAGACTATATTTTCAACTAAAATACGGCCTTAGTACGTGAAGAACGGCAGGCACTTTAGTCGCCATCCCCGATGCCGAAAAAGTGCAAGGAGAAGAAAGGAATCGCTCCACGTATGTGCTATAGAACCAGAGAAAGGAAAGTTTTGGGATAAAAGGCCTTTCAAATAGCGAATATGATGACATTTTACTCCTCCAGAGTATCGCCGAGTTGCCGATGCGAAAGGTTTCAACAAGGAACCCTAGCTCGAGCAACACCACACTCAACAGCCTCAGCGAGTTCGACTTGGAGCAAGTCTAACAATACATGTACATCAAGTAAGTGTTGAATTCAATTGCTTGTTGTAACGTTTCTTTTGATTTTATAAGCTTATTCAGTGGGAAGATATATTTGCTAAAGTCTGAAAGTCTTGTATCTCATTCTCAGCTAACATTTCGGGTGTGATAACTCATCCCTAGACCTAGTTTTCGATTTTTTTCTCCCCCTCCTAGTGAGATTTAAACGTTTCTCCCAAGCCCAAGAACATGAATGTAATCCCATAATTTTTCTTCCTCCTCCCTAGTTTTTTTCTGGACATCTTTCCGTCTCCCTGGCATATATAGACTGTTCCTCTCCGCTCTGATACATTGCAGTGTTTCTTTTTCAAATACATGTCATACTAAACTTTAAATGGTTGCTATTTACATTTAGGTAAACGCCAACACTTTCAGTCCACACCATCAGGAGTGATGCAAAAGGATCCCAGCGTGATATTTCTCTGGTGGCAGTTTCAGAAAGGGAAGATTGAAAGGTCTTTCAATTTCACTGTATTGTTCATGCATTTGACCATGTATCTGTGTATACATAGAGACCCTAGTGGTATATAAAGGCCCTAGTGCATCCTCCTTTATACCCAATAAAACTACATGGCTTAGTTGCTTCATCTGATTGGTCAAAATGGCATTAATGTGTTTTTGAATGATATATATTTCTTATACTGGTCCACTGAGAATCCACTGGAATTGCACACTCTGGTTGGCAGTCCATATTTTGTTTCTCATCTGGGTGACTGTAGCTAATCCCAATGCTTTTCCAAATTACAGCTTTTGACAATATGTTTACATAAATGTAACTTTTCATACATTTTATGTTTTTATTGGAAGCCTCCAAACAAGGCCATGAACTACATAACTTGAGTAATTGCTTTTTAGATTATGCAACAGAATTTTAAAACTAAAATAAAAATCACAAGGAATAAGCTATACATGTGTACAATCTTGGACAAATGTGTTTTGTATTCTGGACCTCCCTGTTCATTCAATGTTGAAAGGGCAATTTGTATATTCAGCTTATTGTGCATAACTAGAAAACATCAACATTGAGCCAGGGGATGGGAAAATAAGGAAAAGGGTAATAATTTTCTTGTGTTTTAATCTCAAATGGATGTGCCAACCTATTTTGTCCAAGATTGTAGGTCTGTTGGTTGGTACTGATAACAAAATTGACTGCAAGAGGTATTGAGTATGGACTGAGACTGAAGGCCTAATAATTATTGCGTGGTTAATAAAAGGGGGAAACTAGTGTTAAACAGAGTAACAGTAAATAATTGAAAAGTTGATTACAAAAATTTATATAGAGTCCAATTGCATTTACAGACAAGGTTAAATGAACATAATACATGTATGGGCCTGGTATAGTAGAGAGGTTGTCCCTAGTGCTAGGACCACCATCATTGTCTATATACAAAAGTTTTGAGAGATTACAATAATACATTGAAGTATTGTTTGTGCTATACTCAATTTCCATTCATACTAGCATGCCTTTTGGTGTTCAACTAATTCTAATACAAGGATAAGGAATCTGAGATCTACTGTGGTTTCAATAAGCTAGTTTTGTATTCTCACAGATGAGCTGGAACTAGCAATAAATGGAGGCTCTGCTGAACAGCTTTTAGGAAAGTCCATCACATTGAGTCCTCATCTAGCTCGTCTGCGAATACTAAACTTGCCTAATAAATGCAATGCACGAGTTACCAGTACTGTGCTCCCCCCCCCCCCCCCCCCCCCCAACATACCTAGGCACCTGTCCCAGGGGCATTTGTCAGAGAGGGTGGAGAATAGCACATTTTCATTATGGCATCATTTTATTTATTTTTCTCTTTCAAATTTATCAATTCCTTTGAGAGTTCCAAGACTGATTCAAATTCGAAGTAGTTGTAGCATGTGATGGCATCATGAAAATGTCCTGTTTGTCAGAGTATTTTACATCAATTTTTATACATGGTGGGGCATTTACATAACTTAGCTGACACCAAAGGTGGTTCATGTTGCAGTGCTCATTCAAAAATACCAATGCCTGAGGGAGGGAGGGATAGGCTTGGACCTTAACAGTCTACAATAATGAACACATTTGAGTACATCCCCCACAAAAAAAGTAACTAGTTTCGAAATATTTTGGTATCATGAAAGCATCTTATTAAAAAATAAAAATGTACATGTATAATTATTATTGTACTGTTATGGTTTTCTAACAAAAAGGTATATTTTTGGCATATAATCACTAATTGTGATTACTTTTGGTGGATCCTGTGATGTCATCAGATGAATCAACTCCCAAGAGAACTGGCACAATAACATCCCATAGGATTGAATTATGACACTGAGACAACACAGTCCTGCAATTCAGGTAGCTTTTATTCTAGTTTAATTACTGTGACTGCCTTTTGAAGAAAAATAATTTAGACTCTACTATAACAACATATAGAATTTGAGCATAAATAATTCATGCTGTGTTAAAATGTTACTTGCACTTTAAATGTCCTGAAATGTTTCCAACTGGAGCAATGATAATGGTGGACCAATAATCCTAGTGATATAGCCCCTTTAAAAAATATGTAGATAAGTAATTTTTGTATCCAATGTATGCTCTGCCTGGTTGTGGATAGTCTTATCGGATCATGAGCACCACACTGGATGGTAGAACTCTGCGGTTTGCTCAACCCAGTTTTCCATATTTCCACAGGCAATATTGCCTGTAGGCTGCCTTTCGAAATGAGTTACTTGAATAATCTGGTTCTTCTCCCTTTGTCCAAACAGCTAATGTTAGAACTTCTCGATCTAGGCAGATCAGTTACTAAATAGAGCAGATTTCAGATGAGTGGGACAAACTATGGCATGTCCATAACCGATTTGATTGGATCAGCAGGACAAAAACAATGGGAAATTATTTCAATGTCATATCACGGCATGCCGTGGGGAACTACCAGAAGGTGATAAAGATATACTGCTTCTGAAGGCTATTAACTTAAGGTCATGGAAGTCTAGAGTTCGCTTGAACCACACGGTCAACCAGATGATAAATCCCCAGTGACCTGGATGGTGTACTTGTGCCATGGGGTCTGTAGACCTAGAACAGATTTTGTATGAGTGGGGCAAACTACAGCACAATGAAATCCTGCTATGCACCTTAGTATCAATGTTAAGCCCGGGGGATGGGGGTTTGGCAAGGGGTGGGGATTTTACATTTTTGCCCCAAAAAATTTCAAATTCCCCAACCTCGGGAGAACACGTTTGGTCAAAAATATCAAATAACTGCCCTGTCTTCCTTATGTTTCCTATAAATAACCCCACCCTGGGCAAGCAGCGTATGTCAAAATCTCCACCCTCGGGGTAGCCCTGCCAGTCAAATCATTGCCCCCACCCCCACCCCACCCCCTGGGCTTAACATTGATAGGTGCATTATTAACAGAAGTAGTTTTCGACAGTAGTTTTCATTCGTAAAAGGTACAACCTTCAATATACGTTTATTTCACTCAAAACAAAAATAAACAAGAGCCCATCTGGGCTTTCACTCGGGCCACATGAGATTGAAGATGAAATACACTTTCATTTGAGATCCTTTGAGTATTAATAACCGAAGGAAAGAATTATTAGCTGAATTTAGCAGTCTTTAGGAGTGGCCGGTAGCGCGGTGACATGCATTCTCTGCTCCCCTAGTATATATATTTCTTGTGTATGCAAATTAAAGAAGTTGACCTCTACTTATTCATGTACCGCACGCTTACATGAGTGTCTCAAATATATGTTTATATTTGTCCCATATTATAAGTCGTATTCCTGTCCACCTATGATGGAGCTATCAAATGATATATTTCTCTACTGTTCATTCTACCCTGCGGCTCTTTATCGCAGCTCGCGTCCATATCAGGTATTTATTAACTGAAATGCCTGTTGGTTATATACCCTCATTCCCAAAACTGATCTGCTCATTATATTACGTACTGTTTAAAACACGAACAGCAGTGTGTTATCAAGCTTAAAAATTCGAGGGCGAAGCCCGAGAATTTTTAGACTTGATAAAACACGTGCTGTGAGTGTTTTAAACGGCTTCAAAAACGCTTTAAGAATGCAATGAAAGAAAGACGCACATCTCAAGGGAATGGTTACTTAGCTTAATGAACCATTGAACCTTTGTATTCACAACGCCATGCAAAATATTCGAGTAATCACCGCCTGCAATTACGAACATCTCAAGGGAATGACATGAAGAAATTACTATACTATGTTGTTTGAAGCGGCGTTTCGAATGAAAGAAGAATCTGCACTTGAAGGATTTGATGTCGTGGTTTACCTCGATAAAGTTCAAGACTTGGAAAGCGATGTGACTGACATGACGGCAGACTCTAAATTTTTGACTCCGGCACAAAATATGTAAGTTTAATGCACGTTTTTATAATTTTACGGCTTTGAGTTTGGTTTAATAATTGGAACTAAACAGTGGCTCGGTAAACAAGTAATGGTAGTTGGATAACTTAATTTTAAAAATATTATCTGTGTATCTCGGTAGTCTGCTGATATTAGTAAATTTAGTGCAAAATTTATTATCTAGGTACCTTATGTTCCGTGTACTTTTTGCTATCTTTGGGTCTTTATCAGTGAATTCTTAATTAGGATGAAACTTTATATAAAATTTCATGTTCATTAATATTCTTTATATAAAACGTTCATCCTAATTAGCAATTCAGTGAGAAAGCTGAAACATCAATAGAAATTCCGTTGTCTCAATCATTCACCCCGTTTCCCTCTGGGACAGAATTCAAATCCCTCCGCGGGCCTTTTAGAATGATGAGATTTTATCAGGTATAAAGGAGCATGCACGTGACTGATTTGCTTCATCTGATTGGACAAAATGCTCATTAATTATTCATGAGTTTTTGAAGGAACTATAAAGGGAACTGTTGGAAGCCTTTAATTTCTCGAACCAAAACCTCGGCCGTGAGAGGATTCTTGTTTAAGTTGATATTGCTTTGCTCATCATAAATTATTCTGTTCTCCGGGTTATTTCTGACAGCCAAAAACACGCTCAAAATTATTTTAGTGCATGTTGGCCTACAGATCACGGTGTTTGAGCTGGTATGTATTATGACCGAGAGGCATAAAACCTACGAAATGTACCTCAAACAAGAATACCGTCCGATGGCAAAATCTATCAGCGCCACGAGGTCAACAAATCGACAAAGAAATGCATATCTATATAAACACGCAATGATTTCAACCTCACCGTACCTTAATTCATGACCTGACAAGACACTGTTCAGTTTCACTTTCACTCTCAGCTTTGCTCTTGAGTTTGAGTTCGGCTTTGTTAAAGACTTCTTATTCAGTTGTATGGTATTGTGCAGTATATTTGAGTATACCAATCCACAGAGATTCCAATAACAAAGCCGTGGCGAAAGAGAAGCTTAAACGAGAAATATTTTGTCCTCCTAGAAAAACACAACATATTGCCCTTTCTATCGAAGAAGCCTTGGTTTCACCAGAAAGGAAAACGCTAAATTCCAATTCGATATGTGTGGATCTTTGAGTCCTTCAGGTCCGGCGTCGTGTCGTACATCTATATAAAATCACAGGCCATCTGGGTAAAAAACGCGGTCCTTCGGCTCCGACAAGAGCGCCAGTTGCAATATCCTGAGCCTGTTGGAAGGCTTTCGCACGAGTGAAGTTAAATAAAACATTAAACTGCTTACATTTGAGAGATGGGACTCCAAATTTGAGAGAGATTTGCTCGCGGATCCACCATTTTGATTTACTGTATTAAATTGTGTAAATAAATTAACCTGGCGAGTGTTACGTGCCAGCACAGTGCGATCTGATTGGTTTGAATTTGACCTTTAACGCATGCGCAGAAGCCGTCTGACATGAAATAATAAAAAAAAACGACTTGCATTTTAAGACTCGGTGCTGCCACAGGCAGCCCGAGTAATAAGGAATTTGACAATAATTACCGAGTAGGCAGGACCTGAATAAACTAAGGGTTATCGAGTCTAGTTTCTATTAAACAAAACTACAATTATATGCTGTGAGATAGAAGAGAAACACGTATAAATAAAGGGGAAAACGTATACCAATAAGTTCATTTAATATAATATTAGATTTTGAGTGGATTCAAAAATATCATTCTAGAATTTATTTACAGTTAAAGCAAAATCGATGCAAGTGAACTGACCCCATTTCTGATCATCATCGCAAAGTTTCCGATTTTTGGTTGCAGCTAGTCTCGCGCGAAACAACAGAAGAAAAAGTATTAGCACATTTCATTTCTAACCTTTATTTCTCTCAGCATTTGCGACTTGCTCCTGGTGTCGAGCAAAGGCATTTTGATTACGATTTATAACTATAAGGCTGACTTTATTCTTGAATCCCGCCTTTTGGTACCGCATCTGCAGTAACACAGCATTTTAGGGAAACACTTTTGCACGATGAACAACCCTTTGTTTTGGCACCTTTCTTCCTGCTGCAGGTGTTCTTGCAGGAGCAAACCTACAAATGTTTATTCGTATGAAATTTCATTTTTAAAATAGATAATAACTAACTCAAATTTAAAGTACGATATTCCAAATAAAAACATGCTTACCACTCGGTCAGAAGTGAGAGTTCCCAATGCGTTTGGTGATGGCTCGTTAGCATTTCGCTCAGGCTGAGCACAAGCAACTGCAGTTGGAGAGCCGTAGCAATTGTGTGAAGGACCAGGACGACTTTCATCTTCACCTGCTTTTATCTACAATACTTGAAGTGAACAATATCAATTCCCGGGTCTCTAACCTCCATTGCTCGATCGAGTCGAGTCTGTTGAAAGGTATGTCCCGTATGTAAACAATAACACGAGCGCACAATGCATTTTGGATGACCTATCCCAGACCTAAAAATGCTGTTTACCATACCCTATCCCAGACTTGAAGCAAAAAATCTATACCCTGTTCCTCACTTAAAGCAAAAAATCTATACCCTATCCCAGACCCAAACCATAGATTGCTGTTGTTTTGTTTTAATATGGTATGTTAAGCTGTAGCGTGGTCGATAGAGCGCTCAGCATGGCAGTGATGGAATTATGGCCTGTACGTTGCCCAGCTATTATCTACATCTGTAGTGTTTATACATCCGGGAGTTTCCTAGTGTGGGAAACCATGTATCACGTGACACGGGAAGATTGAGAGGTCTCCAGGAGCGAGCTGTACTGTGTGTGCACGAGTCCGAGTTTATAGAGTAGTTCAAGCCTTAGTGGCTTTCTAGGTACATAACATTGGCGACGAGGATACTAATAACATGTCGGAGAAGACTTTACCCGCGTTGGACTTGTCAGGGCCTGCTTCACAAGTCGCTGAGCGGTGGCGAAAATGGAAGCGTGCATTCGAGTATTACGCCGAGGGAAAGGGAATCGAAAGCATCAAAAAGAAAACATCTCAGTTACTGCATTTCGCCGGAATGGAGGTGCAGGATATATTCGAAGACTTACAGGATCCTGGTCCAGTCCCAGCAGAAGGCGACAACGATTACAAAGTAGCCATTCGGAAGTTAGATTCCTATTTCAAGACCGAGGAAAACATTCCTTACGAACGCCACGTTTTCCGACAACTGGCACCGAACGACGGAGAGACCGCTGAGCAGTTTATGGTTCGATTGAAAAAACAAGCTCGACACTGCAATTTTGGAGGAAGTTTGGAAGACAATTTAAGAGATCAACTGATCGAGAAGTTAAAGAACTTTGAGCTGAAAAGAAAGCTGCTGGAAACCCCAAACATTACATTAACAGACGCCTTAAATAAATCTCGTGCTTGGGAAGCAGCCGGTCGACAAGCAGAGAACATGACTGTCCCACAACAGAGAGAGGAAGGGAATATCAATGCAGTCAAGACGAGCTACGGTGCAGGAGAGAAGAAAAGTCGAAAGTGCTTTAATTGTGACAGGGAAGGTCATCTGGCAAGAGATAGAAACTGTCCAGCAAAGGGAAAGAAATGTGCGAATTGTGGGAAATATGGACATTTTGCTGCATGCTGTAGAGGAGAAAGCGATCGTCGTGAACCAAAAGGCAATGGAGACAAGCGGAGGGGAGCCCCTTATAGGCAGTCACACCAGAGCAACACCAATTATGCTGGAGATCAGGAGGCGAGTGATAGTGACGAGAGTAGTGCTTTTGCATTCACTGTGACAGATCAAATGGGAGAGAGATGTAATGCAACCTTCTCTGAGGAACCTGTGATAAAAGTGAGAATCAATGGCATCCCTAAAGAAGTACTTATTGACTCTGGCTCGGTCAGCAACCTAATTGGAATGAAAGAGCTAAAAGAACTGAAGACACAAGGATTACAAGTCGACATAAAAGACTGTCACAAGAAGTTGTACGCGTATGGGGGAAAGGAATTAGAGGTGGTAGGTCAATTTGAAGCTGAACTGGCAGTATGTGACAGTAAGGAAATAAACTCGTGTTTTGTAGTTATCAGAAGTGGGAGGTGTTTACTGGGTCATTCGACTTCAACAGCCCTAGGCTTACTGCATATTGGACCCGAGGCCGGCAATAAAACTGAATGCAACGTTGTAGATGATTTATCATCAGTTCTTCAAGCTAAACATCCAAAAGTTTTCAATGGCATTGGCAAGCTTCAAGATTATAAATTAAAACTACATATTGACCCAGAGGTAACACCAGTGGCTCAAAAGCCTAGACGCACCCCCTTCGCATTACGTGAGAAGGTAACAGCTAAAGTGAAGGACCTTATTGATAAAGATATCGTGGAGCGAGTAGATGGACCTACATCATGGGTTAGCCCTGTAGTGGTTGCACCGAAAGCATCGGGAGATATACGGTTATGCGTAGACATGAGGAGGGCCAATGAAGCCATTGTTCGTGAAAGGATACCAATGCCAACTGTTGATGAAGTACTTGAGAACCTCAATGGCAGCACTGTGTTTTCCAAGTTAGATCTGCGCCTGGGATTCCATCAAATTGAATTACAGGAGGAATCAAGAGATATTACCACATTTGCCACGCATGATGGACTGTTCAGATATAAGAGGTTGATATTCGGTGTCAACTCAGCACCAGAGAAGTATCAGCAGATAATAAGACAAGTGGTCTCAGACATCAACGGGGTTCAGAACATCGCAGATGATTTGATAGTACATGGTAAGGACAACGACGAACATGACAGGAACCTCTACAAGGTGATACAGAGATTAGAAGAAAAGAACTTGACCCTCAATGCAGAAAAATGTGCGTTTCGGATGGACAAAGTGGTATTTATGGGACTTCTGTTGTCAAAATATGGCATTGGTCCAACAGAGGAAAAGGTTCGTGCCGTACTAGAGGCAACCTGCCCAACCACCCCAGCAGAAGTCAGAAGTTTTCTTGGAATGGTAGGGTTCAGTGCGCGTTTCATTCCTAACTTTGCAACCATTGCAGAGCCTCTGAGAGCAATTTCGAGGAAAGGAGTACCTTTCACCTGGGGCAAAGAGGAAGAAGAGTCATTCAAAGAGTTGAAACAGCAACTAGCCAGTGCACCTGTCCTGGCCTATTTTGATAAAGATGCGCACACAAGAGTGATAGCTGATGCAAGTCCAGTTGGGCTGGGAGCAGTATTAGTTCAAGAGAAGAACGGGGAGAGTCGTGCCGTATGCTATGCCAGTAGGAGCCTTAGTAATGTAGAGAGGCGCTACAGTCAAACAGAAAAGGAGGCATTAGCACTAGTCTGGGCGTGTGAAAGATTCAATTTGTACCTGTATGGACTGCAGACATTCGACTTGGTAACAGATCATGAAGCCCTGAAGGTGATCTACTCCAGGACATCCAAACCATCGGCACGCATAGAACGCTGGGTGCTAAGACTTCAGCCATATAATTACAAAGTATGTTACGTCCGTTCAAGAGATAACATAGCAGATGCACTTTCTCGGTTAACTAAGGTTCCAGCATCGAGAGAGTACCGTCACGATGATGAGCATGTTCGCATGGTTACCGTGCAAGCAGTGCCAGCAGCACTCAAGATTCAAGAGATAGAGAGCATGTCAGCAGAAGACAAAGAGTTGCAATTAGTAAGAGGTTGTCTTGTCAGTGGGGACTGGGAGAGAGCCCCAAAGCCATACCTGATGGTGCGTAATGAACTGACGTTCATTGGCCAAGTCATTTTACGAGGGACTAGAATTGTCATTCCTCAGGCTCTGAGAAAAAGAGTCACTGATCTTGCACACGAGGGCCATCAAGGTATTGTGAAGACGAAAGAACGCTTACGGTCTAAAGTATGGTGGCCAGGCATAGATAAGGATGCAGAAAGGAAATGTCGTGGATGCTACGGATGTCAACTAGTGACGAAGCAAAGCATACCTCCACTAGTGAAACCAACTAGAATGCCAGAGAGACCTTGGCAGGACCTAGCACTAGATTTACTGGGACCTATGCCAACAGGAGAGTACCTACTGGTCCTAGTAGACTATTTTAGCAGGTGGATCGAAGTTGATGTGATCCACTCTACTAACACTGAGGTAATTGTCAAGTGTTTAGATGCACAATTTTCCAGACATGGAGTACCTACTACCCTGAGGACAGATAATGGATCCAACCTTGTGTCCAAGGAAATGGAGAGGTACCTGAACGAAATGGGCATCAAGCACAAGTTAACAACAACATTGTGGCCAAGAGCAAATGGAGAGGTTGAGAGACAAAATCGATCACTCTTGAAAGCTATGAGAGCTGCCCATGCGGAAAGAAGGAACTGGAGAACTGAGCTGAACAAGTTTCTCCTAGCATATCGCTCTACTGTGCACACAACAACTGGTAAGAGCCCAGCAGAGCTGTTATACAAGAGAAATCTTTCAACAAAATTGCCAGAGATTGATGATTTGTGTGGGTCAGGAGAGGAGGGCTACCAAGAAGTTAGAGATCGTGATGCTGAGAAGAAACAGCTGGGTACAGACTATGTTGACAAGAAACGTCAGGCGGCTGAGAGAGACATCCAGGCAGGGGATCTTGTGTTACTTGAGAAAAGGAAGGAGAACAAGCTATCATCACACTACGAGAGTGAACCATACCAAGTAATGGCACGCTATGGTGATCAGATGCAACTAAAGTCATCTCAGGGTGTAGAGTACAAGAGAAACATACAACACACCAAGCGTTTTATCAATCCCGTCACAGAACCAATAGAGCCTAGTGTAATAGATCCTGTGGCAGTGCCAATTAGGGAACCGACACCAGGACCAGAGTTGGAAGTACAACTAAGTCAGAGAGATGCTAAGGAGCAAATAGGAGCAAACCAGGAGCCACAGATTACAAGAAGATCAGGGAGGATAACGCGACCCCCAAACAACCTTAGTGACTATGTTACAAGCTGACTTTGATGTTAAACAGTCTTGCTCATTGTATTGGAGAGACATTTGTTAATCATATAGTTTTGTTTAGGTTGAGATACGCCTTATTGCCTTATTGGAGAAAAGGAGAGAATGTAGTGTTTATACATCCGGGAGTTTCCTAGTGTGGGAAACCATGTATCACGTGACACGGGAAGATTGAGAGGTCTCAAGGAGCGAGCTGTACTGTGTGTGCACGAGTCCGAGTTTATAGAGTAGTTCAAGCCTTAGTGGCTTTCTAGGTACATAACAACATCCCAGCCAATATTAGTTTATCACTAAGTCGGAATACTGATTTGCAATCTGACAACTGAATTTGATTTGTAAGGAAAGACTGGAACAGACCACATGTTATCACAATCCTAGACATGTGCTCATAGGCGATGAGATGTCTAGCTATGATACAATGTATGTACTGGTTTTCATATACTTATACTGTGCACATTTTGTTTATGGGCATATCATTGCAGCCATGCATGTTCAATCTTAACCTATACCATGACATCAGGAAGAAGTCTGATGGGACTGAGCAAATCAAGATAGTCTATCCTAAGCCTAAAAATGGTGAAGGGACTGTGCGTGGTGTCAGAGTGCTGCCTAAGTTTGGTTAGATATTTTTTTAAAGGAAATTTGAATAGTATGTAAAAGATATGTAACATAATTATATGGAAGTTACTAAATGTTAACTGGCTTTTTCATCAAGGTTATGTAGAAGACATCTATCAGACAAGAACTCACAAGGGCTGTACAGGAATTAAGCGAGATGACGCTTCCCCCAATGCATGACATGCTGGAGAAGCAGTCCAGAGAGGATGTCATTCAAAAGAAAAAGAAGAAGCAAGACTGCCCAGGATGGTTCCCCAACAACACCAGGTATTTTATTTTCATTGCTTTTTAATACTCTACATGTACCACCCTCCCCTCAAATGGAAGCTGGAAATTCTTGGGTGGCCCAGAGCAAATATCTACCTGCCTGATTTCATTTTTTAGTTGCCTGGCCAAGTGTTAATATAGAGCCCCAGCATTTACTTGGGAAATCAAACCTCAGTGACTACAGGTATCCCAGGAAAACACTAAAATTTCCCAATTTGAATTATTTTTGCTCTGTGCCACCCTTTGAAAGAAGACAATCCCTGATAAATCCAGAGCCCAGCATTTCCCAGACACCCTCAACCATACTCGGCCACATTCACATATAAAATGTAATGCATTAATTTGTTTTCCCTCAGTTACAGAGGTTCAAGTTCACGTAAAGCAAGGCCACACTGTTCTTCATGTAAACAGCCGATGAAAGGGCATAAGAATGTGACTGATTGAAATCAACCGCAATAGAATATGTACCAAGACAATTATTTTATTTGTTTCTTTCTTTCTGTGTTCAAGATACTATGACCTGGTTAGATTGAGAGTTAGTTTTGACTAAAACATTGCAAAATCAAGGGTGACTTGAAACATATCACAGTGCATTACTCTTGCCAGAGCAACTGGAGTGAATACAAGTTTATGCAGACAGCAAACTGAAAACAATAAATTGTAGGTTGCAAAGTTGTTCATCACTTGTTTCATAAGTATTCTGCAGTATTTGTAGACTTTATAACCGTTTTCAATGAAGTGCAACTGAAACTTTCAAGTCTCATAAAATTTGGAAAAGTGCATTCATTCAACCATCAATCAAACAAGTGCTGCCTAGATTGTATTAAGTGCAGGTGGTGCGCCTTTGAAAGCTTTGTATGAGAGCAGACTCTGCATTTGATTGACGGTTGGCTAAATGCAATTTTCCAAATGTGACTTGAAACTTCAAAGTTGCACTTCAATGAAAACAGTAATAAATGACTTGCACTATAAAAGGGCCTCAACCAGTATTTGTCAAGTGATTATCTCTCTTCAATGCTCTGCTCGAGTGATCTGACATTTGTTATAATGCAACATTAAAATCTAAAAAGATTGTAGTTTTCTTGATATCTGAAGAAATTGGTAAACAAACTAGAGTGGCTGGTTAGAGCAGATGTCAGTACAAAAGACTCAGCGTTTTTATGTCCATATATAAAGTGCACCCTGTCTGTTTATAGCATTTCGAGTTCATTCTCTAAGTTGCCAAGAAATAATGGAGTATTCACAGGATGATACCATTACCAAGTCAAATAATACTGAAATAGGGTTTATTCATTTTCACTTGGTGATGAATTTTTTTTTGAATGGACTTTGTTATTGTCATTATTTATTGAAATTAAATTCACCAAAGTTTAAAAAATAAACAAGCTTATGACACAGAGAATACTAGGTTATCAATTGTTGTCCTCCAATTCAAAACCAGTAAAGGCAGTTGCATCTGGGAATTTCTTTCTTATCGCATGAGAGGCACATGCAGGCAAGGGAATTCTTCTTTTACCCAAGTATCCATGTACAAGCCAAGTAAATTCTCTATATGCAACTCCATGCAGAAACCTGAAATAGAAAAAATATAATGAGATAAGTGTGAATTCCTGAAAATCAGCATGGGAGTTTGTTTTTTTTTGGGGGGGGGGGGGGGAGGGGGGGGGAGGGGGGAGGGGGTACTGACTTGAGATTTCACTCAGAATACCATAAATTTGCAAACTTTAAAAAGTACCAGCTACATTTATCACACCCATCATGGATTATTTGTGTTGGTGAATCTGCACATGAAACGATTTTTTTGGTACGTTGTTTATTTAAAATACTCTGAATATGTTAAAAAAGCATAACCCCAAGATCACAGGATGTTATGGGCTATTTCTGTTTAGCTTTGAAATTAGGATATGTACCATATGTTACTAGACTCTTTTTTAAAACAGAAACAACTTCTATGGTTCACACACATTTAATTTCATGAATATACAAAGAATGGGATGAAAGAAGGCTAATCTTAGGTGTAAAGAAGAATGATCACATAACTCCTGTTCTGCAGAGCCTTCATTGGCTACCTGTACGAGCTAGGATTGACTTTAAGACTTTACTACTCACATATAAGGCTCTTCACAATCAAGCTCCTGCATATATATCAGAACTCTTAATCGTATACCAACCTCGACGTTCTCTCAGATCTGCTTCACAAAACCTTCTCACAGTACCAACATCGAACACTAAGTCCTATGGTGATAGATCTTTTTCAGTTGCTGCTCCCAAACTCTGGAACTCCCTGCCATCACACATTAGATGTGCAGATACTCTTAGTTTATTTAAGTCCTCTCTCAAGACCCACCTTTTTCGTGAATATTTTCTTATTTTATAACATATTGTATATTGGTTAGCTTTTTAATATATTTAAGTGTAGTTTTTCATTATTGTAAAGCATTGAGACTTAGTGTAATGCTCTATATATTATTATTATTATTATTAATGGCAAAATTAGGGACAAACCATTATTTTTTTTGAGGGGAGGGGGGGGGGGGTGAGAAATATGGGCATGCATGCAAAAAAATTGTACTGCTTGTGTGCAAACAATTTTTGGAGCAACTACAGAATGCAGAGCCATTAGGTTCATTAATAATTCATTTTCTCAAATTTTCATACAAACCTTCTACAAAACCTAACCTTGAAAAAAAAAAACTAACCATTTTCGACCAAAATCATTCATAGAACGCGTCTAAATACACCTGCACTATTTCGGAGAATTTAACACAATTTCAAGTGTTTTCAAGTGTACTTTTGAAGTGGCCCTGTATTCTGTAGTTTAACCCAATTTTTTTGATAGATAGATAGATAGATAGATCGTTTATTATAATTACCTTACTTACAGCATAACTGAATTACTAAGGTTCACAATTCTAAACATTAATTACGTATACTTATAAACTAATTCGATAAAATGTTATGATATTAAAACTAACAGTTAAAAGCAGCTATTTGACTAATTCAAGACCTGTGTACTAACTTAAATGATGTGAGTTATAGTGTCGAACACTAGAGTTAATGAAAGTGTTCCGGAATCGGTTTGTTTTACAAAGCGGAAGTGTGAAAGACCTCTTATACCGTAGTGTGACAGTCGGATTACTAAGGTTATGTGGTAAAAGATGATATAAATTACCATTAGGATTAGATATGATTTTACGAAAAAGAGTATGACATAGTTCAGATCTGCGATGATAAAGGCTAGTAAGGCCGGACAAAGCAAGAGCTTGTTCGTAAGGTAAGTCGTAGCCATGAAGAATACGCATTACTCTCTTTTGTATGCGTTCTAAGGTAAGACTAAGGTATTCTGGTAAACTGTAATGAAATACTTGACAAGCGTAGAGTAAAATAGATTGTATACAAGCAACATAGAATTTAACTAGGTCCTTAGCTGGAACGTTTGCACGTTTTAATTGTGTTAAAAAATAAAGTCTCCTAGAAGCTTTCTTTATAATGTAATCAATGTGAGAGTTCCACTTTAAATCACTCTGAATTATTACACCGAGAATTTTAACAGACTGTACAAGATCGACCAAGCAATTATTAATATATACATCGTTATGTACTTTTGGAGAACGTGAAAATGAAATACAGAGTTCTTTAGATTTCTATGGATGTAGTTGAAATTTATTAGTCATAGACCACACCTGTATTTCATTAATGGGTGTCTGTGCTGAGCTAACACCTCTGCTTTTGACGACTTCAAAAATGGTAGTGTCGTCAACGTACTTGAAAATACCATGAGCAGAGGGGACTTCAAGGTCATCGATCATAGCGATAAACAACCAAGGTCCACTACTTTACAAGTAAGTTAGTTAAAGGAATTACGCCATACAAACAATTTATTTTAAGTTTGCATCCTGTGCAAAAATATTTTTCAATATTTCTCATGTCGGTGTTGTTTCGACCTCTTGTTCCACTTGTTCGCTGGTGAGCGATTCGACGCATTCGTCTATTTCTGCACAACACAAAAATTCATTGGCATTTTGAAGATTTTCGATTTGACAGTTTCCACATTTGCACCTGGTAAAATAAAGAATTTTAAGTCACATTAAATGATGTCAAACTTAAAGACGACTTAATTACAACTGATTTCATAGTATAAATATTGCACATGGAAACATGACATGGCGTGCAACGAGAACTTACCACGAATTTACAGATTCCGTTCCTTCGTACCGATTCTGTAGCTGGTGTTTAAAATTCTTTTGCGATTCTTGTTCGCGATTGTATTCTAACAGCCACTCTTCGTCAGCTATAGGCTCATCGCTGTACGGCTCCTCTACATCAAGCCCTGAAGTCGAAGAACTGTGTCTGTTTATCTTTCGCCAGTTTCGGGTCTTTCGTAGAAGATATTTCTTCGTCTTCTATTGTATATCCTGGCAAAAATTATACTCAGAATCGTCCGTATCATAGCTGCTTTCTGTATCAGAATCAGAAGTCGACATAATCGATAATATACGCGAGCAGAACGACAAAGCGTGTAACAAGCAGAACCAGTGTAATAGTGTGATTTTAGTGAGGACTGAAGGCGTTATACTGGGTAGACGTCACAAGTCTCACTAGTGCCAGGCCACTTAATGCGCGGTTTTCAATCTCAGAAGCGCGATTTCTTTCGCATTTTAAAAATCGAGAATAATTCCAAATCGATTTATTTCTCCGCAAGTCGTATAAGAAAAGGCTAAAGTTTCATTCTAAGTTAAATCTGGCTAAGGGTGATAGGCACTTTAAGTTGACGAGACTGATGCAATTTCACTTGGGGATAAACAGACCATTTAAACATTATTATTTTTGAATCTGCAAGCAATTTATTTAAACGAAAAAAATCCTTGAAAACAATTTATTTAGAGACTGTTCGTTAATTATAGCTAGTGGGGGCTGGATTTCAGAGTGAGGGGGGGGGGGGGGGGGGGGGTGGTACAATTTTCAAAAATCAGTTAAAAGTTGAGGGGTACATTTTTTTATGGTAAACAATGAGAGGGATACAGTTGTTTACAGTATATTCGGGGAGGGGTATGTTTTTATGAATTCACTTTGTTGTGCTTTAAATAAATTATACTCTAAACAATATTGTTTAAAATATGTTATCTCTCGATTGTAACAGACAAAGCTTTTATTCAGGTAGTTAAAGTGCCTATATTATAAACCTTTTTACAATTTTTATAGCTATGAACCTCCAAAAAGTTTTGGTTTACAGTGAATATTTTATGTTCTATGCTAGTTTGAAATCCTGTAAATGTGACCTTTCTTGACCCATGCGTGACCGCGTAAGTAAAAGCCTGGGTTGATTCATGTATGTACTTCATCTTGACATCATAATTAATTTGGCTTTGCAATCATTTGAAGAAATACTTACTATAACATGTTGACTAAAATGACCTTTTTCTTGCATCGATGTTGTTGTGATAGAAAGGCACCATGGGAAATAATGCAGTAATGAGATGATGTCTATACAGCCTACAAGTATTCACCCAGGCTTTTACTTATGCGGTCATGGGTCAGGAAAGGTCATTTTTGTGATTTCAAACAAGCGTAGAACATTGAGTATTCACTGTAAACCAAAACAAAGGGTTATAGGCACTTAAAAAGGAATAGAGCTGAATACATTATAAATCAATACTCATATAGTTGTTCCTCATCCAACCCCATTGTTCTCTCTCTGCACTATATCAACAATTATTGCAACCAGCGAACTTTAATGTTATTATTATTGAAGCCAAAACTGGTTGACTCGCAGCACTATTATTAATATCAGTTTGCTGCCAGAATTTTATCTTCCAGTAACTCAACAGGGAAATCAAAGGTATATAATTATTGAGAAGTTAAGGAAAAGATGGAAATAAAAGCCAGTGCACCGAGTATGACTTGAACGCTCAACCTTATGAACACTCTTGACATCTAGTCCACTCCTCTACCCACTATACTATAAGACACGTTTGTTGAAATGTGGAAGAGAAAATAACAATGGAAAGCTTGGGATCAATAACTGTTATTGTTAATTCAACAAAATTTCCAGCAAACAATTATAATAATAATAATGATTTATTAGCAATACATCCACTACTTGGCTCTTCGTTTGCTAAGAGCTAAATAAAATTACAATGTATATCTTTAAGAGAAAAAAATAAATGTGATACTAATTATACTAATAATTATTAACAAAACCATGATATAAAGTTACTAACTCTTAATATTAAGTATAAAAACGGCATAAAGGATAGTATTAATTGGCATAAAAAGTGCTATAAGATATAATTAATTAATTAAGCTACGTAATAAGACATTTCTAATTGCTTTGACAAATTCACTATAACTTGTGATATGTCTAATACCTTTTGAGAGGCTATTAAATGTAAAAGCGGCTAAATACAGGAATGGCTCACTTAATTAATTCATGGAATGACCATATAAACTAACTAAAATTAGCAGTGGTTTTAAAATGTACAAATTTGACAGCATTTGAGCGACGATGGTTGTTTAGTGTAGTGGTTGCGACGTTTGCCATATGAGTAGGAGGAGCGGAGTTCGAGTTCCAGTAAATTTCTCAAAATTTTTTTACCTCAACATTTTCTTGAGAAGTTTTTCTTCAGAACCCTTGCTCTAGGTGGGTAAGATCTTGTTTACTGACCGGTTAGGTTTTTTTTATGGTTCAGGGTTGGATTTTAGTTAGTTTATATTGTCATTTCATGAATTAATTAAGTGAGCGATTCCTGTATTTAGGAGCTCGTATTAAATGTGTGCGCAGCCATATGTTGAAAACTATCTGATTCCCTAGGTACAAATAATCTAGGGGCCGATGATGATCTTAAATTATAAGCGCTAACAGAATGTAATTGCAGACGTAGATATTCTGGCCACACTTCATTATATAAAGCTTTATGGGTCATCTTCAGCAAACTATATATATTCCCTCCTTTCACGTACTGCAGCCAATTAAGATTAATTACGTCATTTAAGCTGCTATATTTGCCGTAGACAAAGGCAGCACAAGCGTTTGTAATCGTTGTAAACGTTTTAACTATAGTCTAGTATGGGACTAAACACAATACTACAATAATCTAGTATTGATAAAACTAGGCATTCTGCAAGCTGTTTTCTAATTACAAAAGGAGCTAGGTGGCGCAACTTTCTCAAGACTGCTAAAGTTCTATAACATGATGACAATATCATTGTTACATGCTCATTCAATGATAAATGCTTGTCTAGATAGACCCCCAGCAATTTAGTGAGGTTCACACGTTCTAGAGTATTTCCATTGTACTCGAGACATATTGCTTTCTCGTCCAGAGAGTGGGTGCGACACATCTGCGGAGTGGAGACCAGCATCCAGTTTGTTTTTGTCGTATTAAGCAACATGTTTCCCAATGGTTTTATTGTACAGTAATTCCCACCTGAAATGATAGACATGCAATAATTTTATATACTAATTTCATTGTTTTGTGTATGCAAGAACAATATAGAAAGCATGGCTTTAATCTCTGATATAGTGCAGAGAGAGAACAATGGGGCTGCATAAGGAACAACAACTATAATAGATAATTACTTTGGCCAACAACATTATTAAAAACATTGCTGAGCTTTGGGCTGTGCCATCAGTTGACTGCAATATTTTTAATAATGCTGTCAGCCTCAATAATTATCTAATAAATACATTATTACATACACAGGAAAGCTAAAGCTGCCAGGAACACATTAAGGCCACATTGACAGTACGTTGATGGTATGTTCTCTTGTTCCCTTTTTCCACTAATTACAAGACCCTCGAGAATAACCGCTAACTCTGCAACACTAATTGACAACATTTTTACTAATGATTTTACCAATATAAAGAGCGGGCTCTTTTTCACGGACATTTCTGATCATTTTCCCGTATTTTCCATTTCAAATGACTCCAGTTTTCCTAGTCCAAAAAAAAGCGACGTACTTTTTGCGCGGGATTTTAGCGAAGCCAACAAAGAAAAATTTGGCAATTCTTTGAATGGTATTAACTTGTCTGAAGTATATAACTCTTGTAATCCCAATGATGCGTATAATGTATTTGTAAACAAATTCACTAAAACCTACAACGATTCTTTTCCTTTTAGAAAATTAAATAAAAAAGCTTTAATTTCACTTAAAAAACCATGGATATCGAGCGCACTTATGAAATCAATTAGCAAGAAAACAAACTTTATAAACGGTTCCTTAGAAACCCTTGTCCACGTAACGACTTTAAGTATAAAAATTATAAGAATAAACTAAATCATTTGTTAAGAATTTCGAAACGTAATTATTATGAATCGCAACTAGTAAAGGTGCGAAATAACATGAAGCAAACTTGGAGAGTATTGAATGAAATAATTCACAGACGTAAATCCAGGTCTAAACTACCCTCAACGTTCATGCATAATAATAATGAAATTACTGATCCTTTAGAAATTGCTAATCGATTCTGTAGTTATTTTACAAATGTTGCTGTAAATTTAGCTGATCAAATCCCTGATACTCCTATATCTCACACATCATTCCTATCGGGTAATTATCAATCTAGTATCTTTCTTAAACCCGTTACAAAAAATGAGATAGAAGATATATGTAATACTTTTAAATCAGGTAAAGCCTCTGGGCATGATAATGTATCAATAACAACAGTTAAACAATCTATACTTAGTATCTCTGAGCCACTTAAGTATATTATCAACCTATCTCTAACTACGGGTATTGTCCCTGTAGTATGAAGATTGCTAAAGTCGTTCCTACATTCAAAGCAGATGATCCAATGTTTTTTAATAATTACAGACCGATATCTATTCTACCTTGCTTTTCGAAATTTCTAGAAAGGGTTGTCTACAACCGAATTTACGACTTTATAAATGCTAAAGATATTTTATATCACAATCAATATGGATTTAGAAAAAATCACTCTACGTCATTTGCGCTTCTACAATTACTAGATAATGTGTCTACTGCAATAGACCAAAAAGAATTTACTGCTGGTATTTTTCTTGATTTATCTAAAGCCTTTGACACGGTTAACCATCGCATTTTATTTGATAAGCTCTATCACTATGGTATACGTGGAATCGCTCTTGAATGGGTAAAAAGCTATTTTACGAACAGAAAACAATTTGTACAATACAATGACTCCAGTTCCTCTCACCAAAATATCGCTTGTGGCGTTCCTCAAGGTTCAATACTTGGACCACTTTTCTTTCTTTTGTATATAAATGATATTTCAAATGCCTCAAATATATTAAAATTTATTTTATTTGCAGATGATACGAACGTTTTTTTGTCTCGTATGCATAAAGATCCTAATTCTTTGTTTAACGTACTCAACACTGAAATGATTAAAGTTTCCACCTGGTTTAAAGCAAATAAACTTTCACTAAACTCAAAAAAGACAAATTTCATGGTATTTAAATCACGACAGAGACCGAATTACACAATTGACCCCCTATTAATTGATGGTAATAAAATTAAACAGGTATCACAAACCTCGTTTTTAGGAGTTATAATTGATCAAAACCTAGCCTGGAAACCTCATATAAATTATATAACAACTAAAATTTCAAAGTCAGTTGGAATCATATACAAATCAAGTTTTTATTTACCTAGGAAATCATTGCTTTCACTATACTACTCTTTAATCTATCCATATTTGCATTACTGTAATATAGTTTGGGCTTCAACCTACCCAACTAATCTTCGTAGACTACTGCTCCTACAAAAACGTGTTGTAAGGACAATAGAAAACACACATTTTGATGCTCCCTCAGGTCCTATTTTTAAACAATTAGAGATATTGAAAGTCTTTGAAATCAATTCACTGCAAACTGGCATTTTTGTGTACTCTTATTCTAATCATTTACTTCCTTCTAGTTTCAATGGTCTGTTTACTTCCGGAAAACAATTACATAATTATAATACCAGAAATGCTTCTAGACTTCGTTCCCACTTTTGTAGAACTAGACTCAAACAATTTTGCATTAAATATCAAGGCCCGCAACTTTGGAACTCATTAAACGATGAGTTGACAAATTCTTCTAGCTTAAAAAACTTTAAATCAAACTTAAAAATATTCTTATTAACGTCATATTGACAACTTAATTACTGCCATCTAGAATACAGCTTCCTTGTCTATATACTCTCTTGCTGTAATGTATGTACAGAGCTCCCTTGTCTATCTTAGCTTTAATATATGTAACCACCATCTCCTGTAATGTTTATTTAATTATTTGTAATCTCGTATGTAAGGGGAAGCCTGAACTTCCATAAGCCTTACGGTTTCTCGTTTAGGCTTCCTCGTCACTGTTTTTTCCCCACAAATTATACTGTTTATGTTATTGTACACTGTGGCAAACAAATAATAAAATACTTAGATATCTACAATGTTAACCCTTGTATCTGTCAGGCTTTTCTTTGACTGATACCAGGTTAACACTCTATTGTTGACATGGTGTTTGTGCTCCTAGCAGCTTGGATGTGATTTACAATTTCTCATATTCAGCCCCATCCCACAGGCATCATAGCTTTCACACAACTTGGAGCTATACATGTAGACACAGTTGGTTCACCTCTTTCTGTATCCCTCTAATTTTAAAAGTCCCACACTTTTTACAAGGTTTACTTTGTTGAAAATAGTTTTGTCTTAGCCTGGACAAAAAATACACCAGATTATGTTTCATTGTGATACAGTCCTTTAACAATACAGTGTGCATGTTCTTCATGAAATTCTTTGAAATAAAATGTATTAATTTGCATGAGGGACTGTTCATTTCTTTATCGGTGGGGGGGGGGGGGGGGGGGGGGCTGGTGGGAATTCGTACTTTGCTTGGACAAAATGACAGGGTCCCCATATACTATGATAACATGTTTTGCATGTCCTCCCTCTCAATGTGTTTTTTTTTTTTGTGATCTCCCCCCTCCTGCACTCAAAAAATTATATGGTTACCATATACACGTACCACAATTGCTGCCCAATATTTCAATGTTTATTTTTCAAAAGCAGGGCTGTAGCCATACAATTTTGAAAAATGGCATTTACTGCATTTTTAGAGCACTTTCGAGCAGTTTCAACGTTTTACTGAAAAGGCATTTGCCTTGTGTGCTCACTACACTACTGAAAAGTAGAAGAATTGAACTGGATCCTCCTGCTGACTGTCCTAAAATAACCATGATGTTTGAATATTGTCATCCACATCATGGGGGGTGTAGCTAAATGTTTTGTATTGTAAGCCCAAGTGCAATGCATGATCTTTGAACACTAATGTATGGGGAGCCAGGGGCATGCTCCCCCTGAAAATTTACATCTGAATTTTCCTAATTTGTGATGTCACACTTTGGTACTGGTGGGCGGTGTTGGCTATTCAACCAAGAAAAGCTGTCCAGAGTTCATAGCTTTAGTCTGTAGTAAACTAATTACAGTCAACTCTCTCTTAAGTGACCACCCTTGGTCCATGGGCAAAGTGGTCGCTTACGGGAGGTGGTCACTTACGAGAAAAAGCAACACAGGTAGCCCAAGTGCTTGCTAAATGGATCAGACTTCTAGCACAGCTCTAGCGTGCTGTCACCATAACAACATAGCTAAGCACGGGAGTTCTAGCTCAAGTTTTTCCAATCTTTTTCAGTTTCTTATCTGTCAGCACCATTAAAAATTCAACTTTGTGGTATTTCAGTAATGATTTTCTAAAAATACAGTACAATCTACTTTGGTGGTCGCTTATTGGAAACAAAAAACAATAGAAAATATCAAGTGTTGCGACTAAAAAGTGGCTGCAGTCACTTAAGATTTTTGCATTGGTCACTTTAGAGAGAGTTTTTACAATAGAATTTGACTGAGAAAAAAAACGTTCTTTGGTAAAGTGGTCGCTTATGGGAGGTGGTCGCTTACGGGAAGTGGTCGCAGGAGAGAGTTGACTGTATTGATAATATCCCTCAGACCCATAGTCTGTAGCAGCCATACAGCAATGATCCCTGTAGTGATATCCATGTCTGTCATCCCATCTGTATACTGTATCTGTCACCATTCCAATCACTATAGTGACCACCACTATGCCTATATTTAGATAAGAAGGTATTTCAGTTGAACGCAAGTGAATGCAACAACAGCTGAGTGAGTTTTGATGAAGTTCCAAATTCTCCTTTAGAAAATAAAGAACATGCATTAAGAAATAATTTATATCAAAATTCTAACTTGATTTTTTCCTATTTAAACAATATTTGAAGCAATTACTCCAAAAGCAATAATGCTTATCTAGGGAGCTTTAGCTTATCTGTTACATGGTAATCAAACTGAGGATACGAACACACAATATACTGTACAAATAAAAGAAAATGAAAAGAATGAAATGAAAGGTGGGCAAACACTATTGAAACTTTGAAAAACGTTTACAATCGGATAAAAACTTGAACACTTTCAAGGAAAAAATGAGCAATAGTTTCCCTAGGAAAACCGCAGTGACAGGAGGGTAAAGGAAAGCATTTCTTAAGATAGAGATAATAATTTAAAGTAGAATTACCCAGCCTTTAACGGGTATGCAAAACAGCTAAATAGCCACTTTGCAACATTAGTTTTAAATTGAACAAGAGCCCATCTGGGCTTTCACTCGGGCCACATGAGATTGAAGATGAAATACACTTTCATTTGAAATCCTTTTAGTAATAACCGAAGGGAAGAATTATTAGCTGAATTTAGCAGTCTTTAGGAGCTGTGGCCGGTAGCGCGGTGACATGCATTCTCCGCTCCCCTAGTATATATATTTCTCGTGTATGCAAATTAAAGAAGTTGACCTCTACTTATTCATGTACCGCACGCTTACAATTTAGTCTGCTGTTCTCCAGGTTCAGAGTACTAATAGATGAGTGTCTCAAATATATGTTTATATTTGTCCCATATTATAAGTTGTATCCTGTCCACCTATGATGGAGCTATCATATGATATATTTCTAGCTCTACTGTTCATTCTACCCTGCGGCTCTTTATCGCAGCTCGCGTCCATATCAGGTATTTATTAACTGAAATGCCTGTTGGTTATATACCCTCCTTCCCAAAACTGATCTGCTCATTATATTACAGAACTATAAAGGGAACTGTTGGAAGCCTTTAATTTCTCGAACCGAAACCTCGGCCGTGAGAGGATTCTTGTTTAAGTTGACCTTGAGAGTCAGTTGAATATTGCTTCGCTCATCATAAATTATTCTGTGCGAGTACTGTTTATTTCTCCTGGGTATTTCTGACAGCCAAACACACGCTCAAAATTATTTTAGTGCATGTTGGCCTACAGATCACGGTGTTTGCGCTGGTATGTATTATGACCGAGAGGCATAAAACCTACGAAACGTACCTCAAACAAAATCTATCAGCGCCACGAGGTCAACAAATCGACAAAGAAATGCAGATACATTGTATAAACAGTAAACACGCAATGATTTCAACCTCACCGTACCTTAATTCATGACCTGACAAGACACTGTTCAGTTTCACTTTCACTCTCAGCTTTGCTCTTGAGTTTGAGTTCGGCTTTGTTAAAGACTTCTTATTCAGTTGTATGGTATTGTGCAGTAATAATATTTGAGTATACCAATCCACAGAGATTCAAATAACAAAGCCGTGGCGAAAGAGAAGCTTAAACGAGAAATATTTTGTTCTCCTAGAAAAACACAACATCTTGCCCTTTCTATCGAAGAAGCCTTGGTTTCAGCAGAAAGGAAAACGCTAAATTCCAATTCGATATGTGTGGATCTTTGAGTCCTTCACTCTTCAGGTCCGGCGTCGTGTCGTAAATAAAATCACAGGCCATCTGGGTAAAAAACGCGGTCCTTCGGCTCCGACAAGAGCGCCAGTTGCAATATCCTGAGCCTGTTGGAAGGCTTTCGCACGAGTGAAGTTAAATAAAACATTTAAACTGCTTACATTTGAGAGATGGGACTCCAAATTTGAGAGAGATTTGCTCGCGGATCGAATCCACCATTTTGATTTACTGTATTCAATTATGTAAATAAATTAACCTGCCGATTGTTGCGTGACCAGCACAGTGCAATCTGATTGGTGTGAATTTGACCTTTAACGCATGCGCAGAAGACTTGTTGCACAGAATAAAAAAATAAAAAATAACGACTTGCATTTTAAGACTCGGCGCTGCCACAGGCAGCCCGAGTAACAAGGCTAGAAGAGAAACAAACATCCCTTGGTACCCTATTCCATAGACTAGCAGAAGAAATTAAAAAGGATTTCTTAAATCGTTCAGTGAGAGCAGAAGGAATAATAAGATAGTCATTACCTCGAAGACTATAATTTGTCCTAGAAGCAAATGTTAATGGACAAAGACTGGTTAAATAACTAGGAGCTAACTTATTAACTAACTTGAACATCATAAATAATTTATGATCACTACGTCTATCGCTTAATCTTACCCAAGCAGTTTCTTCTAACAGGCTTTCACAATGTGTTCCTTTAATCGCACCCATCACAACCCGAGTCCCTTCCAATTGTAAACTCTCCAGAAGATTGCAGTCGGCATCCGAACAACCGTCCCACACAACGTTGGCATTAACTCAAGACAGGAATGAACCAAGGAAAAATATATAATTTCCAGTGGCTTTCTTTGCAGCATGAACTTAAAAGGTTTGATCATGTTTAACCTTTTCGAGGCTTTCAGGTGAATGCGCAAAACATGAGGATGCCACGACAGATTGGACATAAGGGTAACTCCTAGGTGATCGTGAGAAATAACATCTTCGATTATCGCACCTGACATTTGAAGAGGGGGGTGATGAGGCTTATTTAACTTAGCTGAAAAAAACAACTTTTAGTCTTCTGAGCATTCATTGTAATGAGCCAGTTTTGAGCCCAGATAGAAATTGACACCAAATCGCTATTAAGCTTGTCAGCTGATTGGATAGGCTAGGTGACTTCATCAAGCAAAAGCGAATCATCAGTGAAAAGGAAACAGTCGGAGGATATCTGATCAACAATATCATTAATATATACAAGAAAAAGAAGTGGGCCAAGGACAGAACTGTGAGGGACCCCAGCCGTAATCCGTCTCCAACTAGAACTTACACCATCAATAGTAACTTGTTGGGCTCGACCAGACAAGTAGCTAATAAACCAATCAAGCAAGTTGCCTCTGACACCTAAACTCTCAAGTTTAGCAAATAAAACCTTGGTGCCAGACTTTGTCAAACGCTTTCGATATACATTGTATCTAAAAAAACTGCATGCACCTCATGACCCTTTTCTTGTGCTTTGAAGATTTTATCAATAATATAAATCAACTGCATGACGGTCGAGTCCCCTGGATGAAAGCCTGATTAAAGCGATACAAAAACCCTGTATTAACGAGGAATTTATGTATAACTCTATAAATGCAACTTTTTCACAAATCTTAGAAATACTGGGTAACAAAGAAATTGGACAATAATTAGACTTAACTTGATTTTCAGGACAACTTTTACATTAACTCAGGCTATTGCTTCTTAGGATGCTCACTTGCTGACTGGCTGCTTGCATAACCTTTAAACTACTAGTTACACCAGGTAGGTGAATGTATGTAACAAAGCGCAGTTGCCGACATGTTAACATGTGTTTTGGCATGGGGCTAACTTAATAAGCCAGTTCACTTTTTCAAAACTATGTCATTACCCTCAGCACTAAAGCTATGCAGTTAAAGAGTTGCTAGTTAAAAGAACAGGCAAATATTGTAACCTTATGATAAGGAATGAAATAAAATATGGTGGTGGTTATAAACAGTGTTTACTGGAGAGACACATGTAAAATGTCCTACGATTACGATAGCTTTAAACAATCCAATTTTTCTGCAACTGTCGAAAAGTTCTGTAAATCTATAACCAGTTACAGTAATTAAATAACTCATTTATCATTCACGGTTCAGTCTTCACTCATGTCTGTTCTGTCAGGTGTTAATGTACAAGTAGTCTTAATACTTTGTACGATCACCTCTGCTTTTGATAATTGCAGAAAGTCTTCTATTTGTAGATTCTATAGATTGTTATTTATTGCTTGTACAGGTATCTTTAGAACAGTATTTTGAGCTCTTGCAACACATTCGGCATAGTTTTCTTGAATAATGTGATTTTCGATAGCGTTGATGACTATAACTTGAAAACATTTTCAATGGAGTTTAAAGTGCACCTAAACCCTTGGCTCTACTTTGGTGTAAGAACCTCACAGACTGCGTCACAAAACTCCCTTTGTTAACTATGAATAATTTGGGACTTAGAATATTTCCCAAGCACTCGAAGCAGCACTTATAAATTTTACAAGGAATCTGGGAGCCTCTACTTGAAAAAAAAATCACTATGCTCAGCGTAGGAATCGAACCCAGGAAGATAAGATTTATACATGTAGAACGACTGACACAACCTACCCTAACCCTAACTGCTAGACCACGAGTGAATTCGCTTGGTGGCAATCCTTTTTTTTCACTTATTTATATCCACTAATGATGATCGAGTAGCTGCATAAATTATAGTATAATAGTATTCAATACACTATAATTATAATACAACTATTCACCGAGCGCGCAAGGGCATGGTCTCTACGGAATGGTTCTTACACCAAAGTTAACCCAAACCCTTTTGCAATTTTTATACATACGTTTATGAATCTTTGAAAGGTTTTGAGTACTTATGAAATACATTTTTGGCTTACAGAGAATACTCGATCTGTTCTAGGATTGTTTGAAATGGTGAAAATTTGACTTTTCCAGACTCTTGACCGCGTAAGAAAAAGCCTGGGTCAATTCTCAATCTTACGTCATCCAATTCATTTGACTTCGCAATAATTTGAATAACTATTTAGCATTTTGTCTAACATAACTGTTTTCTTTACTAACAATTCACAGACTGTGTATATTATCTATATATCGATGTTGTTGTAATAGAAAGGTACCATGGAGAATAATGCATTAATGAGGTCATGTAAGATTGAGACTGAGTCTGTTGCTAGTTGAGTCTGTCTCATGAGCATGATTATACCGCTGTGCCATCTACATTGAATACTCATGGAAAAATATTATTGCAAGCAAAGTGTGATAAAGCAATCTTACAGAGCTTTTAGCGGGCAAATAAACTGTGAACCCATGATTGCTAAAAAAAAAAATTATTTCTCTGTAATTTCGCTAAATTATTCAGATCTACTAATCCATAATATTTACTATTCAGTAGCCCACCCCATTGTTCTCTCTCTGCACTATATCGCTGATTGCTGTGTGACACCCTTTGAAAGCAAACATTCTTAGAAAAACGGGAGCGGTCTTTTTTGTCAGAAGGGAAGTTAACAGGGGTAAACATATACGCACTAAATTGACCACACAGCAATATTTTTAATATTGCAGTTCGCAGGCTGCAATATTTTTTCTGCACTAACTACAAAATGATAAGGACAATAGACCCGATTCATTGGATTATGGTCTGTCAGCAACGCATAATTCCGTTTATTACAGGAATTACATAAATTAAATAATAAATTATTGTATCGTTACAATTGACTTAAATATTTCCAGCTGTACCAGGGAGGCCATAAAAAACCTCCAACCTTCTAAAAACCACTTGGGGGAAATACAAAGGTAATAGAAAGAAATCTGGGTCGGAGCCAAGGCACAGCTGTTGTCCCCCGACAGAAATTTAATTTAGCGGTTTTATGCGTACAATTAATATAATTATAGGCCGATTGCCTTAGAAACCGCTAAACGATCACTATCTGTATGCTGGATGTATCTGTACTTAGTAGAGCCACACCTCCAGCCAGCGTGCATATCCAATAAATTGCCGCTTATATTCCTGCATGCATGATTGGAGGCTGCGCCTGATTTGATGCTATGTGTGCCATAATTAGCAATATCGCTTACAAAGGGTTTAACATGTTTCTTGAATTCGTCCCGAAGGGTAGTATAAGATATACCTTTACTTTCATGAAAATACTCTCGAGACTTAGATTTAACGATGCGCCTAACAATTGGTAAACATGAACTAGGTTGAGCCGGTAAAAGCTGGATTAACCTCTCCGTAATAGATACGGGACATGTAATCTTCCCAGACCTAGCTAATAAAGAGGTGTGTCCTTCCCTGTACTGATCGTTTTTGCGCTTAGAAATGTACACAGACATATGTTCATCGTAGATAACTACATCTTTCAGTACTAAATTTTGGATTTCGTTGATACGAAAAAACCCAGCGTAGCCTAACAAGAGTACGAATAAAAAACGAATGCCAGCGAGGGAATTGCCGGTAGCGTAATGCTGTGCGATGCACTCTACTGTCTCTCTCGTAAGGGGTTCCTTAGGCTGTATGGGATGAGCAAGCTTTCTCCTTGCGCCTTCTAAGGTTGATTTGACTAAGGGGTGATTAGTTGGAAGCTGCTCGAATCCAGCTAAATTGTGACCCCATCTAATACTATAGACAACAGATTCTATAGAAGATATCCCTGTCCCTTTTTGGACTGCAAGTTGAGAAAGTTCTGTAATAAAAAGTGCTATGTGTAGAGGCTTTGCAGGAATAACTGGAACGCCCAACTTGGATGTAGCCCATGTTCGCCATCTAGACCAGCCAACTCCGTACTTCTGAACCGTGGACGAAGCTTTGGAGTCTAACTGTAATTCAAAAAGGTCTTTGACCTTGCTCCGCAAGGATGGATCTACCAAGAACGTCGTTTCGTTCCAGATTCCGGATTGTAACACGTCTGCAAATTAAAAAAGAAACTCAAGATGGGTTTAACTATGTGTTGACCTAAGTGGTATAGAGAATAATATAATTTACACGCCTAAATGGTGAATCATAAACAATGGTCGATACTACGGACCTATAAGTGGTGCAGCCGTAGGCAATAACAATTTACACACCTAAATGGTGACATCATAAACAATGGCCGATACTACGCACCTAAGTGGTGCTGCCTTTGGCAATAACAATTTACACACCTAAATGGTGACATCATAAACAATGGCCAATACTACGCACCTAATTGGTGCTGCCGTAGGCAATAACAATTTACACACCTAAATGGTGACATCATAAACAATGGCCGATACTACACACCTAAGTGGTGCTGCCGTAGGCAATAACAATTTATACACCTAAATGGTGACATCATAAACAATTGCCGATACTACGCACCTAAGTGGTGCTGCCTTGGCAATAACAATTTACACACCTAAATGGTGACATCATAAACAATGGCCGATACTACGCACCTAAGTGGTGCTGCCTTGGCAATAACAATTTACACACCTAAATGGTGACATCATAAACAATGGCCGATACTACGCACCTAAGTGGTGCTGCCTTTGGCAATAACAATTTACACACCTAAATGGTGACATCATAAACAATGGCCGATACTACGCACCTAAGTGGTGCAGCCGTAGGCAATAACAATTTACACACCCAATAATGAACCGTTAAAACAATGGCCGATCAGTACTACTCACCTAAAAGGTGTGACCGTATGTAAAAGCGTAAATATAGTTTTCACACTTAAATAGCCGATATAACGCATCTAAGTGGTATGTCGGAAGGCGACAGCTAGCGTAAAAAAGGTACCTAAATTGCGTAAAGTCACGGTACCGCGTACTATAAGCCGGAATAATAAGCTTACCTAAAGTCTAGCCGAAGAGCTAGCATGTTAAATCTCGGGCAACCGCAGAATACGGAGGGGTGAGTCTGGTTAGTTTGTCTCTGTCCTGGACCTTCTAACAACAGATCGTTGAGCCTAGGGAGCACGAATACCTCTTTAACGAACGTCTGAAATTGAGTTGAACTACTATGCAAAAAAGGCCAAAAATAAGCCGATGGCCATTCAGGAACAATCAAAGTACCGTGTCCAGAGCAGGACATGAGAGCTCGAACTGATTGAACTACAAGATTTACTGGTGGACAAATCCAATTATTTTCGTCACCCCAATCTTGAGCCAGGGCGTCCACTCCACTGCAACCCGGAGACGCAAATTTAGAATTAAACCTTGCGAGTTGCGCGTTGTAATACGCCGAAAACAGGTCGAAAGTGTGGGGACCCCATTTCGCATCTATCACTCGGAACACAGATGGATTGACCAGTCGTCCTTATCGATGAACCTACTGAGAAGATCTGCTCTGTCATTGCAAGATCTAGGGATCCACTGCGCTTCAAGAACAATACCGTTCGCTAAGCAAAGATAAAAAATATCCAAGGCGAGCGACTGGATCTCAACCTTGGAGCTTCTGATAGAAACTATTCTAGCGGCGCCTTGGTTGTCTGTAAACACTTTAACTCTCTTGTGTTGCAACTGCTTGACGTAAGATAACAATAAGTTATAAATAGCTTTCAGTTCTCGATATGTCGAGCTTTGGCCAATATCATCAGTTGTCCACATGCCGCTAACTACAGTACCGTCTAACTAGCATCAGTAAATATGATTGTATGGGCCCCGGGTGGAGGTCTAAGAGAATAGCCGTTCAGCGAGTCAATGTTCTGATACCAAAATTTTAGCTCTTCTAAGAGACTTGGTGAAAAATGCAGGGTTTGGTCCCATGCTGATCTAGACTCGATAGAAAGGTACATCTGCCTTGTAAAAAGACGAGAAATCGGACCGACTGCTAAAGCCACTGATATAATAGACCCTGCAATCTTGGCTAAATCTCGGAATGTCGAATGGCCGTCTCGTATTGCTGCATCTAAAAGACTCTTAAGCTTGGAAACTTTCTTTTCAGGTATCTGGAATTTCATTGAAATGGTATTAATTACGAATCCGAGCCATTCACCGACTTGCATCGGAGACCAAATGTGATTTCTCTTCGTTACACAGAAGACCCGAAGAAGCAAGATCTCTCCTCTGAATTAAGCTGGCTGCTAGTGCGGAACGTTCATCGGGCTGGCTTCCAAAACCATCGTCGAGGTATATAAAGCTGTTGTGCATCATAGCACGCCAATGCTTAACTAGAGGCCGCATCAACTTAGTGAAACAAAAACAGGCACTACTAAGACCAAATGGTAAGACTGAGAATGTAAAATATCGAGGTATGGCGTTAAATAACCAGCAAAACCCAAGATACTTTTGGTGATCGGAATGAATGTCTATATGGTGGTAACCAGACTTAAGGTCCCATGTGAAAAACCAGTGGCCCTCTTCGAGCACTTGTGATAATGAACGAAGATCTTCGTATTTGAATGGAGACTTAACTAAACATTGGTTTACGTGCCTGAGATCAATGACCAATCGCAGCTTTTTTCCTTCAGCGACTGTTAAAGGGTTCACGCAAAATGGAGGGGCACTATGCTCAGTGATACAACCGTTAATAAGCAGCTCTGAAATTGCCTGCGTTACAAATTCTGGGTGTTTGAAAGAAGATCTGTTGTTCTTTAGGAAGCACTGAGAAGGATATATGCCAAATGGTAATCTGTAGCCATGTATAATCATATCGAGTACAAATTCAGGTGCTTCTAAACTCTCAATCCAAAAATTCACAGAGGCCATCAAACGACCTTTAACACCTTGACTAGTGTTACTAACACTGAATTCGTCACAATCACAAGAATGGAACAAGTCGAAGTTACACTCAACTTGACTTTGTGAATCTTCCACGGTCGACGAATCAGTTTCTAGTCAAAGGCGGCGGCCATTACTCCTGCCAGCAATAGTGGTTCTTCTACATGTGGCATTTAAGTGTCCAAACTTCCCGCACTATATAAGGAACAAATATATAACAAAGTTATATTAAATTAAATTAAATAACTGAAATATGGAGTCAGTTGCTTTCACAGACCGAAGGAAGAACACTTACTCGTTAAGCTACTTATATACTCATATGCACATCGCATTATTACGTAACTGTCGAACAACGCAATGTGCATAATGAACATTCCGATGATGGAACGTGCAGAAAACAAATACCTGCTAAACTGCGTAACGCAGATATTTTTATATTGCAGTTAAATGTGAACAAGTCCTCCGGCTCTGACGCCTCCCACTAGAATTTTACGTCACTTAGCTAACGAGCTGTCCCCAATATTGGCGCTTGTCTTCCGACGAGATTAAAGGGGAACTCAACCCTAAAATCAATTCGAAATGTATTCGAAATAAATAAGTTCTGCTATTTTATTTTTCTGTGTTGCGTGTCTATGAGGAGAAAATTAGTCTCCAAGTTCGATTTTCCGCTGAAAAATCTATATTGTGTGGCAGCTCAATTCAGTGCAAATTTCCCCATAACGTACGTCACACATACCAAGGAAGAACGATCACACCTCTAGCACAAAGAAAACACAATAGTCCGCAATTAGAAGCCGTTAGTCCCGCTATTCAATGTAGGGGACAGTAGGAGACCATTCCAACCGACTGGCCTACGGCGCCAGTTAAAGCAGTATATAAAAAAGACGCCAACTCCTCTCCTGCAAACTACAGGTCCATTTCACTCACCTGTCTGTGTTGTAAGGTTCTAGAGCATATTGTTCTCAGCCACATATACTGATCAGAACCTCTCCAGTAACAACATCATATTGGGAAATCAACATGGCTTCAGGAAAAACCTTTCGTGCACAACACAGCTTATTCTAACAATTCATGACTGGGCTATTGGACTGGACAATGACGGCCAAGTCGACACAGTTTTACTCGACTTTAGTAAGGGTTTCGATAGGGTGTCTCATTGTAAGTTGGCGGCCAAAGCAGAGTATTACGGTATTTGCGGCATGACTCTGCTGGATCAAGGCTTTCCTCCATAATCGTACACAATCTGTATCAGTAAATGCATCCCATTCTTACGTTGCTAATGTTACCTCTGGAGTCCCCCAAGGGTCTGTACTTGGCCCGACGTTGTTCCTGTTATACATAAACGACATCTCGGAAGGCATTAAGTCCACTATTAGACGTTTTACTGACGACACTGTTGTTACAGGGAGATCCGCTCTAACCTAGATCACGAGATACTGCAAGATGATTTAAATAGATTGGAACAGTGGTGTACAACCTGGTCTATGGACTTTAATACCTTCAAATGCCACCTACTATCAATAACTAATAAAAGGAATGCTAGTGAATATCCCTACACATTAAATGGTAAAAACCTGACGAAAGCACACTCCCACAGTTCCATTGGAGTGACACAGACACATGACCTCCGCTGGAACACGCACTGCTCTAAAGTCGCAGCAAGTGCCAATACGATACTAGGAATCGTACGCAGGACCCTAAGGCCCAGTCTCCTTCGCAGCCGTTATGGTCTCTGTGTGACAGAGAACATAACGGCTACGAAGGAGACTACCTAAGGCCATGCACGAAACCAGTCAATAAAATAGCATATCAAACCTTAGTTAGACCTAAGCTTGAATATGCTTCGGAGGCATGGAACCCCTATACGGATCTTGATGTAAATAAGTTAGAGCAGGTGCAGAAAAACGTAGTAACCGTTACTCCAGTACTTTGGAACTTGTACCTTGGGTTGGGACTCCCTTGAGCGTCGAAGACTTGCCACCAAACTACTATGTTTTATAAGATTCTTCGGCAGGCTTGGTGGGTATAGACTTCTTGGTGGGTATAGACAACATTATTCCCAGCCCAAGGCACAAGGATCAATACTACTGTACGACTAACTATAGAGTGCTCCCGTTTAGCTACTCATTCTTCGTTCGAACTGTCCGGGTGTGGCATCGCCTACCCGTTGATGTAATTAATGCAGCAACATTAACGTCTTTTCGTGCCGCCGTTGGCCCTGCCATCCAACATATGCATCCCCGCCCTGGTTGAGGTGACTTTAATAAGTTATTCAAATTAAGTTATTTATTTATTTCTCGGACTTTAAACATTGATATTGAACATTATTATTTCATATTATTTTTATAGATCTTTCGGTATTAGTCATACGTATGTATACTAGAATGGAAGTAAATATCCAAGATCCAAGGTTGTCCCACACCTATCACATCTAATTTCCTAAGATTGTGTAAGAACTCACCGACATAGATAGCAGTGAATTCAAAGGTTTCACGGTGAATTCAACGTTCCATTCCCACCAAATGCAAATTAGCCCAGAGGTTGTGACAAATTGTTTAAGTTGGAATAAAAAGTCGGACATGAATGGAAAAAGGGTCCGCGATTGCGTACACATACCTATATACACGCGAAAATCTGTGCTCCTATCGGTCCGTGGTCCAAATCAATCATCCGATCCTGCTTCGTGTAGTCATGACTCAGCGAATTTCGAACCGTGTGTACATTTGGACTCAAAATATATGTTTAATAACAGTTTATTTCAACTCGTTAAATCCAGTAAACCAAGATCTCTTACTTTTATACTTTCCATTCAGTCTGTCCATTCTTTCTGTTTCTTAAAGGAGTAATCACTTCGAAGCTGTATTTTATTTAGAGCAAACAAAGGAACACGATCCGGCGGGTAGTCTACAAACCTAAGACCTAAGACCCTGGGTAGTCTACAAACCTAAGACTATGGTTAACCAAACTATGGTTAAGAATTTTGTCCATGGTTAAAATAGAAGTCTTGAGAAAACCAGACGCCTGTCTGAGTGGCGTCTGATTTTCTCGGCTGAAGCATTCCAACGTGAGTATTGACAGTTCAGAAACCACAAACTAGGATTTGTTTACCTATTTTTGGCACAAAAACAAGAAAAAAACTACAAAAACAAAAAAGCAGTTGTATAATAAATCTTTTATTAGATGTTCTCTAGGTCTTAGTTTTCTAGGTCTTAGGTTTGTAGACTACCCAGGGTCTTATTTATTTATTTGCGCTTTGCCACACATACATTAACAATAGATATATATATATATAAAGAATTGAGGTTCAAGAATACATGATACAATTGGTATAGTGGCGAGGAGGCCTCAGGAAACCATCAGGCTTGTAGCGAGGAGGCCTCCTCGAGATAGTATAAAAAAAAAAAAAAAGGACAGCGTATGCGCGTCATGACCGATTCAGTATGTAACAATAGAAGAAGAAAAAAAAAAATTAAATAAAAAACTATCTTTGTAGAAAATTGAACAGTCCTTTTTTGAAGCAAGTTAGAGTAGTGGAATTTGTGACAGAAGATGGTAGCGAGTTCCACACTTTTGGGCCTTGGTATAAAATAGTAAATTGCTTAATATTGGTACGACATGCATGAGGTCGATAATTAGATGCCAATCTGGTGTTATAGTTGTGCACTTGATCATTTGTTGTAAATAAATGGTGAAAAGACCGAGGCAACAGTTGATGGTGGTACGAGAACATAAATTTACCGGTTTGTAATGAGTTAAGTTTAAAGATGTCAAGTATATTCAAACGGGCGAATAAAGGAGCAGTATACGCCCGAAATTCAGAATTGGTCAGGGCCCGGACAGCGCGTTTCTGCAAAAGAAATATCCTGTTCAGGTTTGTAACATAAGTTGAGGACCATACTGTGTTGCAGTAACTTAGGTAAGGGTAAATTAAAGTATAATATAGAGAAAGTTTAGTTTTAGTGGATAGATAAAATCGTGACCTATAAATTATTCCAACAGACTTAGATACCTTTTTACATACATGGCTAATGTGATCCTTCCATGTCAGACTTTCGTCAATAAATACTCCTAGAAATTTGGCTACTTGTACCTGTTTGAGCAATTGGTTATTGAATAAAAGAGTCACATTAGCGTTGATGGTCTTTTGTTTTGTTTTAAAAATTACATAGTTAGTCTTCTTAAAATTAACAGATAATTTATTACTTTTCATCCATCTTTTCATCCGCATTTAACTGTTTGGCTGGCGGAACAGACATCGTTAAACTGTACAAATTGTTTGCGATCTGAGAAGTAGCTTTTGATCCACTGTAAGGCCAAACCACGAATGCCGTAGTGTTCAAGTTTGGAAAACAAAATGTGATGGTCAAGGGTATCGAAAGCTTTTGAGAGATCTAAAAAAACGCCAACAGTAATTTCGTTACGGTCAATGGAAGATGCAATTTTGTTGATGAGATGAATGAGTGAAAGTGAGGTCGAATGATTTTTACGGAATCCAAATTGGAGACAATACAAAATTTCAAGACGTTCGAAAAATACAATTAAACGGTTGTGCATGACCTTTTCGAAAAATTTAGAGAAACAAGGTAGAAGAGAAATAGGTCGGTAATTAGTAAAAAGATGCGGATCATCAGCTTTAAAAATTGGGATAAGTTTGGCAATTTTTAATTTTTCAGGAAAAGTTCCTTGTGTTAACGAAAGGTTGATAATAAACTTTAAGGGTTCTGAAATAAGATCAAAAGATTTTTTAATAACATGCATGGATACATTATCATATCCAGGGGCTTTTCCTGGTTTGAACAGCTTGCAGATTTCTTCTAATTCAGCTACATTGCCAGGCTTTAGGATGATAGATTCATTGACATTGTTGGCTAAAAAGGAGCAAAAAGAATGTCTAACCGTAGGAATCTTACTGGCTAAATTAGGTCCAATATTAGTAAAATACTTGCAGAATTTGTCAGCAATATCAGTTGGGTCGGATATTTCTTTATCATCGGTATTGAAGGATGAAGGCAGCGAGGTCTTTTTTCTACGATTGTTAATAACTTCGTTTATTAGTCTTACATTGTAGGTCTTATGTTTGTAGGCTACCCATGTCATATATATGATTGTTAATCGTTAACTAGCTTAAATATTATACTGATCATGTGACTGCTATCTTACTAGAATATAAGAACTTGACTTGTAATCGAGCAGACAGAACTGGTATCGGGGACCACGAATAAACCTCTATGAACAACTCACGTCTATAACATGGTGTCAGAAGTGGGATAACTCTCCAAACAGATCAAATGGCAGGTTTACAGTGGGCAGCGCCCAAAGCACCATCGTTTGATGGAAATGTCAGCGAAGCCTGGAGACGCTTCGAGGAACACTGGAAGCTTTTCGAAAAAACTGAGCTAAAGGGAAGGACCAGGAAGATAAATGCTCGTACTTTTTTTATGCGTTGGAGAACAGGGTCGAGAGATCCACAAAACGTTCAGGTTTGACCACCCTGAGACAAGAACCAACGACGACGGCGAGACTGTTTGGGTCAGAACAACCGCCGAGTTAACAACCGCCTTCAAGCAGTATTGCAATCCCCGCAAAAACTTAACTTATGAAAGACATAAGTTCAACACGAGGAACCAAGAATAAGAAGAAAAGATAGACCAGTATGTCACTGTTCTTCGCACGCTAGCTGCGACATGCGAGTTTGAGACTCTCGAGGAAGGACTTATCCGTGACAGAATTGTATGCGGTATTCGCATGCAAAGCCTGAGGGAACGCCTACTTCGTGAAAAGGATTTGTCTCTACAGAAAGCTATAGACATCTGCAGAGCAACCGAAGCCTCTAAGGAACAAATGAAATCTATCAGCGAGGAGAAACCGACTAACGTAGACGCCTTAAAAAACAAGGGAGCGCACAAACAACAGAAGCAACCACAGCACGCAAACAAGCGCTACACTGAATAACATCCAGCGCAGCCAATCTCACAGCGACCCAAGTCGAAACAAGAACTGTGGGAACTGTGGCAGAATTCATCCGCCTAGATCATGCTTTGCGTATGGTAAAACGTGTAATTTCTGCCAGAAACTAGGTCATTTTCAGGAGTTCTGCAGGTCCAAAACGGTACAAGATGTGGAATTCACCAGTGACGACTCAAATTCAGATGAATCTGATTACGGCGTAGATATACTAATTGATTCCTGCGATGCTAATGGAAAAGGCGAGGAGTATGCCAAGCTGGATGTGAATGACAAAACCATCAAAATTAAGCTGGACTCTGGAGCTGAGATCAATATTCTTACTAAGGATGATTTTAACAACGTAGTTCCCAAACGGCAAAGAAAGCAGAAGTTAAGAAATAGTAACGCCAAGTTAACAGCATATGGCGCGCATAACATTCCCGTGATTGGCAAATGCTATCTCCAGTGTCATAACAAACATACCAAGCAAGTTCTCGAGTTTCAAGTTGTGCAACATGGAAAATCCCTTCTTGGATGCGCAAGTTGCAAAAGCATGAATTTTATTACTTTTCATAACGTCGACAAGCTTACTGAGGAAAACGAGAAGTGTGATACGACGACTGGATGCAAGATTTCTGGATTAAGCGACGAGGGAATTTTCCAGAAATACTCGAGTTGTTTTCAAGGATACTGTCTATAAGTACACACGAGTGACCTCGAGTGACCTCGAGTGACCACGAGTGACCACGAGTGACCACGAGTGACCACGAGTGACCACGAGTGACCACGAGTGACCACGAGTGACCACGAGTGACCACGAGTGACCTCGAGTGACCTCGAGTGACCTCGAGTGACCTCGAGTGCCCTCGAGTGACCTCGAGTGACCTCGAGTGACCACGAGTGACCACGAGTGACCACGAGTGACCACGAGTGAAAAAATAAATAAATAAACGAAAAATTTAAAACATAAACGGGTTTTCATGCGCCGAACGCAATCGATCGATAAGATAATTAGGCGGTGTCTTGATCTAATATTAGATTAGGCGCATAAGTCGGGCCTTATCTCGAAAACGATCAGGATAAAGGTTTTTGATTTCACAAGTGCTTGTCTGCATATTTTTAGCATGACGACTTAGAATAAATCATGTCCAGGTCAGGTCCATTCAGAATGCATACAGTTCATCGCTGCGCTTCATGGTCATGACCGACCATGACCATGGATTCAAAGAAAAGAAAATACTTTGTACTGTCTGATTGTACTGTCTGTTGATGATGAGAAACCGAATCCAAACATAAATCCTGTCCGAAGAATTGAATTTAGCGATGGCGTTAATACAAACAGTTGAACTTCCCTCCTTCGATGCTTGATTGAAAGGATTTGCAATATTTTCCCAGGAGACTGTTTATATACACTGTTTGTTGGTCATTTTTGCATATTTGTTTTGATTTTAAGTATCCCACATGGCCGAGAGGTTCATATCAAACACGATAGAAATAACTGTTTCGATTCCGGCCCGGAACGCGAAGCCTATTACCGTGACACTGCCCCTTTAATGAGCCACGCAAGAGTATCTACTATAGAGGGAATAAAAAAATGCCTATACTACATAGGAACAGCCCAAGCATCCTCGAAGTTTTCAAGACTGTATGTTTGGACCAGAGGTAGACAAGCTAGCAAAACAGAAACTAGCCATTTTTGGTGGGTAACGGCTACACGTAGGCTAAACAGAAACTACTAAGGATATAGAAAACGGCGACTTTTATGGTGAATCAGGCTGAGATTAATGTTAAGCACCGCCGTACGATTTAGACGCCGACGATACTGCAGGGGCGTGCTTGAAAAAAAGAAGTGCCCGTTTCTACGAAATATAAAAATGCAGACACTTTTTTTGTGTGTGCATACTAAATTGCATGAAATGTTTTCCGTTATATTATCTCTGCATGAATTTTTTACTGACATTTTTCCCAAAGCCCCCCTTCCCCCCCCCCCCCCCCCCCCAAAAACAAAAACAAAACACTATTCTAATAGCCATCATTTAGCCTCCAACAGCTCAATAATATTCACTTGAAAGCTATATGAGAGAGATTTTGGCTTCTTACTTGTTTCTTCAAATTTATGGAGAGTGATATACGGTTTTAAATGTCGAGGTCCCGTAGCCTCCGATGCAGACGGCTTGCGTAGTTCGATCCGTATCTGTATTTTAATAGGTGCCCCATACAAAATTCATCATACGACGAATCTTGGAACTCAGAAATATAAATCTGGTCACTCGAGGGAGAAAATGAGGGCCCAAATTTCCTTGATTTGAATCTTAGCCGCTTTATTCACATTTTATTTTTCATTTTTCGCTATTTTCACTCGTGGTCACTCGTGGTCACTCGTGGTCACTCGTGGTCACTCGTGGTCACTCGTGGTCACTCGTGGTCACTCGTGGTCACTCGTGGTCACTCGTGGTCACTCGTGGTCACTCGAGGTCACTCGTGGTCACTCGAGGTCACTCGTGGTCACTCGTGTGTACTTATAGACAGTATCGTTTTCAAGGTCTTGGAGCCATTTCGGAGCCATATCACATTAAGATTGATGAGACAGTGACACCTGTCATCCATCCACCTAGACAATTACCAGCCGCACTTCGAGACAGGGTGCAAAACAAGCTGAACGAAATGGAGGAACAAGGTGTAATTATCAAAGTGGAGGAACCAACGCAATTGGTCAACTCGATGGTAGTGAATGAGAAGAGAAATGGTGATTTGAGAATCTGCATTGATCCGCGTAATCTTAACAAGGCAATTAAGCGAGAACACTACCAATTACCAACACAGCAAGAGATAATGGGTAGACTTTCTGGCGCCAAATACTTCAGCAAGCTTGACGATAAGTCAGGATTTTGGCAAATGACACTAGATGCAGAAAGCCGGGCAGAAAGCTCTTACTTAACCACCTTCGATACGCCTTTTGGCAGGTATAGGTTCTCCCTTTTGGAGTCGTCTTCGCTCAAGAGGTCTTTCATAGAACTCTGAGTGTAAAGTTCAATGTTATCGAGGGCTGCGAGACGGACATTGACGACATTTTAATTTGGGGTCGTACAATCGAAGAGCTACCCTGGTTACGTCGGTCACTGTGGCCTCTGGAACCAGGGTATCGAAGAGCATGACGCGCGTCTAGAAATAGTACTCGACCGAGCAAAGGAGATTAACCTCACGCTGGGTGCTGACAAATGTGAGTTAAGGCGATCATTGAATACACCAAACCGGAAAGTAAACAGGATGTGCAACGTCTTTTAGGAATGGTTAACTTCATAGCAGCGAGTCGCAATTAATGCAACTGATTTATTTGAGTGGAAGGGAAGGCCACATATAGTGATTGTTGACTATTACAGCAGATATCCAGAAGTGGCAGAATTGCGTGACATAAAGGCACGCACGGTTATCAACAAATGCAAATCAGTCATCAGCAGACATGGAATTCCTGAGGAAATAATCTCTGACAACGGTCCGCAATACGCGTCTCAGGAGTTTGCAAGGTTTGCATCTGACTATGGGTTTACACACACCACCACTAGTCCTCGTTACCCACAGTCAGGCGGTATTAACGAGAGAGCTGTCCAGACAGTGAAGGCCATACTAGATAAATGTCAACAGAGCAATCAAGACCCATACCTACCCTTACTGGACTATAGGAACCCTCCCATCAACGGTGTGAGCCCGGCGCGAGCTCTCATGGGGAGAAAACTTCGTTCAAATATTCCAACAAAGTCTGAATCGCTAACTCCAAAAGCCAATAGATCGCAAGGAGTTTATCACAAAAAGAGAAAAAGAGCAGCAAACACAGAAAGCCTACTACGACAGGACCGCTAAACCCTTAGCGAGTCTACAGAAAGGGGACACTCTCAGGGTTAAACTCAATCCACAATCTCCTAACTGGAAGCCTGGCACAATCGTAGCTAAACATCACACGCCTAGAAGTTTCGTTGTCCAGACCTCGGATGGTGCAGAGTACCGCAGGAACAGGAAACACTCGATCAAAACGAACGAGACAACCGTCACAACAACAGACGTGGAATTGCAACTGGAAGATCAATCAACGCGAGCTACGCAACAGCCTACGGTCGACAAAGATCGAGTCACACACACCGGAACTCCCTATAACAAGATCTGGGAGGATTGTAAAACCAGTTAAAAGATACAGTTTTGACACTTAATGACTTTAATGATTAGAGAACAGTTGAATACCGATTACGAGGGCAGATTAAAATTAATTCGTCAAGAGACTAGTAGCTATTGGACAGTCTTAACTTTTAACTATTAGTTTTGTTTATTGCATTTGATTTTTCTATGATCTGGCCATGATTCAACATTGGCGGTATTTGTATAACATATCGTATGATATTATTGCTTGTTATTCTTGTGATTTAGTGGTTAAGAAATTCATTTAGGAAAAGAGGGATGTCATATATCTGATTGTTAATCGTTAACTAGCTTAAATATTATACTGATCATGTGAGTGCTATCTTACTAGAATATAAGAACTTGACTTGTAATCGAGCAGGCAGAACTGGTATCGGGGACCACGAATAAACCTCTATGAACAACTCACGTCTATAACACCAAGGTACTAGGTCTTAGGTTTGTAGACTACCCATGGTCTTAGGTCTTAGGTTTGTAGACTACCCAGGATCTTGAAAAAGAAACTTCGCTGGACGTTTCTCGTGGTAAAATAATATGTGATGCTTCCCTGATAGGAAATGGAATTTGTTATTCTGTGAACGTCATTCGTAACATGTGCTCACGAGACGCCATCTTTATTCAACCATGAATCACCAAGCCTTCTGCCTGGTAAACACAGGGAGCCCGACATCTACTAACATCTCCTTCTTTAACAAAACAAGTCTTGAAGTATAATATAAAGTGTTAAATAGCAATAACTGAAAGAAAGAAAAAAAAAACAATTGTTTGATGTTCTAATCTCTGTATTTAAGCAGGAACACCGGATATGTCGTCCACTCCTTGATTGTTTGACTGCTTGACTGCTTGACTCCTTCTCTGCATCTGGGATGACTACATCTGTCTGTACTTCAAGGTTGGACTTTCTCAGTGTGGTGTCCAATGCTGACCCAAATGGCAACAATCCGCATTCAGATTCAGATTCAGATTCATTTATTTTGCACTATTTTTCCTTTTTTTTAAATAGAATTTACAAATATGTAGGAAAAAGGAATGATAATATAAGCTATTAAATTTAATGAGCTAGGTTAGATGTGCGTAGTGGTCAAAGTAGCCGCTAGGCTTTCGAGTTGATCACTACCATAGGTATAATAGTCGAGGGGAAAAAAGAAGAATTATATAAATAGGAAAAAGTGCAGAGAAGAAATTGAGGAAAAAGATTCATGAAGGCTCTGTTGGCTTAACTGATTGCTCGACTGCAACATCACTCTTCGGTTTGATCCTTACGAATGAACTTGCGATTCCTTCTATATATAACTGACCATTTTTGGTTTCGATCAGATATGAGCGTGAACCAATCTTAGCGATGCATGAGCCTTTCTTCCATTGGGTATTTGTGTTCGAAGGTTGTAGTCTGACTGGTTTGCCTATTTTCAGTTCTGGTAGGGGCCTTGCGTGCTTATCGTTGCTTTTGCTTTCTGCCTCTTGAGTTTGATATTCTCGTAGACTCCTTCAACGATTTTATATTTCAGTAGGCCTTCAGCTGTGGGCATTGTGGTTTTTGTTCTTCTTGACGTGAGTTTTTTGCACTGGGCTTGAGCCATTGTCATCTGGTGTGTTTCCAATCAAGTAGGGACATCGAGATGTCTTTCTTGTCTTGCTTTGCTTTCTTCACCAGCTTCTTGGCGATTTTAACTGCCGATTCACTTTTCCCATTACTCTGACTATGTAGTGTGTGTAAACTCCCAGTCACTTGCAAAAACAGAGAATTCAGCACTTGTGTACTTGTGTATTGAGGCCCATTATCCGTTACAATATCAGCTATGCCATGTCGTGCAAAATGAGACTTAGTTGCATCGATAACTGTTGATGATAATGTGTCCTTGAGTAAGTCTAGTTCAAAGAAGTTACTGTAATAATCTACGGTAAATAAATAATTCTCACCATACAGGGAAACTGATAAAACTTGACCAACTTTGGACCAGGGTGTGCTGGGAACTTTGTGTGCCATGAGAGGCTCTTTCTGTTGTTTAGACATGAAGTCAGCACAAATTCCACAAGATTCTACTTTGTCTCTGATTTCGGCTGACATGCCTGGCCAGAAGAGAACATCACGTGTTCTGCGCACACAGGCATCTGGTCCCAGGTGATTGATGTGGGATCTTGCAGTCATCTGTGGCAGCATAGAAGTTGGTATGATCACTTTTATTTAACAAATAAAGAAGCCTTAGCCATGTTTTATACTATCATAAAACACGATGGGCATTTGAGAACATGAGAGAAATGTTAAAGCACAAGCCGAAGGCGCGTGCTTTCAACATTTCTAGAGTGTTCTCAAATGACCAGAGTGTTTTATGATAGTATAAAACATGGATTTAAGGCTTCTTTATCTGTTTTATAATATAGATTTACGCGCGCGATGAAAGGAAACCGCCAGTTGAAAACTATATAACACGGCTAACCATGTTATATACTCTGATAAAACATGGCTTCTTAGCCAATCAGAGCGCGCGTACTATCGTATCTATATTATAATACTTTATACAGAACACCGTCTTGGACTGTCAGTTCATCTCTGAAATTCCAATAGTCTCTTATGCAAACTGGAAATTGTTCACGCAAGTCTGGCCAACCTGGCATTGTGTTTGAAGTTCTGCATGGGAGGTTGTGCATGATTTGACTTGTTGATGCATAGCCTCAGACAGACGCATGTAGTCAATCTGATTGATTGCAGCTATTTCATCAAACAGCTGCTGCTCTTGAGATAGATGAAATATCTGATATTCTGGTATGTTCTCTTCACTGGTCTCATCATTCTTCAGATATGCCCTGCTGAGCATATCAGCGATAAACATCCTGGATCCAGACAGATAGGTGATGTGTAAGTTGTATTTCTGCAAGCGAAGGAGCATTCGTTGAAGTCGTTTCGGAGCTGTGTGAATGGGTTTCTGCCAAATAGGGACCAGTGGTTTGTGGTCATGCGACTGCATGCGTAGACAATGGCCAGGCACTCCTTTTCGATCTGAGCATATCGACATTCAGTAGGGGATAATGCTCTTGATGCAATGGCCACAGGCTGGCCATTTTGAAGGAGTGTGGCCCCCAACCCAGCTTCGGATGCATCACAATATACTGTGACTTCGCAATTGATGTCGTAATACTTAAGTACTGTGGCAGAGCTAACCAACTTCTTTATGGTAGCAAATGCGTCTGCTTGCGAACTTTCACACATGAATTCTGCATCTTTCTCTGATCTGTTAATCTGCGCATTGAGAGGTTTGGCATAAACCTGGACAAGTAATTGATACATCCGAGGAGACGCTGTACTGCCTTCTTGTCGTCTGATTTTGGCATATTCACAATGGAATAGACCTTTGAAGGATCGGGCTTTAAGGAGCTGTCCCATGTAAGGAACCTAGGTTAACCTCATTCTGAGCTTCTTATTCAGCTTCAGATTCACTTTTCGAGCTCGGTCAAGTAACTGTAGCAAGTTCTTGTCATGATCTACTAGTGCCTGATCCATGGTTTCACCACAGCCATAGCACAAAATGTCGTCTGCAATGACCTCAATACCATCAAGTCCAACAAGAACTGCATTCTGATGACGTTGGTATTCCTCTGGGGCACTACTTATGCCTTGTAGTATTCTAAGGTAGCGGTATCTTCCGAAGGGAGTCCAAAACGTTGTTAGGTATGAACTCTCTTTGTCCAGTTTAACCCATCTTTAGCGTCTAAGACGGCGAACACTTTTGCTTGTGCAAGCTTAGGTAGCATTTCTTCCACTGTTGGCATTTGATATTTTGGTCTTCTTATTACCTTGTTTAGATCTCTAGGATCAATACATATTCTCAGCTTATCAGGTTTAAGGCTGCTTATCCATTCAGTGGGTTTGTCTACTTTGGCGATTATGCCTTTCCGGCTTTTCATGTTCTCAATATTTGCCTTCAGTTCTTCTTTGAGGCCTTCAGTTTTTCTTTTCGACTCGGCGGAGAGCATGTTGTGTGGTCTTAGACTTGGATCGATTTCAATATGATATTCCCCTGGAAGGAGACCAAGGCTACTGAAAACATCACTGTATTCATTCATGATCTTTTCAGAGGAGAGAGCCTCACATGAGTCATCCTGCACCATGTTCACTGATTTCAATCCCAAGTGCATGATATCCAGTCTTGCTTAACACACGTGTTTCCATCGATACTGGGCCAGGGTGCCTTCTCCAGAATGTCAAATGTTATCTTACTCTTTGTGCTGCTCCCTTGACTGACATTCAATGTATATGATCCCATGGGTGTAATAAGACTGCCATCAAGTGATGATTTCGTAACACTTCGAATCGTCAGCGAACATAGAAATGCTGGAGTTCCGCACGACATCTGGCATGTCATTGACGTAAATAAGAAACAATGCAGGGCCTAGAATTGAGCTTCTGGAACTCCCGATTTAACAACCGCCCACGAACAATAAGAGCCATTTATGACGACACGCTGTCTCCTTCCAGTCAGGTAATTTCCCAGCCACTTAAGCAAATAACCGCTGACTCCATAGTATTGGAGCTTCCATAGCAGTCTCTGGTGGCACACTGAATCGAAAGCTTTTGCGAAATCAAGATAGATAATATCACCCTCATACCCCTTTTCTAAATTATTACTAATATCGTGGAAAACTTCAACAAGTTGACTGGCGCAAGAAAGACCCTGTTGTAAACCATACTGAGAATGATGTAAAATTGCAGAAACGTGAGGAACAAGTTTAGTAGCGACGCACTTCTTTTGTAACTTAGGAACTATGGGCAAGAGCGAAATCTGGCGAAAGTTCTCAACCTCAGATCGGTTACCTTTTTTATAAACCGGATAAATGCTAGCTAGTTTCCATACAGAAATAAAAAAATAAAAACAGTTAAAGACAGCGCTAAGGTTTCAGCGCAGTTCTTCAGTATGATGGCCGGTAGGTTGTCTGGACCAGTAGAGACTTGAATGATACGATATCGAGCACTTCAGTGATGGCAGGGTGGACTGGGCATGAATCCGGCACTGCGCAGCTAAGATGGTCTTTATAAATAGACTGGAAAAGTCGTTTAAAGCTTCGGCACGTGCCAGATTGTCAGAGACGGAGATGCCCTTATATGTAACTTTATCTGGAACGGGTCGTTTCTTGTTTTGATAAGAGAAATAAGACCAAAACCGCTTAGGATTTAAAGTGCTTATGAAAAAAAATCGATCACGTTTTTATTTTAATTTATTAAATTATAGACTTCCCTTAGCCATTTTGTGCAATTAAAAATCAATTTGGAGAGCACGAACATAATTTTATTTCGTATCGAAGTCAGGCGAAATTGCCAAAATCTGGCGACAAATTTTACGCCGTTAAAGATATTATGCTAATCACATGCGTGACGTCACTAGGTTTGCGCATTTATATTCACAAAGCCGACTGCAAGGATTCTATAAAAAAAATATGGCCATCTTCAAGGTTTAATTCTCAAAGTATTACATATTTAAATTGAAAACTGGCCAAAAATGCACTTATTTTGTAGCCTTTATGGGGACGAATATAAATGAGTACACCTATTGACGTCACGCATGTGATTACCATATCTTTAACGGCATAAATTGTCGCCAGATTTTGGCAATTCCGCCTGACTTCGATACGGAAAAAAATATGCTCGCGGTCTCCATATTGATTTTTATTTGCACAAAATGACTATGAGAAACCTAGAATTTAATAAAATAAAATAAAAACGGGATCCATTTTTTTTTTAATTCATTGGCACTTTACGAAAGCGTCATTAACAATACCACGGAGGTATGCCATTCTCTCCCGGTGGACCCAGTTCTTAATAAACTGGCTCAGTTTACGGAACTTTTCTATGGATTTTCTTGGATTTTTTTTAAACGCATCCACAAGGTTTTCTTTTTGTTGATGTCTTTCGCGAGCTCTTTATTTATCCAAGGCGGCTATTGGGGATGCAGGTTGGCGCAGTGTTAAACACTCGCCTCTCACCGCTGCGGTCCCGCGGGTTGGATTCCCGGCTCGGGTACCGTATGTGAGTTAGGTTTGTTGTTGATTCCTTATCTTTATAATAATAATAATAATTTTATTGCATTTGTAAGGGGAAAAAACACAATTTTTACATGAAAATCAATAAAGAAAAGCCGAAGCCAGAGGCTTATATGGCAAAGGGTCAGGGTGCTGCTATGTATAAATATAGATAATGAAAGAGTATTAAAAGATGGACACGCAGTTTTAAGTGTTATAGTACTAGCTACATACAAAACATACAAAAACAATACTAGTTTACAGGATTATAAATTGAAAAGTTACAAAGCAAAAAAGAATATATGGCTAGATATATAATTAATTAAACATATATTGCACACATACAGAAGGCAGTTCATCAATTACTTATATAACTAGTTATTAATAAGACAAGAAGTGAGATTTTAATTTCATTTTATAATTAAAAGGTTTTAGTGATTCACGGAAAGATGTTGGTAGACCATTCCAGAATTTGGGTCCTTGTGAACGGATTGAGAATTTATATTTATATTTATATTTATATTCGAGGGTTTTTCTCCGGGTTCTCTGGTTTTCCTCCCTCCGTAATAATCAACCGTGAGTCGAGTGTAGTATCTAAAACAGTTAATGTAGTGGGGAGTGTGTGAGGAGTAAAAGCAGACCCCCAGCAGCTTTAAGCTGTAATACTCAGCCTGCTATAACAAATAAAATATTTATTTTATTGAAATCCCGCCGCAGAATTTTGGCAACATGCGTGTTGATTGCAGCACAGACAAGATCAGTCCATTGGTTCCAAGCATTGTTAAGATCCTCTTGGGACGATATCTCGTCAACACATATAATAGTAATTGTTCCGAGATTGTTCCGAGAAGTTTAATTCTCCGACAATAAATACACTGCAGTACTTGTCCAAGTGGAGAGAGCCTGTGAGCGACTTGAAGGGTGTGGTTTCCCAGATTTTAATTCCTTGAATATTTTGTTGATATCGGTTCTGCGGCTTTGTTTATAAAAAAAATTCTTTCTCTTTTTTCAAGTATTATGTTGATGAATTTCTGTAAGTCTGGTCAACATTTTCAGTGAAAACATTGAGACCATTTTTTTTCTTCAATTGAGACGCTTTTTTTTCGTCCTGGGAGAAGAACAAAAAAATCCTAAATTAAGACTAGTAAACACGATTTTTGAGTCATCG
>JAOWCC010000577.1:69897906-70128397 GCA_030867875.1 Actinernus sp. WN-2022 | reverse complement strand
TATCGCGATGACCCTCCGAAAAATACTCAAATTTACACAGGCAACAAAATTAAGATATTCATGTATAGTCTCATTGTTTGTCCGCCATCTTCCCGTGACTTACTATCAATTCTGCGCATGCTAAAAACGAAAATCTCGGACCAGTTTCAAATCAGTTCGGGCATACTAATGAAAAATATATTACTGCATGGACAGGTCTGGTACAGGTCTGAGTTCGTACCCGTCTCATGTAATCAACTCCTATCGCGAGCACGCATGAAAAGTGTATATATGTGTGTATATATAAGTGTTAATATAAGTATGTATGCATGTATGTATGTATGTATGTATGTATGTATGTATGTATGTATGCGTGTATATATAAGTGTAAAAGTGTAAGTATGTGAGAGTATAGTTACGTAGTTGAATGAAGTAATATGGATATGAAGGTACAATGTAAGTAGGTTGGTTTGTATATTGCCGTTTAAAGTGCCTATCACCCTTTTGCAATTTTGATAGCTTATGAACCTCCGAAAAGTTTTGAGTACTTCTGAGAAGAAAGTTTTGGTTTAAAGTGAATACTTTATGTTCTACGCTTGTTTGAAATCGTGTAAATGTGACCTTTCCTGACCCATGACCGCGTAAGTAAAAGCCTGGGTCGAAACCTGGGTAGACGTCATCTTGACGTCATATAATTAATTCGGCTTTGCAATCATTTGAAGAAATACTTAACATGTTGACTAAAATGACTTTTTTCTTTACTAACAACTCAAAAACTGTGTATATTTTCTATGCATCGATGTTGTTGTGTTAAAAACGCGCCATGGAGAATAATGCATTAATGAGATGACGTCTACCCAGGTTTCGACCCAGGCTTTTACTTACGCGGTCATGGGTCTGGAAAGGTCACATTTACACGATTTCAAACAAGCGTAGAACATAAAGTATTCACTTTAAACCAAAACTTTCTTCACAGAAGTACTCAAAACTTTTCGGAGTTTCATAAGCTATCAAAATTGCAAAAGGGTCATAGGCACTTTAACCTGTGGACGCTGTAGTTCGCTGCAATGCTAAATTACCCGAGGTTAAAGTAGAGACCAGGGTGGCGCAGTGTTAAGCGCTTCACCTCTCATCTCTGTGACTCGGGATCGATTCCCGATCGCGGCGCTATATGTGAGTTGAGTATCTCACCCTTGCTCTGACGGTTTTTCTCTGGGCTCAGGTTTTCCTCCCTCTTCAAAAATTCCAATTCGACGAAGGAATTCGTGTTTCCGATTAGTAGACCCTTTCTAGGGTTAGCTAGAAGACTAGACATGTAAATAAAGTTGTTTATGATATATTTGTTATAGTGTGCAGATTTCATTTACAGATTTGGCGTTATTCTTGGGATAAAGTCACCGTAAGCTGGAATAAAATACGAAAAGTCATTAGCTATACCGTAACTGTAAAGTAAGCTTTGTCATACTGTGTCGATCACTTTTTATTCAACCTTACTCACTTTTGCTACCTTGTGCATCTCATGCGCAATCCACTAAAATTCATGCACTCATTTTATTGACAACGGGTCAAGCATCCTTTCACACTTCAAAGTCACAGCCTTTCAGTCGCATACAAAGGAAGGGGATTTCTTCAAACTTAATAAGCACTTAGAAACACTCAAGTGTTCTTCCGGCCTGAATTCATTCTCATTTGATAATGGACCTGATTTGAGACCGATACAAGCGTTTCATTTTGAGCATGCACATTGATAGCTATATGGCGGTCTCACTAGGAGCATGCATGGAGGCATTGTTAACTCAGTACGATACTGGTTCATACCGCTTTCATGTAATCACCTCCTTATTTTCCTGTACTCTTAATGTATATCCAGAACAGTGCAAGAATGAGAGAGCATAGTTGTGTAGATCAGCGAATTTTTATATGGTGCCGTTAATATAGTAACTGTCTACGTTCGCTATAATAAATACATCTGACTAGTGGCGTAGGGAGGATCCCCCCTTTTCTCTCTCTGCCCAGTCCCAGAAGAGAAATTGAAAGAAGTCATCAATGAAAATGTAACATAATTTATCATCCTCCTCCTCCTCCCCAGTTTCCCTTGCAATTTTTGGGACCTCCCTATGCCCCTGCCTCTTACTCAACGTTACTTTAATTAAGGCGGTATATGTAATAAAATAAGTCTGAAATAGCTGTAATGGACATTAACTTTCTTTTGGTATACCTGTGTTGTCTATGCTCGAGAATCCAGCATCTTCTCGCTCCTAAAGTCGCCTAGACAAAAGACCACAAAAAAGGGTCAATCAGAAGGCAGAATCGTATCGCGCCACAGAACTCGTCCTAGAAGTAACATTAGAGACTTTAAGCAACCACGACGGCAACGTCTATGACGATGGCATAAAACAATTGCCTTAATTACGAAATACAATAGCTGCACGTGTTCTCTGCAAAAACACAACGTGAAAACCCAAATTGTACGCTTTAAAGAGAACGCGAACGTAAGAAAGTAAATCAATCCGTTTTTCGTTCGGCGTGAACGGAACTCTATACTCATCATATTTTTCGAAAAGCTGGTTGTGAAAAACAATTCAAGGCGAACAAGGGAAATAGTAAACATCAAATTTCGGGAGAAAACACTTTTCTACGGCCCGTTGTCATTACCGTCGCCGTCCTGGTTGCGTCCTAATATTCTGCCGTCGCCGTCCTTGTCGCCGTCCTGGTTGCCGTCCTAATATTCTCCAGCGGTTATTTTCTCTGGGTGAGTTTAGGAACGCGAGCGAAAGACGCTGGATTCTCTAGATAGGTTGACTTCAAGTCCTCAAGTCCCATATACTCCTTAGTGACAGAATATTTTTCGTAAATTTAACAAATCGCACACATTTTGCCATTGTCTGAACTCGTATTGATCATAGAAATGACGTCATAAAATGTTCAAAACTCAAGTGGAACAACGAGCGTAGCGAGTTGTTTCACTGCAAAGTCTTTCAAAGTCGCTTTCTGATTGGCTCTCCGCTATATGCAAAATAAGTACAGACAATGGCAAAATGTGTGCGATTTGTTAAATGACACATTGGCCAATGGGGAAACCAGAGGAAGGGATAGTACGACAAATATTCTGTATTTGGAAACGATTTCCAAATACAGCAAATATGCAAATTCGTTAAAACAATAGCTAATTTCAGGGCCATTACCAGGAACGTCCATCTCCCATACTAGGTCTGTGAATCAGCGTATGACCGGATTGCGCTATATTTAGAACAGATCTCACGGGAGTTCTCGTGCCCACACTTGATCCAATCAAACCATAGTCAGAACAATGCAGTGTTACTAAATTAATCACCATAAAGACAATAGATATATCATTCTCAGTAGTATATATGGAGTCAAAATGATACCACTTTTTTTGTTAACGTAGTGGAGGCCTTCGTTCAGACCTCAGGCCTCCACTACGTTAACAAGAAAAGTGGCATCGATTTTCCTCCATATATACTACTGGAATCATAAATCCATTCGATTTCGTAGACCATGAACGAGAAAAAAAAAAATAAGGATTGAAATGTTGTCGTTTTTCCATTCGTTGCCAACATTATTGCATTTCGATACCCATTGAAATGTTGTCGTTTTTCCATTCGTTGCCAACATTATTGCATTTCGATACCCATATTAGAGAAAGCCGCACATGTATAGTATGTCGACACCGATTTGTGTGTTCTTCGCCCGCGACATAGAAGATGGTCGCCCTAGAAGAACTACGTACTCAAGCGAAGCAATTTGGGTTGCGAGGTACTTCTAGGTTCGACAAAGCCAAGCTCGCCCAGACAATAGCTGAGGCTCGCGCTCTCGAATGGGAGAATAGAATCGAACGAGCCGATCGAACAGGTAGGTTTCCAGCTCTTCGAGGCGATCCTGAAAATCCCCATAAAAGAACTCAACGCGCGCGGGAAACCAAACAGTTGAATGAGGAGATCACAGCAAGTCTAAGGGCAAAAGCTGACGAAAAGAGGTCTATAGAAAACCCTCGAAGCCGCTTGCCCCACAAACGCCGAGCCTTCCGACGGTTCCTGCAAGAGCCTCGTAGTGAGCCACTTCCACGGAGTCTAGCTCGAGAGGCAGGTGCTATTCTCGATGAGAGAGATGGAATGCTCGAGGGAGTGGAGATAGGCCGCCGTACTATCCAGTGGCGCTTCTTCCAAGGTGTGGCAGGAGATTTGACCCCTAGGATCATGGAAAAGTTAGTTGCAAAGGTAACCACCAGCTTCTACCTGCGCTACGGCTACACCTATCGCATTCGCAATGTCAACGACGGACGTGTGATGCTATTCTCCAAGACTGTCCCCAGTTCTCCATGGTTGAATGTCCTAGGCAATGCAGAGGAGTGGATCAATAGCAAGGAGACAGCTCGATGGAATCCCGACAACATCAATCGACCAAATACCCAATGGGCCTTCGTGCGTTGGATCTACGTGGATGTCAAAGTCGTGATCGATCGTCAGCCTCTGTTGGGAACAGGCCCACTACCCCAATGGCTTCGCCAGAAAAAAGGAATGATTGCCCTTGATCGATATGGTGACAACCTATGTCTGTGGCGCTGCCTTGCCATGCATGAAGGAGCACGAGTAGATAGGTGTTGCGTCACAGCTCGAAGACTTGCCCAGAATTTCTATCGCCTGACAGTGCCCACGCAAGACGTTCCCAGAACTTCCTTAGACCAGCTGGAGGAAGTCGAGTTGCACTTTGGAATCGGTATTCGGGTGTACGAACCTACGGAGGATGGCGCTTGGCATCTGATGCGACATGCAGCTCACTACAAGCATACGATGACTATTGGGATATACGACGGACATGCCTTCTATATCAAGGACGTCAAAAAGCTAGGGCACGTCTACGTATGCAATGATTGTAAGCAACGTTTCACAAAAGCCTCGAACCTTCAACGCCACGCAGATCGTTGTAGTCGTGGCGAAACGAAGATTGTTTGCCCTGGAAAAGCAATCACAGTATCCCAGTCGGCATACGAAAAAGCCTTCTGGCCAGAGAGCACCGCTAGCAAGGCCGCTCTACGCTGGTTGAAACGCGAATCAGAAAGAATCCAACAGCATATTCATCACGCGGCTTGTGGACATGGTGGAGAGCGTTGGATCGAAGGAGCAGCTGTTGATGGTTATGAACCTATTTCCAAAACCATCTTCCAATTCCATGGATGTTACTACCACGGCTGCCCAAAATGCTTCCCTCGAGATAGATTTTCATACCGTAAGACCTGCGAAAGAACGACCAAGCTACGAGAAGCTAGCTATACAGTAGTGGAGGCTTGGGGCTGCTCCACGAAGAAGACAAATGAGCAGGTTCCAACCCCAATACAAACTGCCTATCCACACGCTATAGTATACGACTTTGAAGCCTATCTCGACACAACGAAAGGGCGACAACCAACAGACTACCTGACCATCGAAAACGTACACGTTCCCATATCAGTATCAATTGCCGACACATACGATCGCACTCCAACTCACATCTGTCGACGCGATCCAGAAGAACTTATAGCTGCCTTCGTCGAAGAACTCCAGCTAAGAGCGAAGGTAATCCAAGAAGTCGTCGCAGAACAGTTCTGTCCTAGGACACCTGAATTCTCTTTCGACACCCTATCAAAAGAACAACAAACTAAGATCAACGAATGGACCAACCAAGTTCCTGTACTAGGATTCAACTCCGGTCGATACGATCTCAATCTGATTAGGAACTACTTCGTAGGAACTATTGCTGACACCTGTTCAAAGATTCTGGTAGCAAAGAAAGCCAATTCCACTATGTTCCTATTGACCCCAGATTTCCGTTTCCTTGATGTGATCAACTACCTTGGACCTGGAACTTCTTACGAACGTTGGATCACTGCTTACGGATGTGAATCGAAAAAGAGTTTCTTCCCATATGAGTGGTTCGACTCTCCCGACAAGTTGGATCACGTTGGATTACCAGATTATCAAGAGTGGGGTTCGAAGTTGAAAGGTCAACACTTACTATCTAGGTCAGAGTTCGAAGACTGCGAGCGCACCTTTCTCGATAAAGGAATGGAGACCTTTGCAGACTGGCTACGATACTACAACGACCTAGACGTAGTCCCATTCCTAGAGGCACTCGAAAGGATGCGAGATTTCTACCATGATAAGGGCGTAGATATGTTAAAAGACGCAGTATCTATTCCAGGAGTTTCATTACAGTTTCTGCTTCGAGGTAGCATAGAGCGTGGAGCCGAGTTGTATGCTCCAAGAGAGGAAGCCTACCACATGCTGAAAAGTGCTGTCGTAGGAGGACCAAGCATAGTGTTCACTAGACGCCACGAAGCGGGAGTGACTAGGATTCGCAGTCATCAGGGTGGAACCAATGTGTGTCGTAAGATTCTTGGATACGATGCCAATGCCCTATATCTTTCTACTATGGCCCTAGAAATGCCTTGTGGAAAAGAAACGGTCGTTCACTATGATGAGCCAGATCTAGATGTCGAAGGCCTTGTCGAACGTCTACAAAACGATGCGTGGTTTGGATATGCGGAGGTAGACATCGAGATACCAAAAGAATTGTGGACGAAATTTGAGGAGATGCCCCCCTTCTTCTACAACAAGAAAATCCCCAAGGAAGCAATTCCTCCACAAATGTTGGCCTACCTCGCAAGGACGGGTAGAAAGCTCAGCGAGGAAAAGAAGCTAGTTGGGAGTCTCTCTGGAAAGAGGTTGCTACTCTACGAGCCCCTACTACGTTGGTATCTCGATCATGGCGCGATCGTAACTGCTGTCTACCGTACTATAGACTACTTACCCGAAGAAATCTTCGAATGGTTCGTTACCCAAGTCACTGAAGCGCGAAGAACAGGAGATGCAGACAAAAGTAAAGCTTTGCTGGCAGACGTGTTTAAGCTACTCGGCAATAGCGCCTACGGAAAGATGATCGAAGATTTGGAGCGACAAACTAATGTCGTCTATACCAAGGACGAGAAAGTTGTGGACAAAGCCTTGCGAAGTGTTTGGTTCGAAGACCTGGAAGAGGTTGGTGAGGCATACGAACTCGAGAGTAGAAAGAACCAGATCCGAATCAAACGTCCTTTCCAAGTAGGTATCGCGGTATATCAGCTTGCCAAACTTCGCATGCTCGAGTTCTACTACGACTTCCTTGATAAGTACATCGATCGCAAGGATTTCGAATATATACAGATGGACACGGACAGTGCGTACATTGCCATCTCTGGAAACAGCATTGACGAAATTGTAAGATCAGACCTACGAGAGGATTTCGCAGCCCACAGAAATGAGTGGTTAGCTTGGGACGAGTGGAGCAGTCGTACCCCAGGACTCTTCAAACTAGAATTCGAAGGTCAACGCGCTATTGCCCTATGTTCTAAAGCTTGGTATGTCGATGTGGGTGGCAGCAGGAAATATTCCACCAAAGGTATGTCTAGACGGCACAACGACGTTTCGTGGGCTCGATTCGAAGCAGCACTCCATGGTAGAATTGACATGGCGAAAAACCGAGGCTTCCGTCTAGTGCCAGAAGGTATGGCAACCTACGAACAGCAGAAACTTGGGCTATCGGCTTACTACGACAAAAGACGCGTTCTTCCCGATGGAATCCATACCGAGCCAATAGAGTATGCTGTCTAGCGCTTGGATACGAACAGAACATCTTTCGGTGGTAGTTCTGTATCCCTAGGAACGACTTGTAGCTCTTCACGAACAAATCCACGTTTGGGTGCATCCTTCTCCCCTTCTCGCTTCGCAATGTAGTACAGCACAGGTTGTCCCGAAGATACTACACTTCGCGAAATGGTGTGTATCTGTAAACTCCACACGGGATCAGTAGCTCTACGTTTTTCACCCCCTTCCAATTCTCCTGGTGCGTAGAGATATCGAACTAAGACATCGAATGGTAGGCGCTCTTCTCTCAAGCCAACAGTGCGTGAATATGTAGGAGTCTTTAGATCTACTTGTTGCGTCACTACAGAATTCGAAGGCTCCTTTCCTGTAAGTCGAGTCACCTCACTGTTCATGGCTTTGATAACCATTGGTAAACGAACTACCCATTCTCTACTACGCTCATCTGATCCTTCCGAAGTAAGTACCATCTCTTGTGCGTATTGATATCCAAACAATCTCTCAGCTAGTGTTCTATTCGCTCGTTCGACGAAGCCTTGTGCTCTATGATTACCAGCCTCGCCTCGTTGAACTTTCGTACCATGTAGTTCTAGCGTTTCAGACATACGTCCCATGAATTCTCTACCAGGGTCTACTTGCAACGTCTTTGGCCATTCGAGTGGACTACGTTTATAGATTCGTTCGAATGCCGCAGCAACTTCGCCACTATCTTTAGATGCTAAAGGTTCGGCTTCTTTGTATCGAGAAGCTACATCGATTACTACTAAAGCGTACTTATATAACTTGCGGCCCCGCCCAGGTCGATCGTGTGGTAAGAATATCAAATCAGCTTGGTGGACTTCGTTTGGTTTCGATACAGTCCAATGAGGCCGTGGAATGCGTTTTGGTGGTGGTAGATATATTTGCCACATGGATTGCTTTTCCAACCAACTTCTAGCTACGTCTTCCGACACTTTCGCTGCTACCGATAGCTTGTCAATTGCAGCGTGACCTTTCCAATAGCCCATAGGACCATAGAAGACATTCGCAAGTTTAGCCTCCATTGATACATCTACGCATTCTAACTTTCAACATGAGTCGAAAAAAAAGGAATAAGAACTCGTCCAACCAGTCCTTATTCCCTTTTTTTTTTTTTTTTTTTTAGGTAGGTCTATGGCCTACACACATTGGTCCACTAGACATAAACATCGTCTAGAGTGTGTAGGGCCTTCCTACGTGGTTGTTCAACTACTAGGACGTCGACATCCAAGAGATATGATATGCCTAATCCACTTATACAGACGCTGCTAGCGTCGCAAATGCCGTCGTGTATGGATCCTGGCAGTATAAGGTTGCTTATGTTCCTAATGTTGACTCCGGTAGAGTTTGCATCGACGAGAGGTTCGTACTTGATGCGGTCCCCATCGGAGTAAGACTTGCTCTTGTCGAAGAATTGCGCCTTCGATGCTCCAGTGTCGAATACACATTTCATGCGCATTCTCATTAGGGGGTTAGGCAATCGACATCCAGCGTTTGTGGTAGAATGCATCGAAATGGCTCGTTGGATCATCGGAGTCACCTTGGTGTTGGGGACAATTATAGCATCCTCGGCCGGTTGTTGTTGTCGTTTACGTATGCTAGTCATACATATTTTCTTATCTGCAATAAGTCTTTCTATTTCGTAGACGAATGCCTCCTCTAGACATTCCACTAGTTGGAACGTGGGGCTTAGCTTGTCGTCTGATGGGAGATCTAACTCTCCATCGTCACGATTAAGAATCGTGAATCCATCCTCCTTTGTGGGCACTGGGATGCTCCACTTTTGGAACTGAAGGCAAGGATGGCGATCTCGTTTCTTGACCTTATACTTGCTATTTGATGCAGCGTTCATCCTAACTACATCTTCTTCATCGTAGGGATCTATCTGCCCGACATGCTTTTCGTTTGCAAACCGGAATACAGCGGGACTAGGGCCGCTTCCGATGTCGAAATACACGGATACGTATTTACATCCGTTGGGGCCGTTCCTGAGGTGAGCCCAATCGAATGATATAACTGACCCATAAGGTCGACCATCTTCTTTTGCCCTTTGGAACGCTTCGACCACGTCGCTTGCATTGAAAACTTGGCTAGCCATCGTCTTTGATATATATACATGTGGCTTTATCTAATAGGGTTATTGGATTCGGTTTTTTTTACAACCCTTACTAACGAGCCGGGCTATTATTTATTGCACGTTCTGATCCGTTAGGTGGATTAGTTGTTGGGTAGTTGCCACTCTCGTGTTTGGTTCTAAGTCTTCTAATTTACTCAGTAGGTCGTTTTCTCTTACTTTGAGGAGCGGAGTAATTACCTAGTAATCTCACTTATGCGGAGTAATTACTCGTAGTAGTCTAGTAAATTAGTAATTACTCGTAGTAAATCTAGTAATTTTAGTGGTAATGCGTAGTAAATTTATAAGAATCGTTTGACAACGTATCCAGTTGCGAACACACTACCACCTAAGGCCACCAATTCGGCATTTTTCCTCGAACTAGATGGTTTATAGTAATCGGAGAGTTTCGGCTTTTCCAATTTCGTTTGCAGTATGTGATATATGTGGAGTTTTCTCATTGCGTCGATTCTATCGTTAAGACCAACGCGTGCATTGTTTTCTTTCCAGTGGTTCCAGGTGGCTAGTGCTCTTAGTCGTTCTTCTTGTTTTTTTTCGTAGGTAGCCATGTCAACATTGAATTTCTCCTGGGCCTTATCATGCCTTGCAATCTCTGCGGCAGTCGCGTTCGGTCCGCTAGTTGCTTTCTCGATTTCGTGTGCGGCAATACCAGCAGCGCCGCTTGCTACGGCAAAAGAAACTGCCATAACTATTATCGTTCCCATGGAGATTCGAACCCGTTACTCAGCAGGCTTCAAATACCCTTTGTCCTTTAGGTATTTCTTGGCAGCCAGACTACCAGACAACACTGCTATCCACTTCACGAAGTTCAAAACGCTAGATGAAGGATCGTTAGTCAAGGGTTCCTTGGTTGCTTTCTTTCCGATCCAACCGATACCTGAGGCTAGTCCAACCAATATGACAGCTTCCTGTATTGTATTCATAAGTTCGCCAACCATCTCGTCGGAACAACGTTTACATCACCGATATGTTGCGTAACTTCAAATGCTATATCATACCTTGAGTTTTTAGGTCGCTATGTTTGGTGGTTTCTTTAGTTCCTTTGTTGCCACCAGTAGATGTATGATAGTCGCCAGTCTCGACTCGTTGTGTTTGAGCGTATCGCTTATACTGGTAGAATAGACTCACCAGTGCTATGCATACTCCGACTGCTGCAAACGTGGTGGTAGCTGATACGTTGGCTATCCAGCTTGGTTCAGCATTCTGACTGCCTACTGGAGTAGCTGCGTCGGTGGGGGCTTCTTTAGGTAGTCTTCTTCTTTCCGCTATGGCTTTACCGGCAGCGACGCGCTTTGGATTCTTTTCTTTTTTAGGTGCCGTAGTATTCGACGAGCTTGGTTCTTTCGTGATGAGGTCATTCGGTGTCGAATTCGGTGGGGCTTCCATCTTGCAGTGTGTTGTCAGGTAGAGTAACTTCAATTGTATGACTACTAGGTGGCGTATCTTTTAGGGGTTTAGCAATTACTGGCTTTGAGGAAGCGATTGCTACCGCCGCATCTTCTAATTTACTTAATAAACTACGTTTTCTTATTAAGAGGATAATGCTGTAGACGATACTTACCACTGACACGCCCGTTCCGATGTCGCAAGCTATGCTAGCTATGCGAGAGTCTATCATGTTTTCGTCTATGCGATCTAATATTTCTCTTATGTTGCGTGAATCCGAGTCTTCATTCTGGTTTGACATCTTGCTGTATGTCGATAGTCGGTGTTATTTCAATTGGTGTACCGGAAGATGACGACTTATCGACTTCTATGTGATTAGCTACGTGGAATATAGCGCTGGCTAGGGCTACGAAGCGACCTGCCTTAAGAGACACCATGCCAGCTAAAGAAGAGATTTCATTACGAATTATGCGATCTTCTCTTAAGTCCTTTGACAGGGCCGTTTGGGAATCTATTGGTATAAGATACGCGATTACGCGAGTAGCTAGGTTCATAGCGTTGTCGACTAAGCATCCTGCCACTTGTTGGGCCACAACGGCCTGATACCTTCTATATAGCATTTCTATGTCTTTCTCGGATAGTTTATGTATGTCTCCTAGAGAGTACGCCTTTCCAAGGTATTCCTTTGTTGTACCAGTAGCGGCCAAGATAGCGAGGGTTTCCCGATGATCATTTGATGGGTCCGAGGCTGCATCCACCGTCGATACCACATCCGTTTTGCTGGATTTGAGTGCATCCATTAATTCGTCATCCAAATTTTTAGTCATCTTACTTCGATGTACCGTGACATGTCGTAGGTGAAGGTATATTCAATACGGTGGAAAATGGATGTCGTAAACAGAAACATATATGTGCAAACTTAGTTTCAAGTTCTGATACGAATATCTTATTATTATCCAATGATATGCCAGCCCCGTAGTCATCGAATAGATCCTTCAACCCCGGTGCACTTGCGATACGAAATGCCACGACGATTGCGCAGTTCTCACGAAAGTTCTTGCATATGCTTTTTTGCGTTTGCGATGATGCCCAAATTGAAATACCAATGTGACGTGCAGAAAAGGCTAAATCGGATATCTTATTGGTTCTTCCCTTAACGTCCTTGCTTGCCGCACAATCATCGAGGATAATGAGCGTATTCGTTCCTTCGAAATAACATGCGCAGTCACCCAAGGTGGCGTCGATATCATTCTGAGAAGGCGCTAGGACAATAAATCGTGGATCTCCCTTGCCGAAGCCTTCATAGGTCTTATTGTTATCGTAGGTGGGACAAATCAATACGATATATTCAAACTTAAAGCGAAATGGACCTCTCAATTGATCGACTATGAACTGAGTCTTTCCACAATTCGTGGGGCCGATTATGAGTGCATTAAAGGGAATTTGTTCTGCCAATGTATCCATCAGTTATAAACATTTTGTAGCATCCCCCGTTCAATAGTTGCCTGCGCATCGGAAAGCACGAATATGTGCATGTTCACAATACCTGAGCCTCCAGTGCGATGAATCCTAAGGCGAATGGCTGCTCCAGCATCTTGTTGGGAAAGACCATCTCCATGAACTACGCTGGTTTGTGAGGTGCGACAATCGACGAGTACGGCAAACTTGTTCTCGAAGAATTTCTTATGTGTCATGGACGTGGTCGTTTGTCGGGATGACAATCCACAAAACCAATTATTTGCAGACTTCCACAAATCTTTTGGTAGCATCCCAAAAGAATATAGAGCGTTAGGAATGCCATTGACGTGTACCTCTACCTTGGTGATTCCTGGATTTACGAACTTCTCACTATCTCTGGCGCCTGCCGCATGGGAATCCACAAATAGAAGAAGGATACCGTTGAGAGAGAAACGAAGGGTGTTCACGCTTTCAGATACGAGCGTGTCGGTTGATTGGTTGACTGAGACCGTTTTGTAGTACTCAGCGTGGTTGTACAGGAAGGCTTTTCCGCTGTCGTAGGTACTATTGGCCTGCACCGCGAGATCAAGACTTTCGATGACTTCATATTCGAGCTCAATGTTCGAAAGCTTGTATGTCCCTACTTTCGTGGTGTCAGATCCGACTATGACGTCCGTAGCTGGTGCCAGTGTCAAAAGGAACGCCAACTTATCTCGAATCGCATGCGGATAGAGGACACCATGAGTTGTGATAATGTCGTGATCGATAGGTATCTTATACGCGCTACCATATGCGGCAAGTGTTGCATTGTCGGCTGCATCCGATGTGCCTTTATCACCGGCAGCAGAGCGAAGTTTGTTAACATTGTCAGATTGAATGCCCTGCTCTATGCGGTTCTCTCGTTCTGAGGCAGATAGGTAGAGATCGCTATATACCTGCAGTAGATCAGGTCGACCACAATCTTCTAAGACAGTAGTGCCCATTCTTACGACTCGTTTTGAGACTAGGCATCGGCCAACGTTGGCCACCAAGCGGTTGTTTGCGTGACCACCGGATAGAGTTATATTGGTACTGAGAGCTAAACTACCAGGTACTAGAAGTCTATTTTCGCCTATCGTGGGAACCTCTACGATCAAGGTTTCCCCGGGGTTTGCCGTTGATGGGGTGAAAGTTACGCGATGGAACACACGACTGGCTTTGAGGGATCTACCTTCTCTAGGAGCATAGTCGGGATTGAGATTCGTTGATAACATATTCGTTCCTGTTGAATGTATGGTCAATACTAATAGTGCGTTGATTGTTCAATATGGAAGACGCGATAGACTTCGATCCTACAACCGAAGAAGGTGGCACTGATGTGAATGATCTTACTCCCGAAGAATGGGCTGCGATTAGACCTGAGGATGGCGAGGCAGAAATGGATTGGTGGAATAGAGCTAAGTATAGATTCAAAAATACGACGAAAGGCATACGTGATAGGTTATGGAAAAATCGGAGTAATTGGGGAAGCAGCTCAGCTGAGTATATAGAATTGATAAATATAGATGATACTGCGGGGACTACGTTAGCAAAAAGGGAACAACAAGCCGCAGAGGCCTGGGACGAGATCCGTGCTAGGTTTCCAGAGGTAGACTCAAAGAAGGCTAAGTTCACCGCTAGTTTGGATGAATATGGTAGGGTCGTGGTACGAATGAATAAGGTGAATGCCAAAGGCTACTTGCTGGATGACTTCGAAGGTCTAAAATTTCCAAAAACGATCAGAAATAGTCTGGGACCAACTGCGGAAGAAGTGATTAGTACGAAAGAGGATACAGTCGCTGGAAAGGAGAAACAAAAGACTGACGAAACGAACAAGATGGATTCATTAACTAAGGGGACACCAAAGTACGAGGTCGCAAAGAATAAGGTAATAGAACTAGAGGAACAAGTACAGGAGCTCAATGAAGAAATCGAATCCATCAAAGATCGTATGTCGCTACGAGACCGCGTGAAAGCTCTCTTCAAGAAGCATGGATTTACTGTGATTGGAGTGTTAGCCGTTGCAGGTGCCGTAATTAGTACCGTCGTTAGTATATTGACAAAAGGCTTGGCTGCGGTCGCTAAGGAAGTCGGTACGGCTTTGAAGGATCTTGGAAGTAAGGTGGCTAGCATGTTACCTACCGCGATAGGCGCTATTGTGAGTTACATGTTCAAGATAGCGAGTCAAGTCATTCCCTTCCTTGCCAAGAATGCATGGTTACTTATCTTAGCGGCGGTCATATTCCTAGTAGAGCAATATAAATCGTCGAAACGGCGCTAACGAAATATCATCCATGAGGCTACGCCGGCCACAATACCCACGATTGCCAAATTGATTTCGTGACTCGTCGGTGACACATTCTTGTGTGGCTTATCCGTTGTGGCTCCGCTGTCTGTAGCAGGTTTATGCGTTTTTGGTTTCGAGCCTTCCATAGCAGGTTTATGCGTTTTTGGTTTCGAGCCTTCCATAGGGTCTGGTGACGGGGGTTTTTCATCGAGGTTGATATTATCGTTTATTCCTAAACTTAGGCCTGGCTTATTCGACATTTTCAGGTAGTTGTTATAACCCACTATGCTCTTCTTATTGATATTCATATTGCTGGGTATTAACATACAACCCTTAGCGATCGCTAGGTCGAGACGAGAGTTCGTGTCATTCAGGGCTTTGTTATATTGCACTAAACTATCCCAATCCTTTTCCATGATGGTATCTCTCAACAGTTTTTTGAAGTCTTCCTGGACACCGGGTGACAAGCCTGGCGACCCTACGATCGGGACCGTTCCCACGCCCTGGGCTCCTAGGATACAGAACACGTAGACCTTTACAGATGTGTTAATTCGGACTACCCCAGCCTTAGTCAGCCCCTTGCCCTGCTGCGGAACGAACCAATTGTGCTGCTTTTTCGCCATTTCGTTGCGATAGAACCGCGTCGGAATATCGAGTGGCCCATTCGTATCAAACCCCCACGACTTATCAGTAAATCTTGCTCGGCGCAGGGCAAAGTTAACTTCGGCGACTCCAAACTCTCTCCTGAGCCTGTCGTATACGACTGAGTTCCATGGAACGTTGTTGTTCTTATTAAAGATGTTTTCTCTGGGGAGGGGGACTCCCAATTCAAACAGTAATCGCATGATTGTGTAGTACACATGAAAGCGGTAAAAGCTACGAATGTAATCAGTGATTGGTGCGTCATCTGAAAGATGGTCATCGAACGACACTCCACAGCCAGCCGTTGCGCACCAAACTACGAAACAGAATTGTTGTTGCCAATGCCTCATTGGTAGAGCGTCTAACCATTCTTGCGCTTTTTCGGACTTATCGTCTTTTTCGTCGTCGTTGTCGTTAATGGTGTCAGTAGGAAAATCAAACCCCAGCCTTAGTAAGATATCTCGCGGCTCTGACGTGAAGAACCGATCCTTCGTTACGTAGATCTTGAGAATTCGCATAAAAGGGTCTATGTCTTTGGCATCGATATTCCAAGGAACGGCTGGAACTGGATACTTCGCGTCGGTCCTTTTGAATGGGAGTGGGAAACCCACAACTGCCACGCGTTTTTGCGTCGTCCCGTGTTGCGTAGCAACCAGTGCATCATTTAGCTGTTTTCGTACATCTGCTGGTACGAGACCACCAATAAACCAATGTTGTCCACCATCGTAAAACATGATCCTAGTCTCGTACGTCGACTCATCGTGTATGTCAGACGCTGTTGTCCTAGCTGAGAACTTCTCGAAGTCGGCGTATGGATGTTTTTCCTTAAAGACCGCGAAAGCCTTTGCATTGCGAGGTGCGATATAGTCGCCCCAATCCCCTTCGAAATGAACTTTTCGCGACATAGTATCGCTGGTTTTCTTATCCGCGGCACCTGGCCAGGCTATTGTCTGAGAGGGATCTGCAAATGGGAATTTCTTCGATCAATCCGTTCGACTCACGTTCGATATTAATACGTATTAAAGTTACGGCGTACACCAATATCGTGAAGTAAAGAATATACGTTAGTATCATATCGAAGTAAACTTCGGACTTCTGGCTTCAATATGGTAATCTTAAATGTCACCACCACCTCGGCTGACCATACGGTCTACTTCGATCGATCTATTCTTATCAATAATATTTCGCTAGTTGAGGTCACTTTTGAGAACAGTTGGTGGAACCTAGAAACGGAGGCTACGTTCGAGTGGGATACCGGAGGCTTAGGGTTCCCATACAAAATCTATCCGGGGTCTCATAACCTACGTAAACTCCAGCCCTTCTTCAATGAAGCTACGTCGAATAAAGTCGTAAGCTTTATAAATAGAAGCGGTAAGAGGGATTGGATCCTAAAGATACAGAAACCAATCAAGTTCAGTAAGAATCTCTGCGAACTATTGGGTATCGAAGGAAATGAAGATGCGGAGGGAAACGTATCGCTAAAAGTTGGACACTACGACATGGTGATCAAAGATATCAACACAATGTATGTATACTGCGATGTGGTAGATTCCAATTTCTCGCTACTAGAGGGAAAGCGATCGAATGTACTGGCTAGATTTAAAGTACGAGGCAGTTGGTTCGACACAAATACGTATTCTACAACGCCCCCACTACCTGTCCGAGCTCTAGGTACAACACGAAACAGTCTTCGTCTGACGATTCGTGATGAGAAAGGCAACGTGGTAGACTTCCGTGGTCGACCCATACGATACGTATTGAAGATTGAGTAAGTCATACGTATAATATGCGATGGCAAGCGATTCGATTCAAACAATTCCAACGGCGCCGATCTATCCCAATCTACGTTCATCTGAAACCGTTTTGTCTGGAGATAGCTTTCGGCTACAAAAAACATGCGATGTACTTGCTGAACTCGAACGGCAGGCAAAGCACTACGAAGTCGTTCGTAAAAAATATGCCCGAGCGCGTGGTATCGTTCACGGGGTTGCTGTGGCCACAGGTAGCTTGAGTGGTGCATTATCCGCTATGGCGTTGGGTTTGACGTTTACGGGGATCGGGATACCTGTGGGTATTTCATTAGGAAGCATTGGGTTCGTTTGTGCCGTCATTTCGGCCTCGATGTCTATTGCAAGTAAGAAACTTGGTATTCGCGTCTCGAAGCACGAAAAGACCGTTATGTTGGCAAAGGCTAAGGCCAATTCCGTGGAAATCAAAGTCTCAAAGGCTCTAGCCGATGGTAATATTTCAGAAGCCGAGTTCGCTCAAGCTCGAAATACGGCAAAGAAATAGGCAAGAAAGAGGGTCAAAAAACGTAGAAGAACTTCGCTCGGAGATCCGAAAGGAAATGAGAGCGAAACTTGGCAGTCTAGTGGGATAAGAATCAACATCTCCTATGAAAGGAACCATCACGGAGTCTATTTCAACTTCTCTAAGAACATCGTATAAATTATCGTGTTGTTTTGCAGTTCGTATGCAAATTTCGAACCAACGCGTGAACGGCGCTAATTAACATACGACAGGTGCTTAAGACATAAGTAGAGTATTTTATCATCAAAAATATCGTCTAGCACACATGGTCTCAAGGTTCTGCGCTAGATATATGAGCGAAAAGGTGGAGCCGCTCATATACCTGGGGTTCGAATCCTACGGACCATGTGTGGTAGATCGGCTTGTGTGATGGAAAAAGCTCCACCACATCACACAAGTCGTAGCGCGTCTGTCATGTGGCAGAAGTAGGAATAATGTCAATCCTGGGTCGGGTGCATGGGTGAAGCTCAAGGGATCTTAAATGGGACCCACGGGTGCCGGTTGTGTCTCAACCAGTTAAGACAGGATCCAAATAACAGTAGAACGAATACAGTAGAATGAATACAGTAGAACAAATACTGTAGAACGAATACAGTAGAACAAATACCGTCAAAGCCGGGCCCGGCAAATAAATAAAAACCTCTCTAGGAACGAAAAGATGGCAAAGGAAGGAAAAAGGTGAAAGGTTCCTAGAGAGGTTCTGGTGACACCAGTTTTGGTATTTGGTTTTTTTCACTATCAAATCTTTTTCTTCTCATGGTCTTAAACTAAATTCTCAAATGAGTATATATTGGCGGATGTCCTCGTCACGAATCAGCTGTTTTGGTTAGAACTCTCCCAAAATATTATCAATTAAACATAAACAGTACGAAGTCATATCACACGATGGCCGAGATGGTAACTTGCGTTTGGTTGATGCGTGGTAAGGACACGAAGTGCGTGAGGAAACCTTCCAAAGTGTCAGAATATTGTGCTCAACACAACTATCAGATACGAAGAGGAGCCACCCCATTCGGTCCATGTTCTAAATGCGGTAGTGGTTGTAGAACTAGTTACGGACTTTGTACAACGTGTGGTGCACGACGACAACGTGAACTTAGTGGGGAGAAACGCAAAATCAAGAATCGCTTCTCGAAAGTACTGGCAGAATTGAAGTACCGTAAGACTCATGGAGACGTAGAGGGCTCGCTAAGGGCTTTCGAATGGCAGTAAAAAAAAAAAGAGAAAAAATGAAGAGAGACGAACTGACAGTTTCTATTCATTCTTTTTTTTTTGCCTCGTTCGTTTTCCTCGAAGAGTCATTCGCGCATTTTACCGAGGGGACCCATCTTAATCGTGGATCGCTTATTTTTACCTCGAAGAGTCATTCGCGCATTTTATCGAGGGGACCCATCTTAATCGTGGCTCGCTTATTTTTACCTCGAAGAGTCATTCGCGCATTTTATCGAGGGGACCCATCTTAATCGTGGATCGCTTATTTTTGCCTCGAAGAGTCATTTGCACATTTTACCACCTCCCACCACTACGACTATACGAACAGAGATCGCTTCAGGGAAGCCTAACGCTCAAAAGCCAACACGATGCCACAGCGTAGGACGAAGGAAAGCGCCACCCAAGCCTAAAGCGAGACTCACAAAGACAACGTGGGACAAGGCGTCGCCATCCTTAGTCGATAACGTACTTCGAGTCGAATTAGGAATGGACAGGAAGCACCACCCGCACAAATCGGTGTCGACATACTATACATGTGCGGCTTTCTCTAATATGGGTATCGAAATGCAATAATGTTGGCAACGAATGGAAAAACGACAACATTTCAATGGGTATCGAAATGCAATAATGTTGGCAACGAATGGAAAAACGACAACATTTCAATCCTTATTTTTTTTTTTTCTCGTTCATGGTCTACGAAATCGAATGGATTTATGATTCCAGTAGTATATATGGAGGAAAATCGATGCCACTTTTCTTGTTAACGTAGTGGAGGCCTGAGGTCTGAACGAAGGCCTCCACTACGTTAACAAAAAAAGTGGTATCATTTTGACTCCATATATACTACTTTCTCAATCTCGATAATTACGGCAAGCGTGTACGGATCGCAGCGGGGATCGCAGCGGGGATCGCAGCGGGGATCGCAGCGGGCAGCGGAGTCAGCAAATTACTTTCTTCCCCAGGCCCCTCTTAACTCTCTTTCGAGCCTCTGGAACCCAGGGTAAGTCAGAAGACAGTTACTCGAGAAACATACTAAAAATAGCTCAATCCGATCATATGCTTTTCCTGCTAATTTGCATATTTGCTGTACTTCAAATTCATCAAATATGCAAATTAGTTATAGTTTACAGTCCTAAAATACAGCCAGTCAAGCTGAAAACATGAAGAAGCAGAAACACGAAAATTTAAAACCTGTAGAAGTCTACTTACATTTTTGTCTACAAATGCTTGTATAAATTTCATAAGCCAGAAATGTCAAGCTTTCTGCCGTCATATCCGTTTCACGATTCTCCAAACGTTTCTCTGCCCTCCAGACTTCCAATTTGCACATACTCCAGCGATTCTAATATTAATTCAGTCAAACGGGTTCAGTCTTGTTTTCGCTTCTCATCATCCAGCCGTTTCGACGCCTTCTTCTCACTAAACTATGATTTGATTATTCGTAGTTCTCGACATTGTTCATGGCACTTTCATCTATATACCCGCACGTCTAAAATAATCACGCGGCTTTGAAATATTACTTCAGAAAGGAATGAATTGGTGTCATATAAAAGATCTCCACGAGTCGAGTTGGAAAATATGTTTTGCTACTTCTCCTGACCACGCCCATTAGTAACTGTGACGTCATCAGTTAATAAACATCGAAATTTACAATTCATCCGATCGGAACGAAAATGGCGTCAAATGAAAGCCTATTTAGGCACGGATGATACGGTGCTTCGGATATGTCTGCAAACAGCAGAGTTTGGCTGCAGCTTCACGATGTTTCGATACTGGTATCAGAATTCATGCCAGTCTGACGTAAGACCCCATAGCTTTCAACGTTCTGCTGCTACCGGCATTTGATTTACATCATTATATTGGAGTGGAAATGGCCTTTCATATGACACCAATTTTATGCTGATCCGATGAATTAAAAAAAATGGTAATCTGATATTATCGACGTCATATCACGTGATAGGCGTGGTCAATTGACAAACCATGGCCAGTTTTGATCATATTTCAAAGTGAACTTTCTTTTGGTACCTGAGTTGTCGAGCTGCGATGACTTTTGCGAAATCTTAACCCTAACCCCAAGTACAGCTTCAAGTCCTATATATTCCTTAGTAAACAACAGCAGTCTTGAACCAATTTTCATCCAAATGGACTTTTTGGAAATATACTTCAGAAAAGAATAAAATTGGTGTCATATGAAAGATCTCCACGAGTCGAGTTGGAAAATATGTTTTGCTACTTCTCCTGACCACGCCCATTAGTAACTGTGACGTCATCAGTTAATAAACATCAAAATTTACAATTCATCCGATCGGAACGAAAATGGCGTCAAATGAAAGCCTATTTAGGCACGGATGATAAGGTGCCTCGGATATGTCTGCAAACAGCAGAGTTTGGCTGCAGCTTCACGATGTTTCGATACTGGTATCAGAATTCATGCCAGTCTGACGTAAAACCCCATAGCTTTCAACGTTCTGCATTTGATTTACATCATTATATTGGAGTGGAAATGGTCTTTCATGTGACACCAATTTTATGCTGATCGAATTCTGTAACAGTCTTTACCACAAAAATGAAAGCTTACCAAAGTCCCCAAAGGATGATCATCCCAAGGATTATCATCCCAAAGGATTGTCATCCCAAAGAACTATCATCCTGGGCAAAGAACTATATCATCCCAAAGGATTGCCATCCCAAAGGATTATCATCCTAAAGGACTATCATCCCAAAGGATTATATTCCCAAAGGATTATCATCCCAAAGGATTATCATCCCAAAGGACTATCATCCTAAAGGATTATCATCACAAAGGATTATAATCCCAACGGATTAATTTCCATCCCAAAGAACTATCAGCCCAAAGGATTATCATTCCGAAGGACTATCACCCCAAAGGACTTACAATCATCCTAAAGGATTGTCATCCCAAAAAACTATCATCCCAAAGGATTATATATCACCACAAAGGACTACCATCCCAAAGGATTATCACCACAAAGGACTACCATCCCAAAGGATTATCACCAAAAAGGACTGTCATCCCAAAGGATTGTCATCCCAAAGGATTATCACCCCAAAGGACTTATAATCATCCTAAAGGATTGTCATTCCAAAAAAACTATCATCCCAAAGGATTATATATCACCACAAAGGACTACCATCCCAAATGATTATCACCACAAAGGACTACCATCCCAAAGGATTATCACCAAAAAGGACTACCATCCCAAAGGACTATCATCCCAAAGGATTGTCATCCCAAAGGATTGGCATCCCAAAGGATTGTCATCCCAAAGGATTGTCATCCCAAAGGACTACCATCCCAAAGCAAAGCACGTCTCAAGCATGTTAAGGCATGGTTTGAACATGAAAACGAGGCTCCAGCTATTTTGTTGAATAGAGTCACTTGAATTCGCTCAAATCCTAGAACAATGGTCATTATAACTAATCTCAGCGTTTTTAGTCGTACTAATATAAAATTTTGGTTAAATGTATATCACGTGACCAACCACGTGATCACAAAAAGTTGAAAATTAAACTAAAAACGGGGTGGTGCTTTTAAGTAACGATTTTGTGTTTATCTGATTACACTTGTGGTTGACTTTAAAGATCAGTTCGGAATGGTTGACCCTGATAGACTGTTAAGGCGAAAATATAGAAAACAGGTCACGTGACCTATTCTTGGAACCATTTTTCGCGATTTATATCGTCTTCAGTGATAAAAAGTCAAGCATTCCGGACACAGTCTCATTTCCCATAGCAAGCTTAACATTTCCAACCGAAGATCTGAAACAAAACAATAACTTCCGCCACCCCATTTTGATTTCTTTGTTTTAACAGCTTTAAGGTCACGTGACCTTCAAAACACCAAAATACCGATACTTAAATGTTAAGACACACGATTACCGTATTATTCCAAAGTTATAGGGTATTTCATACATAAATAACAAAGATAGCAAAAACCATGCCTTAACATGCTTGAGACTATCATCCCAAAGGATTGTCATCCCAAAGGATTGTCATCCCAAAGGATTGTCATCCCAAAGGATTGTCATCCCAAAGGATTGTCATCCCAAAGGATTATCATCCGAAAGGATTATCATCCGAAAGGATTATCATCCGAAAGGATTATCATCCGAAAGGATTATCATCCGAAAGGATTATCATCCGAAAGGATTATCATCCGAAAGGATTGTCAACCCAAAGGATTATCATCCCAAAGAACTACCATCCCAAAGGATTGTCGTCCCAAAGGATTGTCATCCCAAAGGATTATCATCCCAAAGGACTACCATCCCAAAGGATTGTCATTCCAAAGGATTGTCATCCCAAAGAACTATCATCCCAAAGGATTGTCATCCCAAAGAACTATCATCCCAAAGGACTATCATCCCAAAGGACTATCATCCCAAAGGACTATCATCCCAAAGGAATATCGTCCTAAAGGATTGTCATCCCAAAGGACTAACATCCTAAAGGATTATCATCCTAAAGGATTATCATCCCAAATAACTATCATCCTCCTCTTAATTTCAACCAAATTCTTCAGCTGGAACAGTGTTTCCCTTTTCCCAAGCTTTGCTTAAAAATGATGTTTGTGATTTCCACTAGACGTAGCCATATTTCACGGTCTTTAAAAAAATGTATTTCGCACGATCAGCTGTGACACAGCAGCAGCCACAGAAGATCAACTGACCTACTCATATGACAACTTCTATTTTTATATGCAATATACTGAAGTGTGAACAGTCTGACTAATCCCCGTTGGATTCGAACCAACATCCTTAAGAAAGGATACCAATGGGACGGTATGTCAGCCACTTTTTTTATAAATAGAAACGGTAGGTCAGCAACCACTCTAGTCTATGACAGCAATCACCACGAATAATTAATTACCTTTATTCTTTGCATATCAAATGCATGAAAATCCACATATCAATCATATTCCTTCATTTTATAAAGAACGAGGGCCTGTAATACTTAGACACATGACACTACCTACGTGTCCTACCTACTAAGCCGTAAATATACAACACTATAAAATCAAACACAATGTAGTTATTTGGGCATGAAGCATCACTAAATAGCAGAAATAAGACCATAGAAAACTATAAGGACTTAATGCTAATTAGAACTATCAATTGCAAGCTTAATTCACTGATATAACAACTGCACTATACATATCAAACCCTAACTATAATCACTACATGATACACAACGTAACTATGCATACTACTGGACAGTGGTATCAATGGGTTTCCAATTCAATGCAAGGAACGTCATAAACATGTTTATAATTGATCTAAACCTTTTTTGCAGCAACCATGTTGAGTCCTAAATCAAAAACATTTGTTCTTGCAGGAAGTGCACAAGCTACTGTTTATAGGTAAAATGGTAGCTGCACGATAAAGATATGTTATTAATACATTATACTTTCCTCCCTAAATGAATATAAACAAGTAAATTGGAAATCACATCTTTTTAGGTTTATTTTCTCTGGTGTTGAAACTTTAAGGAATATAAAATTATGTAACACAATCCCACAGCAGGAAACCACACGAATCACTGCGCCACTGGTAAACATAATAAGCCGGAACCCAATTTTTTTGGCACGCAGCATGCGCACACAGTTGCTATGGTTGCGATTGAATTAGCTCTCAACAAGCCCCGTGATCCAATTAGTACAAGTACGTGTTTTGACGGTGGTATTGATACTTACCACTCAATTCTTGTAGTTGAACATTTCTAGAAACCATGAATCGTAGTTAAGCCCATAACAAGATTAAGCCTTTTATGGTCCTTGCGTTTTTTAGCGGCAAATATAAATTGGTAAAGATGTATCGCAATGTAGGCCTCCGGCATTGTACAAGGTTAGTTCAGGCAAACTACCAGCCAGCAAGGCTTGGTACGCCTTAAACAACGACTTGTGCGGAACAAGGTCCAGCATGTTTAGTACTTCCCCGATATTTGATGTCTTCCCCCAAGAAATCAAAGCCCTCCCGCTCGAAGACCTTCGTGGCAAAAATGGCGAGACTGTATCACCCAAGTGGTTCAACGGAGGCAACAAGATTCAGAGCGATGTCTTTGTGGGAACTTTGTTCGCCGTTTTAGTTGCAGCCATACGACAGAAGGATCCACGCGAATCTATGCTTTTTAAGAGCCCGAATGTCGAAGAAATTCCGAGGGAAATTTTAAACAAGATTCATCTCCCTGGTTTGTGTTTTGGCGCCATAATAAACGGTGACCTCGACGAGGTTTACAAGGACAACTCAACCGGACTGTGAGAGTATTTCTTCCCTTGAAAGAGAACTGGAGCGTTTCCAGGATCAAAATATTGCTTTACAAAAGCAACTGGCCTCCTGTTCTAAACTGAAATTTTGACTTTGAGGTCAAAAATATTATCTTCTTCAATCGAAAGCCCGCCCAAAAATCAGCTCCAAACTCCTACACTTCGCCGTCAAGTTCAAGTGGTTTTTATAGTTCTAGTTCTGGTTCGCCCGATTTGTCAATAGAAGAACTTAAAGAGCAAGAGTATGCACCCGCCTTAAGATAACAGAGTTTTCGAAGATTTACTTAATGGCATCTAGAGAATTACGATTGACTCGGTCCTGTCAACATGAGCTCTGATGCAACCGAAGGGAGACCCAGCTGGTGTTAGGAAAACGATTCAAGAAGTCGTGAAGACAGTCTGTGACGAAAAGGGAGTTCTGGCGGGATTAGACCAGTTGATTCCGACAGAAATCTGACAGAAGCGATGGATGGCAATGCCTCCTGAATAGGACTGGCCTTGCCGGCAGTAAAAAAGGCGATGTAAGTATAGAAAGTGAAGTTTTAAAGATGTTAAAAGTGATATGAGTTTCTTTTCTGGTAATTAAAATTGAATTGTTGCACCTATTAAGCTGGATATTTGCACAAATTACTTAACTGTATATTAATATTTCCTCAGTATTTCCCTGTTATTTTTCTTTTAAATCATATCACACATGTACCATTTAATGAAGCCTTTTATTTATTTTTTGCAGGATTTTTGTTATTGCAAAAAAATGCTATATATTGAAATCGCCTGACGTGTGCTATTAATTGTAGATAAATTCAAATACACGTACAATTATTTTTTACAGTTGCATGTATGCACTTTCAACAATATTTAAGACCAGTAACCCAAATAACCTATGCAGTACTGCCAAATGTAGGCAGTGAGGGTGCAGAGAGGTCGCAGATGTCCCAGCATCATGCCTGAGAGCATCGGGGGTCAGTAACATTGCACTAGGCGATCTCGCAGATGTCCCGGCGTCGTGCCTGAGAGCATCGGGGGTCAGTAACATTGCACTAGGCGATCTCGCAGATGTCCCGGCGTCGTGCCTGAGAGCATCGGGGGTCAGTAACATTGCACTAGGCGATCTCGCAGATGTCCCGGCGTCGTGCCTGAGAGCATCGGGGGTCAGTAACATTGCACTAGGCGATCTCGCAGATGTCCCGGCGTCGTGCCTGAGAGCATCGGGGGTCAGTAACATTGCACTAGGCGATCTCGCAGATGTCCCGGCGTCGTGCCTGAGAGCATCGGGGGTCAGTAACATTGCACTAGGCGATCTCGCAGATGTCCCGGCGTCGTGCCTGAGAGCATCGGGGGTCAGTAACATTGCACTAGGCGATCTCGCAGATGTCCCGGCGTCGTGCCTGAGAGCATCGGGGGTCAGTAACATTGCACTAGGCGATCTCGCAGATGTCCCGGCGTCGTGCCTGAGAGCATCGGGGGTCAGTAACATTGCACTAGGCGATCTCGCAGATGTCCCGGCGTCGTGCCTGAGAGCATCGGGGGTCAGTAACATTGCACTAGGCGATCTCGCAGATGTCCCGGCGTCGTGCCTGAGAGCATCGGGGGTCAGTAACATTGCACTAGGCGATCTCGCAGATGTCCCGGCGTCGTGCCTGAGAGCATCGGGGGTCAGTAACATTGCACTAGGCGATCTCGCAGATGTCCCGGCGTCGTGCCTGAGAGCATCGGGGGTCAGTAACATTGCACTAGGCGATCTCGCATACATTTTGTATGTGTCATTTCCAATTTAGCTTATAACGTTTTTAGTTAAGACAAATTTAAATGGTCATTAACAATACTGTAGAAAAGAAACAGTTGCTATTAGTTAAATGACTAATAGTATGTGCATGTATATAGACATGTATAAATGTACTTTTTGAAAATGTTCGTTGAATAATTGTTTCGAGAGTTTTTATATTTTGCAAACAAAAATGTTATGTATATCTATGTATTTACAAATGCACAAGCAAACAATAGGCTGTAGAAATTAATGTAACAATATGAATGTAAATAATGAGAATTATGCTCCCCAAACAGTATTTAGTTATAGGAAGCATTCACACTATTTTGAATGCCGCTTGAAAATAAAATTACCTTTGCATGCACAACCACGTAATTTCACTGTTTATTCAAAAGAATGTTTCTCAACAAAAAATCTGATTGTAAGTTTTCCTAGTGATGTGTTATGCTTTCATACCGGCTGTAATTGAAAAACAGATATTACATTTAAGACTTTACAATTGCAATTTTATATTTATAATTGTTCCAACGAAATGCGCTTTCATACTGGCTGTCATTCGCCGAGTTAGTATTTTCCCCGCAAGGAATTTATTACCCTAAACTAACATTGAAGGGCCACATTTAAAAACAAGGGAGACCTTTTGATACTGTATAATCAGTTACAATTCATTTCAATGCGCTTGTACATAGTTAGCCTTCTTCGCAGGCAATCCTATTTATTTTTAAATCCGCAAGTGTCCAGAGTATATTGTGAGATTTTGTTTGGATTTGTTAACTGTTAAAACCCAGGAACAGCAGTCATAAATAAACAGATCATGTTCTGGTATATTATTAGTATTTCTACTTGTATGGAACTTTTCACTTAAAGGTGTTGACAGTTACGTGGCTTATAGCGGGCAATTGCTTCTGGTCTCCTGCTGGCAAGAGACAATAGGCAATAGAGTTCTTCAACACAAAGCACGAAATGAATGTGGATTTCAAATCCACATTCTTAACATTTTTTAGGGTTGCGGCTTGTTATGACATTGAGCCTTCATCAGCGCCTTTAAATAGGCCACAGATGATTTTTTTAATTGGGTGCAGTGGAACTGCTTATAATTAAGCATTATGTCTTGTTATACGTACGTACAGGGAACATGTTTACTGGAGCCATTGAACCTCACCAGGGTAAATTCATTTTGATTTAATTGATAGGGGAGCCAGAAGAAAAAGTATTGTAAGACAATAAGTATGCATTAAAAAATCAATCCCACCTCCTACATACCTACAAAGGCTCTGCAACCGCTGCAAGGACTTTTCAATGATGAACAGCTGCTCTTACGACATGTGAATATCAGTCAAGGTGCTGATGACCTTAAAGTAATAAATTAGAATTCAACTGGCTGGCCACTCACTGTTGAACAGGGCCTGGTTGTTCGAAGCAAGGTTATAAGCACTAACTCAGGGTTAAATCGCTAAACCTGGATTAAACTGGGTTAAACTGTACAGATTGCAATTACAGATTTAGTGCTAACCTAGGGTTAAAGTTAACCTTGCTTCGAACAACCAACCTTGGTCAAGGATCCTATTACTTTAGACAATTAATATAATTATTTTGATAAATTAAACTTTTTTTTATGGCAGAGAAATTAAATTCAATCCTCACTTCAGCTTTTCTTTCTGGTTTCCAATGTCAACGGACAAAGTTTCAATAATGCTTCACAATACTTATTCTCTGTTGCCAACAAAACCTAAATGGTATACCATATGGAAAAATAACTGAACTTTATAAGCCTGTGATCACATATTTATGTATGAATTAATTGGACTCATTATTGTAACCAGTGTACTAGCTAGCTTACACATGCGAATACCAAAGAAAAGGTTTGAAGAGCAAAACATTTTCATGCCTTTTTTTGGTCGGGGGGAGGGGAGGTGGGGAGAGGGAGATTCGGGATTTGCTTAGGTTGTATCATGTAAACTGTGAAGGAAGAAAATTCATTGTTATTTTTTTAATGTTAAGATATTTTTGTTACTTAAAAGACAATATTATTACTTTTTGCTTTGATGTATCTAATATATAGAACTTTTATTGTAGTTTAAAATTTATTCAAAAGTGGAGGACTACAGGTTTGTCAGTTTCTCAATTTTAAGTACAAGGATCAAAAAGTATATGAAACCATCTGGTTTTTGGTGCAATTACAGATAAATACCGTGAGAAATATTTCAAATTTTCACCAAAATTGCAAGAGCCCGCAGAGCAAGTGCAATTTGGAAATATTATGAGCATTATTATATTTATCATTAACCCTTTATAGCCCAAGAGATTTTAACTGATTTTTAGCTGTTTCTACACTAAAACGAACCCTCCCCCCCTAAAGAATATATAGCTATTGTTACCATGGAATTTTCATCTGACCAATAATACTGGGGGCTCAAAGTTTTTAGACGGCCATTTTGAAAGCAGTTGTGGATTTACTTAACAGAGCTGGCGGGAAGTTTGTTTGGAGGAATACAGAGAATTTCAGGCTTTTTAAAGCTTTTTTCACCATTTATAGAGTGCTGGAGGACATCATTAAAGGAATACCCGAGTGAAAAACACATTTGGGCTCAAAAGCATCTTTCAGATGTACTTTGTTCAGAAAATGTATTAAAATTTGATAAAACTTTTTCAGAGTTGAGAACGAGCCCCTCAAAGTTGGCCCCGCAAAGACCTGGGCGCCGCCATTTTGTTCACATTAATTCATGTGACGTTTTTTACGTCACTTCGTCCCCCGGAGTCTTGCAGCTAACTTGTAGCGACTTGTTTTCTTTGTAGAATTTTCACACGCTCGGAATTAGAGTAGACTTTCATCGATATGGCAGAGCAATTTCGTACTAGAACAAAAATATGATGAAGACGATATTGTGAGAGAAGTTCAGAAGACTGGGAGGACGAAGAAAACCATGTGGAAGGCGAGAACATCAGACGAACAACAAAAGGCGACTACCGAGCTAGTGTTATAAAGATTCGCTGTGTATTTTTGTATGGAACTTGTCAGCCTTAACCACAAGACTAAAGGTAGATTATTACAATATTGATATCGGCATAGCAATCGAAACTTGTTTAATTTGACCCAGAGAGATAATCAGGGTGTAGCAAGCCACATATTTTTAATTTCGTTTACCTAACTGATGTGTTGTGAATCAGCGCGCGCGCGCCAAGTTCCACCACAAACATGCCGGGTTGATCGCGCCAATGCTTTCACACAATTTAATAAGTGAATGGAATTAAATTTGCAATAAAATTGCTCCCAGTGTCGCGTTCTTGTGTCATTGCATATATTCTGCTATGTTGGGCTAGCTATGATCGGTTTTTACTGGGAGGTTTTAACTTTTCAGGTGTTTCGTTTCACTTGCACATAGCCATTCAGTCTGTACAGATCGAACCGGATAACTCGCAAATTATATAGCTCCAATAGTACATAAGTTTCGAAACCAATGCCAATATCAATATTGTCATAATGTACCTTAGTCTTGCATTTAAGGCTGACAAGTTCCATACAAAAACACACAGCGAATCTTTACATCATACCACAATACCAGTATAGCACTACTCCACTAGCTCGGTAGTCGCCTTTTGTTGTTCGTCTGATATTCTCGCCTTCCACATGGTTTTCTTCGTCCTCCCAGTCTTCTGAACTTCTCTCACAATATCGTCTTCATCATATTTTTGTTCTAGTACGAAATTGCTCGGGCCATATCGATGAAAATCTACTCTAATTCCGAGCGTGTGCAAATTCTACAAAGAAAACAAGTCGCTACGTACAAGTTAGCTGCAAGACTCCGGTGGGACGATGTGACGTAAAATACGTCACATGAATTAATGTGAACAAAATGGCGGCGCCCAGGTCTTCGCGGGGCCAACTTTGAGGGGCTCGTTCTCAACTCTGAAAACGTTTTATCAAATTGTAATACATTTTATGAACAAAGTACATCTGAAAGATGCTTTTGAGCCCAAATGTGATTTTCACTCGGGTATCCCTTTAAGTCTGATGAGAGCTTCAATCAGCACTTTCTCAAAGAACCGAGTTTGTGCCAGTTTATTGTGACAGAGAAAGAGCCTCATTTCCCACTCGTGAAACGTCTTGTGTCACTTTAGCGTGGGCTTTATAAATGGGGGTCTGGAGCCACCTATCATAGCTTTTTTGGAATATTGGACAATATTTACTTGCCATTGATTCCAATATGAAGGTATTAGGTCGAAATGGCTTTAGACTTGGTATATATTTTGAAGAATGAAGATGGGGGAAGGGCGATGTCGCTGTTTGGTAGGATTTCCCGACATGCTTTGCGGTCATTATGGATGAATTTAGCTTGCTGTAAAGTGCTTGTGGACAGAATGGCTTGGTTCTGGGCAAGTTTAGGTGTTGGGAGACAGAAAGTGAGGTTAGTGCAAACATGAAACTCTAAATTTTATGTGAAATATGCATTTTTATGAGAAATGAGAAAAGTGCCATTTTAGCTCCTTTTTCTGAAACGGAATAATGGTAACCGAAGTTCACTTATACAAAGAAAGGAGGATGTACATGAAATTATTCATTTGTAATATGCCTAATGCATTTCGATAGGATCATTTGTTTATACATTATGCTGTGTGTGAATCTCAGGGCTTTGCTCTTTAAACTTAGCAAGACTGAAACACTCAAAGCGAGTAACCAGTAAATGGCCACATGAGTGGCCTACGAGCTATAAAGGGTTAATTGCACAAAAACCCAGACGATTCTTTGTTAATCGTTTATAACTAAAAGAATGATAAAGGGAATAAATAAGTTTCATTTAGTTTGTTGTCACATGCTTGTGAAAAAAAGCTTTGAGCATGTGCTTGTTGTTCGAAAATGGATTGATAATTGCATCAATGGTGCATGTGCTAACTAAAATTGAAAACGTTTCACTCAAATTGCATGCATTTTTCTGAGGCTTTTATTATAATATATTATTTTGATAAAAATACACAAAGTCGATGCTAAAGTACACTTACATCAGAAATATTGGGAAAAACTTTCTGAAAAGTTTTGTTTTTGGTTGTCAAAGTAACCCTGAAATTGCACCGAATTTCAACTTTGCACTGAATTACAAATTTGCACTGGAAATTGGGTTGCTCTCAGCCAATCAGAATTGAGATATTTTGTTTAGTAAATGCTTAACAAGGTTATTATTACTAATAAAATTGTCATAAATTGTTAAACAATATTTTTCTATAAACATTTATGTTGATGTGCTACAATAATCATTTCAATTGGATTTTGGTGGAAGGACTGGAAAAAATGGTGACTTTTTAAACACAAGCCTCAAAATCTTGCCTAGAGATATTTCAATAAAGTGTTAGTTCACCATGAAATTTTGGTGCACATTCATTGGTCAAAAGCGATAACATGACATAAAAGTTGTCATCCCTGGATGCAAATTATCTGGCATTATAGTTGACCAAAAAATGTTGACCCATGGTCATTGGCCAAAAATGATCATGTGATGTGATAGTTGTTGTCCACAGAGGCAGACTATTTCACAAGTAGAGAGTGTCTGTCAAGAAACTATCGGTCTGATAGTTGCCTGCAGAAATTTGATGTTCATAAAACAAATAATTATAAGCCAGAGTATGCATTGTATGCTAGTTTTAAGAATGTCAAATTTCCGAAACCGATCAGCCGATAGTTCCAAGACATTTAACACACTTTATTTGTTGTTATTGTTCATCACAAAATTGTCTTTCGCTCTCAGCGGGTACTTATTGCCTGATAGTTTGCATGCACAGAAGACAACTATCACTTCACGTGATGGCTTTAGCTAATGTCAAAGCGCAATACAACACTCCTGGTCATGTTGTCAACACTACCTACAGTACCGCCAAGAAACATATGTACATTTATCGCGATTTGCTCGCGAGCAGATCGCGATCACTTAGGGTGATCTGATCGCGATCTGCTCGCACCCTGCTCGCGATCTGCTCGCGATCTGCTCGCACCCTGCTCGCGATCTGTTCGCGATCTGCTCGCACCCTGCTCGCGATCTGCTCGCATCGTGCTCGCAATATGCTCGCGATCACATCGCAAAATGATCGCGATCAACTGGTGATCGCGGTCACATTTCTGACCGTTTAGCAAAATGTTTAATTCGAAGCAGTTGGCTTCGTTTGTTGACGGCGGTGTTGAGTAGGAAAGACAACGCATCGAGTGTGAACGAGAATGAAATCTTTTGGACAAAGATTGTTCTTAAAGAATGTTTACTTCGAAGCAGTTTGCTTCGTTTGTTAATAAGAATGCGAACGGCGGTATTGAGTAAGAAAGACAACTCATCTAGTGTGAACAAGAATAAATGTTTAGTCGAAGATTGTTAGCGGGCCGCCTTTACTTCGAAATGCCTGCAATAAATATCTCATTTACTATAAACTTTGAATTGTGAATAAAATAATTGTGTGAATGAATTCTGGTGGTCTTGTCCTTTATTATTATGAATGTTGAACGCAATATGCTAATTTCGCACCAGTTGTTGTCAATGTAGTAACGGAAGCTAAAATAATTCAAGTATAAACGTTTTTGCGCGTCTTTCATTACTAACGTGGCTTTAGAAACCTGGCTTCAAACTCACTTCAAACTTCACGTTCCCATAAAGTTTCAGCGATTTTGACAGACCTGTCAAAAATCGAGACTAATTGCACGTGGGAATTCAGACTCCGAGAAGTGGAGATTTTAATTTCGAAAACATGCCTTTAATAGCACTGCAAACATTTGCAATGATTTTAAAGTGCATATAAGCCCTAGCCAGTTATCTTTGATATCGATTGTACATGAAGTGGATAGTCCAAAGGTAGAATATTTCTTGATTTGGGTGTTGCGTCTACGAGATATAAAGGTTTATATTTCCAATATGCTAATGAGGTGATGTCATCACCGACTTCACTTATTATACAAAAGCATGCTGGTGGAGACAAATTACCTATTTTTAAATTCTAAGTAATATTTGAAGCTTATCAAAGTGATTTTACAAAAAAAATATTCAAAATTAGAAAATAGCTTAATTTACAAGCACAAAGAAATTCAGCAAATGTCGGTGATGACATCACATCATTAGCATATTGGAAATATAGACCTTTATATCTCATAGACGCAACACCCAAATCAAGAAATATTCTACCGTTGGACTATCCACTTCATGTACAATCGATATCAAAGATAACTGGCTAGGGCTTATATGCACTTTAACCGAAACCTCTCACAACACAAGGATTGAAACTACAGAAGCAAAAGTTTATTTGCTGTTTTGCTTTGCGCTTTAAGCGGGTCCCGCACCGCTGTTCGGGGAACTAATTAATATAAGCGAGCGGCCGTTGTTTTGTGATTATTTTGTTTCGCTAGTTCAGGATTACATATTTTATGCTAGTTCTAGAATATTTGGTATATATTTTCAGTAAGGTTATCAGAAGAAATGCAAGGACGCATTACAAGCAAGCTGTGAAGCAGGATGGATAGAAGTGCCTTCCCCAACAAACAAACTGCAATGCTGAATAAAAGAACACAACTCTTCCAAGTGTGAAATGATCGAGAATACACTTTTTCCGAATTCTGGACGGTGTCTCGACAACTGTCTCGAGAAGTTTTAATTTTCGGTAGCGCTTGTGTCTTAGTCAACTGTAATACACGAACAGTGGTGGGACTCAATAAAGAACAAAACTCAAGCGCCTGAGTGTTTGCTAAAAGATTGGGTTTGATTTCTAATATACATTTGTAAGACGTGAAATAAGCGATATTCCATTGCTGTATTAAGTGAAATTTCACTTTTACAAATGTAGACCTTAACGGAGACGTTAATATTTATTTGGTGAATGTCAGGCACTATATGAAGCTGTATTCTCACAAGATCATATACAAAGTTATGGTTAGGCAACGTGGAATCAGAATTGCTTCGTTTTCTGCTCAACTGACCATGTTTCATACACTTCTTATTCTTACACATGTAAAGGTAGAAAGAAAAATATTTTACCGCAACTTTTGCTTGCGGACGTTTGCTCGCGATCAGCTTTTGATCGCGAGCAAATCGCAAGCAAAGTGCGAGCGGATCGCGGGCAAGGTGCGAGCAGATCGCGAGCAAGGTGCGAGCAGATCGCGAGCAAGGTGCGAGCAGATCGCGAGCAAAGTGCGTGCAGATCGCGAGCAAAGTGCGAGCAGATCGCACTTCATGATCGCGATCTGCTCGCGATCTGCTCGCGATCAAATGTACATATGTTTCTTGGCGGTACTGTACATGTACATACCAAGGGTAATAATGATATTGTTGTAGTAAAATAACCTAGCTGCACCTGCTTCAGAGCTGGTACACTGTTAGTTATATTTTCGACTACATCCACACATTCATCCATGCATTCATTCATCCATCCATGCATGCACCCATCCATTTATCCATTTATTCGTTTATTCATTTATTCAGCCACAATAATATAAACAAGAAATAACTAGATAATAAATTTCAAACAACAAAAGACAAGTCTGGCAGGAAGAGAAAACAGGGCTTACGTCACAATTGACATTCTCCCCCAGACAATTAATTTACAAAAGTAATGAAATGGTTACATGACAATTAAAACGTTTAACAGTACGGAAAAATCATAATAAAACTAACGATAATAGGGTTAGAGCTATTAAAATTGGATGAGAAACTATGTTGTCTATGGCGGCTGGTATGTTGTAACCATAAACCGATATTTAATTTCACATTCGAATGACCAACATTTGAGTGGTCATGGAAAAAGTTTGTTTGCCCTACAATCAGAAGCACTATTCACTTGTGTGGTATTATGTATATAAATAATAATAATAATAATAATAATAATAAAATTTATATAGCGCACATGATCCGAAAGTTCTAAGGCGCTTTACAGGAATATATATGTATATAACAATAATAAATCTAAATTATAATTAAGACATTAAGATATACATTAAAAAGACATTAAAAATATATATTAAAAATATACATTAGGAATATATCTTAAAAATAACTATAGCTGGATTAAATGGGATAGGTCTGCCGGAATAGATAGGTCTTAAGATTACTTTTAAATGACATTAGATCGGTCTCAAGTCTCAAGTGTCCAAGTAATCCATTCCATAGTTTTGGAGCGAAAACAGAGAAAGCTCTGTCGCCATAAGTTTTGGAACTCGACCAGGGAACTCTCAGAATTATTCACCTCAGTCTCGGTGGTTTAAATTTGTGAACATTTACCTTGACGAATAATTAGTATAATTTCACCAGTAACTATCAGAGACATTTAAGACTGGACTACCACAGTCCACTAGTCTATATTATTACCCTAAAACTCCAAAAAAGTGCACATGGCAGGATAATATTTTGTGACAAACATTAATTTTGAACAATCATGTGATGATTCAGTTCATTGCATATACATGCTAAATCGACTATTTCAAGAGGGTTAAAATACATGTACATATAACAGTGTACAACACTAAGAAACCTGTAGCCCTCATTACAATAATACAGTACAATAATAAAATAAAATGCTTAATACTAATATAACTATGATAATGCTATACATATGAGCTATTTAAATATATAAGCTAACTATATAACAGATACATTGTATACACCTAAGCTCCCCCTGCAAATGTAAATAAGCTAAGCCCCCTAGTCTCCACCTCCTCACCTCACTATTTCACTTTAAAAGTTCAAAATATACAAGGAGCTGTAACTCCTTGCAGCCTCTTAAAGTGCCAATGAAGCTTATTATTTTATTTTAGATATCAATTCTACATCAAGTGAATAGTAGAATGGTACAATATATCTTGCTTTGAATGCTGTGCCGCTGAGTTAAGGAGGTTTTAATATCCAAAATGCTAATTACATGACGTCAGGGGAGGTATCTGCAATCACTTCTTAGTGGTTGTGAATGGGCGTTTCTACTGATATAGGAAAACAAATTTCTAAAATCATTTTATTTCCACCATGGGTATAACACTGATAATTAAAAAAAAAATGTTTAAAGGTAACAAAAAAAATTGTATTATAATTGATGTCTCCCCTGACGTCATGTAATTAGCATTTTGGATATTAAAACCTCCTTAACTCAGCGGCACAGCATTCAAAACAAGATATATTGGGCCATTCTACTATTCACTTGATGTAGAATTGTTATCTAAAATAAGATAATAAGCTTCATAGGCACTTTAAAGACTAGTGTGCATTTGGCTACTTTGATTTGTTTGTAAACTGTTAGCCAGTTGTTAAACAACGGAACTGATGGTGACTGATGTTTGGCATCTATAATAATTATTGCAGCCCTTTTTTTGCAGCCTCAGTACCCTAGCTAGGTTATCTTTATCACTGCAACTGGACCATATTCTACTTGCATATAGCCTGTTTATTACTTCCTTAATTACTGACGCAGGTACAAATGTATAGTATTACATTCTCTACTTTACGGGAATGGATTTCTAAAGTAAGAGAAACAACGAAAAACATTTCAGACACAGAATTGTACTAGAATTCTAGTTCAGGGCAGTAAGTTAGTTGTTTACCTTACCAACATGGAAAAATGCTCTGAATTTCTAACACAACCTGAAACAACCATAGCTGTTGATCTAAACCAGTAGGACCTGGCAACTCTGTTACTTCTTAATTCACCATTACTAATAATTATTACGGCTAATTGAATCTTTGTTAATTACCTTTACCATCATCGTTAATTACTGTTAGTTCATTGTCAGCTGTTACCATTAGTTGATTGTTTCTTTCACTTTAATTCTTACAGCAAATGCAGCAAAAGTGAATGGAAATTGACAAAACTGCAGTATTTTTCACCTTTAAAATATTTCTGCTACCACAAGTAAACGGACCTGGTTTTGGGCAGTACAGTCAATGCACAATTTTTTTCTTGGTGTGGATTAACGATCACCGAATCATAGAAAATTGTTAATCAAGAGTCAATTTCAGTTTGAGTTAAGGCTTAATGTAAACACACAAAAGGGCTCAAGAGAAGAGTTTCATTTAGTGGAGCTAATGTAACTTGTTTGTTATCAAGCAAGGTCAACACTATTTTTGAGTAGAATATGGTTCTGTAATTTGTTATGAGCAAACAAGCTCTCGTTGTGTCGTTTTGTTAAGCTCTACAATACATGTAGGTACATGTACATGTATATTTCTTTGTGAAATTGTGTGATTCAGTACCAAATAAAGTAAACCTGAACATGAAACTTGTAAGTAAACTTTGTCAGTGATTGTTAATTAGCTTCAAGTTTTAGAAATTTACTAGATAAGTACTATAAGCAAGAATAGCTAGCTAAAACTTTCTATAGTCTCATGACTGACATTTCATCTGGCAAACATATTAATTTATTGCTGGATAAACTTAGTGCTGAGGTGAATATATAGCGAGATAGTAAAAAATTCTCGACCAATAAGAACACTGAAATCTCTATATTTTTCTGAAGCATATCAAGCATTCCTATCCATAGCAGAAAATTGTATGTCCCAACAATCGTGCCAATACTTGAATATGCTAGTACTGTTTGGGGTGATAAAAACAATAAAGAGTTAATGAACTCAATCCAAGTCCTTCGAAACAAAGCAGCCAAAATCACACTGGACAGAGCGCTGCATTCTTCGTCAAGTGAAGCTCTAGATGATTGTTGAGGCCATGCTCAACAATTGTGTTCTTCAGTGTCCCGTTACGTCCCGCGCGTGTCCCGTAACTTGTTGTTGTCCCGTGATGCCTTGCGCCTTAACATGTGCTTTTGCTGAGCTGTGAGTTTTGTGTTTCGTGTGTCGCCAGCCGTGTGTTCGTCCATTTATCCGCTCATTTTGGTAAGTTTCTGTGGCTTTATGTTTGTGATATCGCCTGCTAGAAGTTAAGCATTGTGTGTAAGTTCTGTTTATGTGTTTTTCCAGGTTTTTACCGTCAAATCCGACAAATCTACTCAAATAGTGAGGATCACAAGTGCATGTAAACCGTGAGTCAGATCCTTGAAGTCAAACCATTAAACGCGTTAAACCATTTTGATCCGCTGGCGATACATATTGTAAAAACCAAAGTTGCCAAATATTGTGTTTTGTGCAAGTATGAATGACACTGGAGCGCTTTTAGAGCGAATTGAGGCGCTTGACCGTTCTAGAAGAGGTTATACGGCATCACTCACTCGAGTGATAAACGAAGTTGACATTGCTATAGAAGACTTTGCAAATGTAGATAAGGTGCAGGGACTTCAGTCTCGACTAGAAGCAACATGGAAAAAATACTGTAGGTGATGAGTACAATTACATTGATCATGATAGTGAAAGGTATGAAAAAGTACAGAATCAATTCAAATTCCAGTCACTTAGAAAGAGGAATTATGAGCTGAAATTAGAGCAATACCTAGCAAATGCCAGAATATATTTTGACGGACAGGTGGCTGAGGAAATAAACACGCCCCGGCAAGCCTCGCCCTGGAGTTCAGTCGGGTCGGCAGTGAGTCTAGCCTCAGGAACGAGTACTTCAAGCTCAAGGAGGAACAAAGTGAGACTCGCTGCTGCAAAGGCTGCCCTAGCCGAACAACAAGCTGAGAAAAGGAAAGGGCGAACGATTGAAGCTGAAATGAAGCGTGTAGAAATCGAAATAAAACAGAAGGAACTCGAACTGAAAAACCGCCTTGAGCTGACTAGACTTAAGGCCGAGGGTGAACTTGCCGAAGCCAAGGACAAGGCCGAACTAGCTAGGCTTGAGTTTTTTTATGACAGAAGAGCCCTTAGACCCTGGCAGTGATCTGGTGACTCAGACTCAGTCTCGTGCCCAGTCTCCCATGCCACCAACCATGACAGAAAGGGAAACAGAAATCGTAGAGTCCCCATCTCTCTCAGAGCCAACTGTACAAATCGAACCCCCGCCAACCCCTCAACAAAGGGATCGCCCTGGTCCCCCGGGAGGTAACCTCTCACCCCACACTTCTACGCCCCTCGTGGCCCTGCCCTGGGGTCCTGATGGTACTCGCCATATCGGAGTCCAATCAACTGTTTCTCCCTTGTATAACCCCCTCATGGCCTTGCCACATGTGTCTGAAAGTCTTCGCTCCACTAGAGCCCAGTCTCCTGTGTGCACACCCCTCGTGGCCTCAACCCATGTGTCTGAAAGTCTTCGCCTCACTGGAGTCCAGTTTCCTGTGTGTACGCCCCTCGTGGCCTCGCTCCATGTGTCTGAAAGTCTTCGCCCCACTAGAGCCCAGTCTCCTGTGTGCACGCCCCTCGTGGCCTCAACCCATGTGTCTAAAAGTCTTCGCCTCACTGGAGCCCAGTCTCCTGTGTGTACGCCCCTCGTGGCCTCGCTCCATGTGTCTGAAAGTCTTCGCCCAACTGGAGCCCAGTCTCCCGTGTGCACGCCCCTCGTGGCCTCAACCCATGTGTCGGAAGGTCTTCACCCTGCTGGAGCCCAGTCTACCGCGTCTGCTGTGTATACACCCCCTATGGCCACACCATGGGGGTTGGATGGTCTTCGCCCAGCCGGTGTCCAGCCAACAGTGTACCCTGTGTCCACGCTCCCAGCCTGGGGGTCTGATGGCCTCTGCCCAGCCAGAGACCAGGTTGTGGAGCAACAACAAATGCCGATGGTAAGTGGCATGATGAGCGAAACCCTGCTCACTTCCATTGCTGCAACAATGGAGAAAATCAGCATGTCCCACGATCTCCCGAAGGTGACAGTGCAGAAGTTCGACGCCTCTCCCGAGAAATTCCCAGTTTTCAAACAAAGATTCCATCAGATGGTGGGATCTAGACCTCTTGATGACTCTGTAAAAATGGCCATGTTGTTGCAGTTCTTGGAGGGCCCCGCCCTTCAAGCGGTTGAAAGGTATGAGGCCCTCCCGGGTGGCCTTCGTAGTGCGATGAACACTCTTGAGGACCGGTTTGGTCGCCCATCACAGGTCGTGTGTGCAAGTGTTGAAAAATTGACCAAAGGTCCCCCTATCCAAAGAAACGACAATGAAGGCCTGCGACGCCTTGCAGACAGAGTTCAGGTGACATATGATACCCTAAAGGCTATGGGATTCCTTGGAGAAATGAGCACTGACAATCTAGAGAAAGTCATAGCACGCTTGCCGCAGTGGGCACCCACTAGATTTGCAGAACACCTTAGGAAACTAGAAAAGAACGGGCAAATAATGCCAACATTTAGGAATGTAGTCGAATTCCTGAAGGATAGAGCCGATGTTGCTAATCACCCTTTCTTTTCTAAGTCTGAAAACCCACTAGCATCCCACAAGCCATCGAAATCGAAGGCACCAACAAATAGAGTTATGACCTACGCTACTAACGCAGATATGACTGAACCCGCCTGCCCGCTGTATAATCAGTCGCATCGCTTATACCGTTGTGAATCCTTCAAGGCAAAGACGCCGAAGGATCGTAGCGAGTTTGTCAAATCGAAGAGAATTTGTTTCAATTGCATCAGTTCAACCAAACACATCGCTACTAAGTGTAAATCTTCCATCCGATGCCGAGCGGAAGGCTGCGGCAAACCACACCACACCATGCTACACTTGAAGGAAGCCGCCCAACCTAAGAAAGAGACTCCCCCCGTGAATAAGGATTCCGGAACCAGCAACCACGTTGAAGCTAACCCTCTCCCATCAGAAGACGCTGCACATGGATCATATTCTACAACCACTGCCGATGACATGCAGGAGGTTCTGCTTCAGGTCATCCCCCTAAAGGTGATCGGAGATAATGGTGAAGTGAAGATAACCTTCGCCTTAATAGACTCTGGTTCTGACATTACCATGATAGACCCCTCGTTAGCAAGGGAAATGAACATGAAGGGAACCACAAGCAGATTCTCGCTCAACACAGTGAATGATAACAACATACAAGAAGAAGGAGTTAAGGTCAACTTCAGTATCGCGCCTGTGAGTGGTGACGACGACGACATAATTAAAGTCGGAGCCGCATGGGCTGTGAAAGACCTCACTATACCACTTAAGCACCAGAAGTTAACAAGGCACGTCGAGCAGTGGCCGCACTTACGACACGTGCGTTTTCCGGAAGTAGAAAGGAAGAAGATTTCGGTCCTACTTGGCACCAACGTCCAAGAAGTGTTCATACCCCTTGAAGTGAAGAAAGGAAGACCAAATGAATCCCTAGCCATTAGATCGCGTCTGGGCTGGAGCATTCTTGGTGGTTGCTCGGGTTGTAGCACGAACAGACACTTTAACTCTAACTTCATCAACTCTTAAGACATCGCACTTGACCGTCAAGTAGAAGAATTTTGGAAGTCTGAGTCGTACGGTACAAATAGGCGAGATGCCAAGTCAATGTCTGTTGAGGACCGCGAGGCTATGAATATCATCGACGATACAATCAGTAAGAATGAAGGTCATTACCAGATGGGACTATTGTGGAAACATGAGCATCCTAACTTGCCTTACAACCGAAGCCTTGCGGAGTCGAGGTTACGTCATCTGAAGAAGCGTTTTCTCCGTGACCCAGACCTAGCAGTGAAATATAAGGCCGTCATAGAAGAATATCTGTCCAAAGAGTACGCGAGAAGATTGACCGATGAAGAAGCCGCTGAAAGAAGTGACATTACGTGGTACTTACCTCATCACCCTGTGTGCAACCCAAATAAGCCAGGCAAGGTGAGGGTTGTGTTTGACGCCGCAGCGAGGTTTTCCGGCTTGTCCCTTAACGACAAGCTACTCCAGGGCCCGTGCCTTATCAACGAACTACTAGGAGTCCTGATGAGGTTCCGACAAGGAGAGGTAGCGTTTACCGCCGACATCGAAGCGATGTTCTACCAAGTAAAGGTATCGCCATGTGATACAGACGCCCTACGATTCCTTTGTTGGTCCAGCAGTATCGATGCACCACCAGAAGAGTACCAAATGCTCGTCCATATTTTCGAAGCGACGTCATCACCATGCTGTGCTAATAAGGCTCTGAACATGACAGCAGATGCCAATGAAGATAAGTATGACCCCGAGGTTATCAGTGCCGTACGAAGGAACGTTTACGTTGATGATGTATTGAAATCACCAGCCACAAAGGAGGAAGCTGTGAAGCTAGCTGTGGGCCTAATTGGACTGCTGAAGGAAGGAGGTTTTCACCTAACTAAGTTCACCAGTAACAACCGTGAAGTTCTGGCATCCATACCCGTTGTCGAGAGAGCGAACCCGAATCTTGACTTGGATCTTGACCAACTTCCCATTCAGAGAGCGCTTGGCATATGCTGGGACGCCGAGTCTGACACCTTCCAGTTCAAGGCTGTGCCAACCGAGAAGCCGCCCACGAAACGTGGAATAATGTCTGTCATGAGTTCTCTCTTCGATCCTCTTGGCTTCCTCTCGCAGCTTATTCTGTCGATCAAGGTGCTGTTACAGGAGCTATGGAGGATGAACTGTCCTTGGGATGATGATATTCCAGAGCCATACTTATCGAAATGGCGGAAATGGGTGGAGTCCCTGCCTCGTATTATCCATGTTATGCTTCCAAGATGTTATAAGCCTTCCGATCTTGGAACCATCTGGGAGACCCAGATCCACCACTTCTCAGATGCGTCGAGACGGGGATATGCCGCTGTTTCCTTCCTCAGAATGACCAATGAGCAAGGGAAAGTGCACTGTGTCTTCATCATGGGGAAGGCGCGGAATGCCCCAATGAAGGACTGGTCCATACCACGTCTAGAGTTGCAGTCGGCAGTACTAGCGACACGATTGCACAGAGTGATCTCAGAGGAACTTGACATACCTATAGACGACGTGTACTTCTGGTCAGATTCGATGATAACCCTACAGTACATCAAGAACAGGAAGAGAAGGTTCCAGACCTTCGTCGCAAATCGCCTTACAGAAATTCAAGATATCACCACGCCCGAACAGTGGCATCACGTCCCCGGAAAGTTGAACCCAGCTGACGATAGATCGCGAGGGATGGATATCGAGTCGTTTATCCCAGGCCGCCGCTGGTGGTCCGGACCTGAGTTTCTTTGGCAGTCAGAAGACAAATGGCCAACTAAAGTCGTAGGAGAAGTTCCCGACGACGATGCAGAAGTCCGAAATGAGAAGAACTTGATGTCAATGAGCACACATCCGACTCCAGTTGACGATCTCTTGACACGTTTTTCGTCCTGGACTCGCCTGGTAAGAGTGATGGCATGGCTGCTACGATTCGTGGGACGGATCAAGGGAACAAAGAGCATGCAGGGTTCCGGAAGAACACTTACCCTTGCTGAGATACATCACGCCAGTGACGTTATTGTACAACTCGTACAGCGTCAATGCTTCCAGGAGGAACTACTTGCCTTGCAAAGTGGAGGCCAAGTTAAAGTGAGCAGCAAGTTAGCTACGTTGAACCCTACTCTAGTTGAAGGAGTTGTACAAGTGGGTGGGAGAGTTCATCGCGCACCGATATCGTTCAATGCTGCGCATCCGATGGTCCTTCCAAAGGATCATCTGGTATCCAGGTTAATTGTACGCTACTATCACAAGATTCTAGGTCATGCTGAAAGGGAGCATGAAATGTCGGATATGCGTCAACGTTTCTGGATCTTACGAGGGAGAGCATTGGTTCGGCAAGTGTTGCATGTGTGTGTCGACTGTCGCAAGTGCAACGCCCCTACTATGCAGCAAATGATGGCGGACCTGCCAAAGGAGAGACTCGTGCCATACGAGGCACCATTTACGTACACTGGCGTTGACTTATTCGGACCCTTCCATGTCAAGCGTGGCCGCGGTACCGATAAGGTGTATGGATGCATATTTGTGTGCTTCAGCAGTCGAGCTGTCCACGTAGAAGATGTCAGTTCCCTAGAAACTGACGCGTTCATTCAAGCACTTAGAAGATTCATGTCCCTACGTGGATCCCCGAAAGAGAACTGAAACGCTCGATTCGAGAGCTCGATGAGGAAGCAGTCAAGAAGGAGCTGCACCAGAGAGACGTGGAGTGGTATAGCTGTCCAATTGTAAGATGGCGGTTCCAGCCCCGGGCAGCAAGTCACATGTCGGGTGTCTGGGAGCGACTTATACGGATTGTGCGTAAGTCAATGAAGGCTGTTCTAGGCAACCCCGCCGCGCTGGTGAGCCGAGAAACACTTAGGACAGTGTTTGCCGAAGTTACATCCATCCTAAACAGTCGCCCGATCTGTCCTAACAGCGACGACCCGAGTGATTTGGAGCCTCTCCCGCCAAATCACCTGCTACTGGAGAGAAAGAACATTCTTCTTCCCCCTGGAGTGTTCGCCAATGAGGACTTGTACTTACGTAAGCAGTGGAGACGCGCACAGTTCCTTGCGGACTGCTTCTGGTCAAGGTGGATAAAGGAGTACATACCAACGTTGCAGCAACGTCAGAAATGGGTCCTTCCAAAGAGGAACCTTGCAGTGAACGATCTAGTTCTTGTCGCAGACAACTGTGTACGTGCTGCTGAAGTGAAGACGAAGAACTCCACGCTCGTTCGTCCGGTGACCAAGCTGTGTCTCCTCGAGGAATCGGCATAACGTGGACACGAGAACGACTAGACGATCACAGACTGCTTAGCGAAGGATACCATCGTTTAAGGAACATTTAGGAACACTCGAACTGTTGTTATTATTAGTTTCTCATACGCATGTACGGAGCGTACCGTTACGTTGTTATTCAATTTACTGCATGGCTCGTAACCATTCAGCCTGGCCCCCCAGGATGTTGAGGCCATGCTCAACAATTGTGTTCTTCAGTGTCCCGTTACGTCCCGCGCGTGTCCCGTAACTTGTTGTTGTCCCGTGATGCCTTGCGCCTTAGCATGTGCTTTTGCTGAGCTGTGAGTTTTGTGTTTCGTGTGTCGCCAGCCGTGTGTTCGTCCATTTATCCGCTCATTTTGGTAAGTTTCTGTGGCTTTATGTTTGTGATATCGCCTGCTAGAAGTTAAGCATTGTGTGTAAGTTCTGTTTATGTGTTGTTCCAGGTTTTTACCGTCAAATCCGACAAATCTACTCAAATAGTGAGGATCACAAGTGCATGTAAACCGTGAGTCAGATCCTTGAAGTCAAACCATTAAACGCGTTAAACCATTTTGATCCGCTGGCGATACAATGATCTTAAGTGGTCGAACTTGTTATGTGGAAGGCAATTACAGTATTCTTAATTCAAGAGGCAAGGTCATTTCCAGTCATTTAAGCAACTATTTTGAGATCTCAATAGTCCCCAATTAGTGTTTGACTTTATAGTTCTTATAATTATTGTCCTTTCTACGTATGTCGTAATTATGAATGTTTATACCTCGTACGGAAGCGTTATTCTCATAGTTATCTGCCATTGTATTATACATAAAAATACATCTATGTAAAGAGTTTTAAAAACACCATTCTGAGTTCATGGAATAAGTATTGAGGCACTTCTAATTACATGTACATGTAAACTTATTTTTAATTTTTAATAGCATACATGTATAATATATTGCATTTTATAATACATTTCATTATAATTTGTTATTCCTATTTACATACATATATATATATATATATATATATACACTGAAACAAAAAAACTCTGCAAAAGACTTACATATATCATATATATATATCCTTTATATTTCCATCAAATTTTCTTGACAGTTGTTGCTTTGGTAGACACAAATAAACATAATAGGCTTTGTTTTCCTTTGTGTTTGACGGTAACGAAGTAGCAAGTTCAACCGTGAAACTCTGCCATTTTGGCCTGCAATGTTTTGATCACACATTTTCAATAGCAAAAGCGGTAGCCGGTCAGCCGCCTTTATTTAATTGCTCAATAATCTAAAGGTCGGTTTACATGACACGTTTACTGATCCCGGGGCAAGATTTGTCACGAGATGAAAATGAGTTGTTTTGTGTATGACTTTATCCCTCATAACATTACATTTTTTTACAGGGAATGATGATAATCCAACTATAAAGAAATTTGATAAGACCTATCGCCACGGCATTAAACGTGTCATGTAAACAGGCCCTTAGATTAGTACTGCTGACTAGCTTTTCTGCGAGTTTAGGACAACTCATTTGCATAACGTCCCTTAAATGAAGTAATTTCAAGGATTTGTAATGCTTTTTATAGCAATACAACGACCATAAATCGCCCAAAAAATGGTTGAACAAGATTTAAGACACTTTACTGCGCCCAAATAAATGATTTCTGGCTAGAGCTTACAGGCACTTAAACTCGAGCTCCGAAGCCACTTCCTGAATTTAAACAAAATGTCATAACTTTTATTTTTTTTGCCAAATTCTGCTCAAATCTTCACAAATAGTACACAATTTATTGATACAACTGATAAATTCAAAATTTGACCCTATCACACATACTAATGACGTAATTGTTACGTAAGGCAACCCCACTTTTTGACATTTCGAGCCGGCATTACTCGAACGATTTTTTTCAAACAACTGGAAACTGTTCAAACTTATAACACACGTACACAGTGCAAAATTTATCGAAATCCCTTGGGCGGAATTGGTCAAAATTTGGGCTCTGAATTTCTCATCTTACTAACGTTGTCAAAGTTGAAAGGACCGTAGCTTTCTGTCAATGGAAGTGATTAAAATCCAAGCTGGTTAAACGTATTTCCCAAAGCTTAGTAAATCTTGATAGCAAACAAAATTGTGCTACCAAAACTGAACAAAACAGTAGTTGTAAATATTTATGCTTTCCTTCTTCACAAATACCCAAATCTTATATAATATCCATCAAGTGCTGCCTTTGCCTTAGCTACGTTTACTGGGGAAATAAATTACACCAAACCAAAGTTTGAGCTAAAATGGCTATGGGTCATAAACCCAAAGCCGCTTTATTAAATTCTCTATCAAATAAATATTATTTGATATGATCACATACTTAAATAAATCCATATATTTAGCCCAGTAAAGGTGAGGGCAACACAAAACGCCAATTGGGTAGGGTCGGGTGGGCAAAAAGCAAGTCTTCACTGGTCGAAGAGTTGAAGCGAGTGACCTCACAGTCAGCATGCACCACGTGTTATCTTCATAGCCCTAGAGGGGGTATCCCCCAATTGAACCTACATGTATACCGTTTTTCCACGTGCTGGCTATTGTTGTTATGCAACAATTGTCAGTACATTACTAATATAATGATTACCATTTCATATAAATAAAGGATCAGAAAGAAAGCATAAAAATCCTATTCGCATACAAATATTTTATTTATGCTTTCCTTCTTCACAAATACCCAAATCTTATATAATATCCATCAAGTGCTGCCTTTGCCTGAGCTATGTTTACTGGGGAAATAAATTACACCAAACCAAAGTTTGAGCTAAAATGGCTATGGGTCATAAACCCAAAGCCGCTTTATTAAATTCTCTATCAAATAAATATTATTTGATATGATCACATAAATAAATCCATATATTTAGCCCAGTAAAGGTGAGGGCAACACAAAACGCCAAATGCATACTGATGAAAAACAAGGATGCAGCCCCACCCCAGGCAAATGCAGCACGGCTCTGAAATATCTGCCATATAATGTAGCAATACAACTATTAAGTAATAAATTTTGGAAGATAAATACTGCTGCCCTTGCTAGACAGTTTTATCTATCCAATCGGAAAACAACTGACAAACTTGGAATGATATACACTGCTGCCCCCGCCAGACAGTTTAATCAGACCACAAACTTGGCCAGATAAACACTGCTGCCCTTGCTAGACAGTTTTATCTGACCAATATAAGTAAAACGTAACTTACTAAACGCAAACTTGGCCAGATAAACACTGCTGCCCCTGCTAGACAGTTTTATCTGACCAATATAAGTAAAAAATAACTTACTAATCGCAGACTTGGCCAGATAAACACTGCTGCCCTTGCTAGACAGTTTTATCTGACCAATATAAGTAAAAATTAGCTTACTAATCGCAAACTTGGCCAGATAAACACTGCTGCCCTTGCTAGACAGTTTTATCTGACCAACTTAAGTAAAAATAGCTTACTAATCGCAAACTTGGCCAGATAAACACTGCTGCCCTTGCTAGACAGTTTTATCTGGCCAATATCTAACGGTTCATACATGCTTCTGCTGAGAGGCTATTTACACGAATATATCGCTGGAAAGCATTTGATTTCCAACGTCCAAGTATTCTTATTTGGGCATCGGATAGCCCATGGTCCGCTGCATGCGAGGCAGCCCCTATTCGGAAACTGTGTCCCTTATAACAGGAGGGGTCTAATCCACAATGCTTAATAGTTAAAGAAAGAAGTGAAGCAAATCTTTCCCTGGGCACAGGAACCCCTGAGCTAGTTTGAAAAAGTGTACCAGCAGAAAGACCTCTGAGGGCCAAATAATCAAGCAGTAGCATAACCGGACACGCCCCTGCCTGCCGATGAACAATCAAAGAAAAGGGGCGTTGGTTGTAATTATGCTTAAAATTCCCAAAAATGATCTTAAATGCCATTACCTCCTGAGACGTATTACAAAGTTTAGAAATCTGATGCAACTGCAAAGGGCTGCTCGAGGTTTTACCAGTTGCAGTCATTTCACCAACTCTCAAAAAGGCAAAAAAGGCAAAGGAACACATTGCTTTAAACAACCGAGCCTCATAATTGGAGTCAGTAACAGAGGGAGCTGCAAGAATCAGCTGCTGTAGGATAGGAAGAGTAATGGGCAGTCTGCTATCCAGTCTAAAGCCCAGTTTTCCGTAGCCTTTTAGCATTTGGACAATATAAAAGACCTTGGTCGGGTCCGCAAAGCTTGCTAATTTATGTGAATAGCCAATAGCAGAAACATATGTATTAACCGTAGAAGGAGCATAATTCCGGTTAAACAAATAAGCGATAAATAGTGCCAACACTGAAGGCGACACAGGCAATTTAAAAACACAATTGTGAAATACTGAACTAAGGAATTGATTGAATAGAGACCAAGCCCTTCTGTAAGTGGGGACTGAAGATGGTTGGAGACTGGATTTTATTAGCTCAGAAACTATGTCTGCCAATTCTGAGGTTGCAGATGGAGTGGTACCTCTGTTGGCAGGGAGTTCATACAAGCTGGTGCCAGCTTCCTGAAGGTCTGAATCTGCAAGCGAGATAAACAATCTGCTAATGTGTTGTGAATTCCAGGAATATGTTTTGCACGAAAGCAGATGTTCTGTTTCAGGCAGACTGACACCAGCTTACGAACAAAAAACATCAAAGGCTTATCCCGACAGGACTGTTTATTGATCACATGAACCAAAGACTCATTATCAGTGAAAAACAATATGCAACGATTTTGCATCTGATGCCCCCACATATACAAACTTAGGACAATAGGGTAGAATTCTAGAACAGCAATATTCCTTCCAATCCAGGTATCTGGCCATTTCCCATAGCACCACTGACTGCCAAACACAGCACCAAAACCTAGCGAGCCAGCTGCATCAGTGTACAAGTGAATTTTAAAGGAATTAAACCAATAATCATCCAGGAAAAAAGATTTTCCATTAAAGTTTTGTAGGAAACCTAGCCAAACTTTTAAATCTTCTTTAACACTTGAATTAATCCTAACCGAATGATGAGGTGCTCGTATACCAATGGTAAGATCAATTAGCCTTCTTAAAAATGCTCTCCCTGGCACAACCACTGAACAAGAAAAATTTAACAAGCCAATCAGAGATTGAATTTCCTATAACGTAACCTTCTTACAATGAAGAAAAGCTGAAATCAATTCAACACATTTCTCAATTTTTTCCTGAGGTAAACGAGCCACCTGCTGCTCTGAATCAAGCTCAATACCGGCAAAAGCCATGGTTGTAGAAGGCCCACAGGTCTTCTCTGGTGCCATGGGAATACCCAGATACCTGCACAAATCAAGAAATACATTCAATTGTTCCCGGCAGAGTTTTTCAGTAGGGGCAACAATGAGAAAATCATCCAATAAATGAAGGATAAATTGAATATTTAATTTCTTGTTAGCCACCCATTCCACTGCTGTGCTAAAAGTTTCGAATGTTTTACAGGAGCTGGAGCAGCCCATAGGCATGCAGCGGTCGTAATAGTAAGAACCACGCCATTTCAATCCTAGTAAAGGATAATCATCCGGGCAAATTGGGATAATTCTAAACGCATTTTTTATGTCCGTCTTAGCCAAAAAATAACCGGGGCCATTCTGTTTAATAAAACGTATGGCATCCTCAATTGTGGAATAATGCACACTAGTATTTTCAGGCAGTATGCCATCGTTCACTGACGACCCTTTTGGAAAAGACAGGTGGTGTATAAGCCTAAATTCTCCCGGGGTTTTCTTAGGTACTGTGCCCAAGGGTGACACCCTAAATACAGAAAACGGGGGAGATGAAAATGTACCTGCAAGCCGATGTGCGTCCAGCTCCTTTTTAAGTTTAGCATCAACAATATCTGGGCTCTCGATTGCTGAAATTAAATTCTTAGCCTCAAAAGAAATGCTCTCTCCCTCAAAATGCAATGGGAAACCATTTGTAAAACCGGATTTTAGAAAGTTAACAATGGCAGGTGTATACCCTGAAAGAAAATTAAGAAATCTATCGATTTTTACTGGGGTTGGCAGATTGTGGCTTTGCAACTTGAGGGGGTCTGGTTGCTCGAAAGGGGGAACGAAAATTACAATTAGTGACTCTATGTGTTCCTTGACACTTAAAACAGGCATGTTTAAAGTCACAACCAGAGCAATCCTTCCCATTGTGGAAACGATAACAAAAACCCTTGGGGATAGGACTATTCTTATCATTCTCACGCCGGGCACGAATAACCGTAAAAACGGCGGGGTTGAGTGTAACATAAAACGTAAAAGTAACGCCATTTCCTTACTTCTACTCTAAATTTGCTGAAATGTTGGCAGGTTGGTAACAAGGTAAGACTACATTTTTCTGGACAATTGTTTCTGTATTGTGACGTTGTGTGACGTCATAAGGGATACTTCCTTTTTTGGTGAAAATTAACATTTAAAACAAGTTTCAAAAATATTACGTAATCAGAAAGCTTTTATGAAATATATTAATTTGCCGAAAACTTGAACTTTCTACGATAAACATATTCAAAGTTATGGACGATTTACTGTTTTTATGACGTCATTATTAGTGACGTCATACTTCAAGCTTAAATCAGATTGCCGACTATAAAAATATTATTAAAGAGAATACTATGACTTGTAAGTGATAGCTAAATGCATTTCATTGATAAAATTCCAAAAACATTGAACTGCCTATTTTCTGAGGGTACACAAATATATTTATGACGTCATAATGACGTATACAAAAAATGGGGCTTCAATTCTAAGCTGTTATACTCAAAAAATCAAAATTCTAAAAAGAACACGTTGTTATTACTAAAGAGATCTATTATTGTGCAAAATATGATGTACCAGTATTTCGAACTGTAAAAGTTAAAACAAGCGACATTTTCATAAATGGTTTTATGCTATTTATTTCCCGCCAATTTTTGGCGGGAAAATTACCAAAATTCAAACTTTAATAACTTTCGTTTACTTCAACCGATCGATATCGGGTTTTCGATTATTTAATTCTCATGAACAAGAGATTTTAAAAAGATATAATAAAACGTTTTTAGAGGTAATAAAAAATTAGAACAAACCTATTAGAAAAGGATATATGACGTCATTGTGACGTCATAATGATGGCTATATTAGGTTAACTTATCAGACTATGTTTTGTTTACACTCCTTTACACACCTACCAAAATTCATTATTTTATGTCGAAAACTTTTCAATATATATAAAACCCGCCGTTTTTACGATCATTTGTGCCCGGCGTGTCTTGGATACATTGGCCATGTTATGTTGTACCGGTTTCTTGTTATCATTTACCTGAGACCTTAGCCACAACTCCCAATGCAGATTACCCCAGGGCAACGTGTTGGCTTGACTCTGTCTGAGGTAGCGAAAATTTTCATCATAAAATCGCCAATTATGAGCCCTCTCTGCCAAATCTTTAATTATTTCCCCATATTTCATGAGGGCGGGGGCCTCAAAGGGGAATTTCTGGGTATACACCGCCACAAAAATCCTGAAAGCTGAATTCCAAATGTCTAAATTATTAATCCGTTTAGGTTTGGATGTTGATTCTAAACAGAGTGAAGGATGTTGATCCCCCCCATCATTAACTACACTGATGTGAAACTTAGACTCAGAAATAGGATTTGTCAACAAAGTGCCAAAATCAATAAACTCGTTGCACCAGATTGTTGCTTTCACCTTAGCTGAGACTCGAGAGTCCAATGCCAAACCCACTGACTGGAAGATCTGGGTTGCCGGTTCTGCAGAGTTGCTAGCTTGTCTTAACAGCTCACCTGTTAGGGTCGAGTTCACCAAAGCAACAGCTCTGTTGATATTAGCATCTGGACTGGTGGGCAAAATAATGTTGCTGGTCTGTGTCAGCGGCATCTCCGCTAAGGACAGATGTGAAGCTGGAGTTGCTGCACCTTCTGGCAACTGGTGAGACGGGGGATTGCCAAGCAATGGAGCTATGTTCTTTGTTACTTCGGCCGTAACCCTTGCGATTATCTGCTCGAGAAGGGCAGGAGGAAGCGATGGTGTTCCGATGCCAGAGCCTCCGGAACCAGCATCTAGTGGGCCTGAGCTGGTGACAGTAGTTGGGCCTGCTACATTGGTGGCTGGACCAGCACTAAGGCTGGTAATGTGCATCTGGGCTACACCTGGGGCTGAGCCAGCATGGGCTACACCTGGAGCAGAGCCGGCATGGGCTACACCTGGAGCACTGGTACTGGGCATCTGGGCTACACTCTGAGACACAAGACTAGTGGAACTTGTACTGCGCCCCACTGATGTTCTCGGACGCTTTGACGCATTTACAGCTCTGGCTGATGGACGCTTCTCGCGTGAAAGAGAAAGAGAACAGCAGCAGAAAGAGCCCTAAAAAAATACAAAAAATTAAAATACAATATGTATCTATGACAAGGTAAGGCCGAGGAGTTAAGCCTCGTAAAATAAAATGAGAGGAGTTAAGCCTCTCTAACATACCGAGGAGTTAAGCCTCGTAAAATAAAATGAGAGGAGTTAAGCCTCTCTAAAATGCCGAGGAGTTAAGCCTCGTAAAATAAAATGAGAGGAGTTAAGCCTCTCTAACATACCGAGGAGTTAAGCCTCGTAAAATAAAATGAGAGGAGTTAAGCCTCGTAAAATAAAATGAGAGGAGTTAAGCCTCTCTAAAATGCCGAGGAGTTAAGCCTCGTAACATAAAATGAGAGGAGTTAAGCCTCTCTAAAATGCCGAGGAGTTAAGCCTCGTAAAATCAAATGAGGAGTTAAGCCTCTCTAAACTGCCGAGGAGTGCCTCGTAAAATAAAATGAGGAAATAAATGTTACCAACATAAATCAAAACGCAACACAGCGAACAATCACTGAATTCAAGCCAAAATAACTGACAAACCCGACTGAACTTCGCTAAATATCAAGCGAAACAACCGAAAAGTGCGCTGCCCTGCGAGGTGCGAAAACCACCCGCCCGCTACAGCATGCTCAGAGCCTTCAAGATGGCGCCCCGATAGCTGCGGTATAAAAAATACTGGCCGACTTTACTAACATGGACGCCATCAGCCGAAAAAGGAATCCTATCGGGGCTAGTTAGCCCCTTGTGATACCAACAAAAAACACCAGACAATGACTCTAAAAGCGCCCTAACAACTTGATTCAACGTCAGCGCTCGCTCGTTGAAATAAAAACAACAATGGTAATTCTCGCCGCGTGGTATCACTTGGCAAACACAAATAACTCGCACCGAAAACTTAACGCGCAGAACATGGACCAATTCCTCGATAGCAGACCCAACTACCTCGGGTCCAACATTAGCAAGATCATTAGTACCAATCTCTAAAATTATAATATCAGGAGCAAGACGAGAAACCACGTGAAGGTCGTGTTTCCGAAGAGAGGAAACTGTTCGTCCGCCAACACCGAACAAATGAACGTTAGCTGTGCCGCGAAGGCCAAGATATTCGTCCATGCGTTCATCAAAGCTAGAGCTAAGATCAGACCGAAGTCTTCGTACAAAAGAATGTCCTAGAATAAGAACAGTTGGCATATAAGAAGCCATAATAATGCTCACCTTTGACGAGAAAAAAGCAAGTCTTCACTGGTCGAAGAGTTGAAGCGAGTGACCTCACAGTCAGCATGCACCACGTGTTATCTTCATAGCCCTAGAGGGGGTATCCCCCAATTGAACCTACATGTATACCGTTTTTCCACGTGCTGGCTATTGTTGTTATGCAACAATAATTGTCAGTACATTACTAATATAATGATTACCATTTCATATAAATAAAGGATCAGAAAGAAAGCATAAAAATCCTATTCGCATGCAAATATTTTATTTATTTCGATAGAGTAGAAAAGTGGAAAAATAGAAAAAAAAATCAAAATTTACAAATTTCAGGTTTTCAAAAAAGCCGCTCAAGAGAATGTTTTTAACATTTATGAGCTATAAATTCAATCTTTCATAAGAGTAATACACCAAAACCTTTGGATGAGAAATATCTACAATTGGAGATATAATTTTTCAAAGAGGAGCACATCAGAGCCGCGGTTTTGGATAGTGCTTTGTTTACATCTAGAGCGGCCACTGCTGACTAATAGACACGTGCATTCAAAAAGTTGAGAAATTATCATAATGATAATAAGCGATAACTAATTTCTGTAAAAATATGTATAGATTGTTAGAAACTGGTTGTGCATTGTACCTCCTGGTCATTACGATAATTTGTAAACTTTTGATCATGAATGCACGTGCGTATTCCGTCAGTCAGCAATGGCCGCTCTAGATGTAAACAAACACTCTCCGAAACCTTTGCTCTGATTTCTCCACTTTGAAAAATCATATTTCCAATTGTAGTCATTTTCAGTGATAGGATTTGGTTTATTATTCTTATGAATGATTGAATTTAATGCTCACAACGTTTTTAAAAAAATTATGTAGTTTTTTTTTAGAAAACCTGAAATTTGTAGATTTCGAGGTTTTTCCATTTTTCGACTTTTTTACTCTCTCGAAACTAGAAATATTCACAACCTTTTTTCTGTTTTCGCTAGTACAGTTTATTTGGCATCAATATTTTGCTAAGCTTTGGGGAATACTTTTAAGCAGTTTTGATTCTAATCACTTCTATTGACAAAAAGCTACGGTCATTTCAACTTTGACAAAACGTTAGTAAGGTGAGAAATTCAGAGATCAATTTTGTGTTGTTTTCAAGAAAGAAATTATTCGACTAGATTTCGAGTCATGGCTCAAAATGTCAAAAAGAGGGGTTGCCTTACGTCACAATTACGTCAATTGTATGAGTGATCCAAGTCAAGATTTTGACATTATCAGTTGTATCAATAAATGTTGTACTATTTGTGAACATTTGAGCAGAATCAGGCAAACATCTTAAAAGTTATGACATTTTGTTTAAATTCGCAAAGTGGCTTCGGAGTTTCAATCGAGACGCCTTAAACGCTGCAACGTTTTCTAACGAAATAAAAACTAAAATACTCCCAAAATATCCTTTGTTCATTTCTGTATTATATATTAACCCATGGCTAGATGGGTGCAAAAATTAGTGTGGTCGTACTAATAAAAAAAAATTAATTAGGTTCAACACGGGTATTTGGGATCAGTTCAAAAGCCGCAATTTTCTTGCAATAACGATTCGGATATAATTTAAAGTCATTTCTGTATAAAAAGATACACAAACTAATTCATTTTCATCTCGTGACACATTTGCCCCGGGATCGGTAAACGCGTCATGTAAACCGGCCCTTAGATTATTGAGCAACTAAAGAAAGGCGGCTGTCCGGCTACCGCTTTTGCTATTGAAAATGTGTGATCAAAACATTGCAGGCCAAAATGGCAGAGTTTCACGGTTGAACTTGCTACTTCGTTACCGTCAAACACAAAGGAAAACGAAGCCTATCATGTTTCTTTATGTCTACCAAAGCAACAACTGTCAAGAAAGTTTGATGGAAATATAAAGGATATATATATATGATATATGTAAGTCTTTTGCAGAGTTTTTTTGTTTCAGTGTATATATATATATATATATATATATATGTATGTTGTTTTTTTCTCTTTACTTTCTTTTATGATGTACATGTACTTACAAATGTATTAAATGTTCTTTGTTAACAGAGCCCTCCTGAAAATCACTTTATGTGATGTAGGCCGTCTGGGTTAACAAAAAAAAAATATTATTATGTTCACTGGACTTTTAAAATTATACTAATGTATAGCTGATATTACGTTTGCAACTGCAAATACACTAGTAGTTTAAGCAGTATTGATCCAAAATTCCTCACTTCAACAATACAGAACTAATCAAACTGTGTATCTAAACAAATACAGTATGATTAGGAATATTTGTGTCATACAAGATTGATTTTGGTCAATTACCACTAAAATTGTCATTTGTAAACATATGTACTGTAACTGTAATATCAACTATTAATAAACATATACATTGCAATAACCACCTGATATCATGCAGCAGCTACCCGTTCATTCCAAGGAGAACAAAATACTTTGTTTTTGTAATACAAACTCATCTGGTATTGCACAATGTTTGGTTTCTAGCCATATAAATGTACATGTACATTGTATGAATGTAATAGCTACCATAGTCCATTGTGAAATAGATGCAATAGCAAACACTCAGATTAATTGGCTAAAATTAAGCCATGTTTCTATAACTCAAATTCGAAACATACAAATGTTGTGCATGCTCTAATGAGGTAGTATATTGTAGTTAGGAGAACTTACCTTCATTATATCCAGTTAAACAGGTATTTTTCTATTTTTTTGTACTTGGGCTTATGTTGCCCCATCCATTTAATCTCCTTCAGTCTCCAAAACTCCCACTGTCATGCATGTAGTGGATCTATAAATTGAAATAGCTAATCCTGAGTCTTCTTGCTCTTTCCAAAAATATTTTATTTCCATTCTATTAAGCTATGTTGACACCTAATTTCAAAAGCTTAATCAATGAAACAATTATAAAAGAACAAGACAATGTAACAGATCAGTGCAGTGTAACACTGCATTACACGTATGTACATCTTGTTTGTTCTGTTTTTTTTTACTTAATACATGGTGTACATATATGTATTAATAAATCAGTCCAAAATGCACAATCTGATTGGTCAAGTCATGTGTTATTAAAGGACACACACATGGATCAGTTATGAGCATGTGCAACCAATTTCTCAACTTGTTTTTATTGGATATTTTCATAGTTTTTAGTTTGCAATTATTATATAAAACTAATAGCTTCCATTGTGCCATGTATCTGTACTCTTATATATGTACATGGTACAGATGACATCACAACGTCACTAGAACATCAAGTTACACCACTCTACTGTGTCTTGTGGCACACTTCTTTGTTCTCTTCACGTTGTGATGTCATCTGTGCATCTATAAGAGGACAGACACATGGCAGAAGGGAATCTATTTGACAAATGACAAGATTTCCAAAAAATAAGAGTAATATAACAAATTAAAATTATTCAAACAATGTTTTTTAACATTCGGTTGGTTTTACCAACTGTTTGATATGGTTCAGTTCAAACATGAAATATTTTGACCCTCTTTGCACTACCGTGTAATATTCTCTTTGTAATAATGAGGCCAGTATGAAAATATATCCCAGACCAATCCAACTCCTTCTAGGTGCTGGACTTCCATGAGTTGAGAATGACACAAGATGTTCATTTTGAGCATACACAGAATAATAATTATTATTGATCCCAAGCCACAGCAATTGGATGGCAGACAGAAGCAAGATGGGGAAAAATAATGGATGTTTATTGGGGCTTTCACTTATTAGGTCCTTGTGGGAGGGAGGGGGAAGACACAATTATAGGGCAGGGGGAGTTATGTTAAGCTTATTTGGAAAGCTTCCTAGGGGGCAACAACTTTGAAAAATACCAATGGAATCTAGGTTTTTCAAAGTTAATATATACCAGTAGGAAATGACCCAGTGCTACGGACTTAAACCCCTAATAGTACCATAATTAATGCAGTTAATAAGCAAACTGGAAGCACACGATACACATACATGTACAATGTAGGAAGGTATGCCATGATTCTAAAAAGAGCTGGGGGAATGTGAGTGGGTTGTTAAGTTTTGTTTTACTGTGTATTGGGGGAGCTAGGGGATGGATAACAGTTTGCAAACTTCCTGATATACATGTACAATCATATACATGTACTTGACAGAGCCCTTAAGCTAGTCTGTACAAACCAAGTTCTGCAAAATGCTACTTGGGGCCAGTCAAAAAGGCCAGCAACAATGCTGAACTACATGTACATGTAGGTCAACACCCCTTGAGAACTGTCAGACTCAAGAACTATTTAGAAGCATTAAATTTTGAATTATTCAAACAGAATATCCAGGTTGTCCAGTATAAAAATTATAAGGAAATCAAGACGTAATGTAACGTAGCATTCTGGAGCCAAAAAATCAAGGCAATCTTATTTCGTCTTAGTTTTGGTATTAAACTATTAATTGGATTGTCTCAACGGTAAAACATACATTCATATAAATCGTGGCTCCCTCTAATTAAACAAAGGATCAAAGATAATGACATTCAGATATGGCTATATACATGTTTAAGTGAAGCTTATAATGATGAAGGGAACGTAAGCCTAAAACAACATAACAAACTAACATTACAACAGTTTCAAACACATTACACTTGTGAATGAACTATCATTCTAAAAATGTGTGCTGAAACATGTGGAACAATTTCGATGACTGGTTCAAATATGTTTGAAATAGGGCAACTATTTTAAAACTGGGGCAGATTATTTTGAACTGGGGCAAATATGTTTACATGTGAGCTTATGTTCACTGACAGGTTTATCAAGTCTTTTTTTCCCGTTGGGATAAGCAGCTATTGTGTTTGGCTAAAGTGAACAATCTGAACCGAAAAAAAGCATGCAGACAAAGGCCATTTAATTTTGTTTGTTGGCCCATCCCTTGTTGTGCAACAGTTTGTTAATGCTTTCACTAATCGGTAGCCCCAGCGTGCTGAGAAGAGGGCGTTTACTATTAGCGTAAGCGTGCCGCGAAGAAATGTTGTTTTTTATTAAAACCAATTAATGTCAGGTTAAGGGTTTCTGCAAGTTACAGCTCATACAAACAACATTGAGGGACTCTGGGGCGTGATCAAGAGAAAGTTCAAGTTCATGAATGGCACACGATATGACCGAATCCCAGGGTATTTAGACAAATTTGTTTGGAAAAGGAAGAATGACAATGCAGACCTGTAAAGCATCCTACAAGACATTAATTGCAGCAGGTTATTGATGTCCAACGGGAAAGCCCCACCAATAATGCCTCATACACACAATGGCTCTTCTAAGAGCCACCAAATAAATGAAAGCCTACTATATGACATCACTGCTTTGACAAAATTAAACACACATAATTGGTGTTAAATGTTAAGTTCTCTAACGAAAGGTACTAGGTTCGACGATAGCAGCTCAAAAAGAGCAGTGTTGCAGAGCACTGACAATTAATTTAATGATCCTTAAAGACCCTACAATGTATATCCAAGCCCATGGTGCTTTGTGCGCACATCATTTTTGTGGTCCACCAAAATCGGAAAGATTAGCTTTGTTGTTGTGTGAGACAAATCTTTCGAATTTATCAATCTCTATTTTAGGCCATTGTGTAATTATTTCCAAATATACACATATTTTTTTTGTTTAACTGACTTTATTTTATCTTACTTTTTGTATACATTGTATGTATATCCGTTTTAAAAAGAAACTTTTGTCAAATGTCTTCACATCAAGAAAGACAACAGAGCAAGACAAAGTGACTCCACATATATTTCTTCAGCAGTCCACATTTTGCTTTCTGTAGGTCTACAAGAAAACACTTGCGGTTCTAAAGGAATAATACACAAGTTTCAGGGAGGCTTTGTTGCACCAAGGACTCAAATTTGCATTTTTATTAGCAGAGAAAGCAATGCCATTAACCTTTTGTTCTTCTCCAGTAGGTCAAGAAAGTACTGCTACCAAAACTACAACCACAGGATCAATTACTCCAATCTGCTGAGTTCAACTGTTTCTTCACTGTGTGCGAGTACAACATTTGCACTCAAAATTATATCATTTTCAAGGAAAGTAGGTAGGAATCTTCAACTACAGCTAAACAATGCCGGATCGAGACATGGAAATGTTACCAATAGTATTTGCTTGCTTGTAGATTGTGAAAAGTCACACTTGTATACGTAAACAGAATTTTTGAATCTAAAGTCAGTAAGGCATATCTAAACAAACTGGCTCCCTGCCGAGTACTGTTCAAATCATGGGGAAAATTCATGGGCTCAATAGGGCTTTTAATCTGGTAGAAATTATGAAATTCATTACCCAAAGCATATATTGTGTCCTTCTTTAATGAAACTAATAAACAACAATAATTATTGTTGAAATTATATAGTTTCATAAATGAAGTACACATGTATACGCTTTGGGTAACAAATTTTGAGAGCATTTTAGTTCGACTAATAGCTAAAAAATTATTTCTGCAGCCATTTATAAACAAACTAAACAAAACATTGGTGCAAAGTATGAGCTCTAGCAAGTGGATCACAAGTGGATCACAAGTTAGTGGAGCAGGAGAGAGGGTAAGAGAAAAGAACCTCTGCTAGCAGGGTTCTTCCACTCATGGGATCGCTTGAAAACTGCGCTAAATTTTCCACTTTCGTTCAGGTGTATTTAGACTCATCCTATGAATGATTTTGGTCGAAAATGCATTATTAATGAACCACTGGAGGGGTCAAACATAAACTTAAAGTAGAAAAAAACGTACCTTCAATGCAACTTTTCACAGCGACATAAAACAGCCATGAAAGCAGTCTATCGGATCCGCTTTGTGGATGTAGACGATGTAGACGACGTGTAAATTGGCGAAATTCTCTATCGGTCAGCGCGTAGACGACATGTATGATGTATTAAAAATATTTGGGGAAATTGTACCGACTATTATGATGTATTCGTTCTTCTTTTCCTCCATTATATAAGCTTAAATTACAGAGATTTTTCCAAAGAGGCAAATTAAGTAAGTTACCTATGGACTCGGTTCGCGATTTCGAAGGCATTAGGTGATCCATGGCAAGCATTTGCAACCGACCATTCAACCGCCATTTTGTTCAGCATGCTCCGTTGCTCAATTCACGATGCGGTCCGTAGAGACTGGTGCGAGCCCTCTATCTGTACATGAGAGCCCTCTATTTATACATGAGAGCCGCCTATATGTACATATGGCGTCTTAGTCTATGTCCTTATATGGTAGTCGTACGACAGACTCTCTTTAATAATCCACGGAAACTGAAAGAAAATGTATGTACTGCTGCATCTAAGTGCCATACGATTGCAGTGTTGCGTTGTTGATATTGTTGAAATGCTCTTCATTGCCATCACACACTTGCAATGTTGGCTGTTTACAGCCAAGTGCTCTCCTGAAATACTCTTGGGATTATACAACTGGGAAGTCTTGACTGAGGGAACGTTCACATATCGATTTTGCCACGCTTAACGTCATTGTGACGTTAAGAGTGGGTGGGTGGGTTTAGGCTTGAGTTCGTTGATAAAATTATTTGAACCAAAATCACACTTTACGTACGATGACTTATCTGAGAAGAAGTATCAAAGTTGTGTCAAAACAAAATGGCGTCTCGCGACTTTGTTTGTTTTATGTAAACATCTACTTTTTTGAAGAAATCTTTGGTCTTATGAATAAAACATGTTTTACTAAAGCTTATAGAATATTAGCTGTAAGATTTGCTTTAAATGTTATTGTTGACATTGTGGACATTGTTGACATTGTGGACATACAAAATATGTTTCAGTCCAATCAAACATTTTCTGCTCTCCATTGGAATATTATAAGTCTCTCTGCAAACTTAGATAATTTACATAATTTATTATCTGAACTTAACCAAACATTTTCATTAATTGGTATTTCTGAAACCAAAATGATTTGCAATAAGGAGCAAATTACTAATATTGATTTAGAGGGTTGTAAATTAATTTCACAACCTAGTCTTTCCAATGCTGGTGGTGTCGGTTTTTGCGTCAAGCAGAACCTTTCTTATATAACAAGAGAGACGTTTTTAACCTCTACAATAGACTATGAAGGTCTGTGGATTGAATTAGACAATCGCCTACAACGGAATATTATCTGTGGAGTGATTTATAGGCATCCTAATGGTAATCTAAAGTCTTTTTTGGACTATCTATATGGTATAATCGAAATCATAAACCAGGACAATAAGCGTTGTATTCTGATGGATGATTTTAACATCAATATTTTGAATTTTGATTCTCACCCTGCCACAGAACAATTTATTAATACCCTTGGGACTTATTTTTTTCACCCTCAGATTCTTAAACCCACACGAATTACTAACCACTCTGCAACGTTGATTGATAATATGTTTTTTTAATTCTGCAGAGCATCATACTTTTAGTGGCAATATATTATATGATGCCTCAGATCATCTCCCCAAATTCCTCATTATCAATAAATTTTGTAATCTTCCCTCTAAGATGAAGTTTTATAAAAGAGATTACTCTAATTTCAATCAACAATCATTCATTAATGACATTTCCACTGTTGACTGGAATACTGTTATTCCAAATAGTACTGATGTTGATAGTATATTTGACACATTTTACTCTGAACTGAATAGGATCGTTAATAAACATGTTCCTATTAAAAAGCTTTCAAAGAGAGAACTGAAATTGAATGCTAAGCCCTGGATTTCTAGTGCAATTAGTGTATCCATTAAAAAGATTTAATTTATGAAAACAAAACTAAATTACTACGAAGTAAAATACAAGGCTTATCGTAATAAGTTAAGTACCCTTATTAAGGCTAGTAAGAAAAAGTATTATGAAGATTACTTTACTAATAACACCAATAACATTAAAAACATATGGAAAGGAATAAAACAGATAATAACTCTTAAACCACAATGTGCTAGTATACCCACTAAGATAGTGTCAGGCATCTCTAGGCTAACTGACAGTAAAAGTATTGCCAATGCATTTAATGAATATTTTTCCAATGTTGGTAATCACCTTGCCAGATCTATACCTGAAGTTCCTAAATCACCTTTGGAGTACTTACCTGCTCCTTTTATCTATTTCCAGTAACTTTAGGTGAAATCGAAGAAGAAATCTTAAATCTGAACCCAAAAAAATCAACTGGCCCTTATAGTATACCATCTAGTTTATTGATATTATTGAAAGATTTTGTGTCCAGACCATTAGAAATTATTTTTAATATTTCTTTCTCCCATGGGAGAGTTCCCAGTAAATTTAAGATTGCTCGTGTCATACCAGTTCATAAAAATGGCTCTAGGGCTTCTGCTGATAACTATCGTCCGATTTCTTTGCTGTCAATTTTCAATAGATTATTAGAAAGACTAATGTATAATAGGTTGATAGATTATCTTGATAAATTTAAAATTATAAGTGATAAACAGTTTGGTTTTCGTAAAAATCATTCTACCATTCATGCGTTATCCCTTATTGCTGAGAAAATCCAAAACTCTATTGAGGAGGGGAGATTTTCTTGTGGAATCTTCCTTGACATCAGTAAAGCTTTTGATACTGTGAATCACAAAATACTTTTAAAGAAGCTTGAACATTATGGCATCAGAGGTATAGCACTTGAGTGGTTTGCCTCTTATTTACAGAATAGAAGACAATTTGTATCAATTGGCAGTTCAACTTCGGATGAGAAATTAATTACTTGTGGTGTCCCACAAGGATCTGTACTTGGCCCTCCGTTATTTCTAATTTATATCAATGACATACAATACTGTTCTCAGCTGTTTGAATTTCACTTGTTTGCTGATGACACAAATCTTTTTTACTCTAATTAAGACTTGCTAGTTCTAGAACATCTCATAAACATTAATTTAGAATACATTAATTTATGGTTAGCCTGTAATAAGTTATCCCTTAATGTAAGTAAAACAAATTATGTTATATTTCATACGCCTCAAAAAAGAGTACCTTTTGCTATTAACTTGACCATTAATGGAAAAACTATTAGGAAAGAACGTAGTATTGAATACCTTGGTATTTACTTAGATTCTAATTTAAGTTGGAAGAGTCACGTATTTCATGTGTCTAAAAAAATTAGTAAAAGTATAGGAGTGCTCTCCAAAATTCGACATTACGTTAACATGCATATTCTCACTCAGCTCTACTATACTTTAATCTTTCCTTTTCCAACCTATGGGCTTATCGTCTATGGTAACACTTACACTTCAACTCTAAAACCACTAATTACTCTACAAAAGAAAGTCGTACGAATCATGACATTTTCTGAATTTCGTGAGCACTCTAATCCTCTTTTCAAGGCATTAGGTATTCTAAAATTCCTTGATTTAGTTTACTACCACGATGCATTTTTTATGTATGATTATTTTACATCCAGGTTACCTAATGTTTTTTCTAACTTCTTTGAACGAACAAGCACACGACATAATTACAATACTAGATTGCCAGCAAGGGAAACCTACTGCCTACCTAAAATTAGAACAAACTATGGGAAATTTAGTCTCCGTTTTACTGGCGCAAAAACTTGGAATTCCATTCGCGACGACTATAAACTTCTATCAAAACCATCCTTCAAAAAAACTCTTAAAATTAATATTATTGAATCTTAATGATGCCTATGTTTATTTCCTGTTTATTTCATGTTTATTTCGGCAATCCCTTTATGTAGGACGACACGATTTTTTACCAAAAATACAATAGAATACAACACAATATGATTCAATACAACAATAGAACGCAACACAATACAATACAATAGAATACAATTTGGTAGCAATTCGTGTCGTCCTACATGAAGGGATGGCCTTTATTTCATAGTTTTATGTTTATTTCATAGTTTTATTTTATGTATATACTTATTTAATTACTATTTCACTTTGTGAGTGTGTTTTGTGAATGTGTATTGACATTATCCTGACCGAACATTGTAAGTTGCTCATTGTGGAAATCTGACTCGATTATTTTATCTATTTTCAGATTGCCAGTAACCCATTCATGTACTTTCTTAATGTAATTATGTATATTTATGTGTGTGAATGTTACAAATAAAGTCTCTTGTTGTTGTTGTTGTTGACCCAGAGTTGAGCAAAATATAGTACATTTGAATCTGCCGTTCCGCTAATGAGTTCCTTCCGTGACGTTAAGAGGGGGTGGGTGGGTATTGACCCTAACGTCACAATGACGTTAAGCGTGGCAAAATCGACATGTGAACGTTCCCTAAGCCAGTCAACCAATGCCGAGCTTTACTAAGACTTCAACTCAAGAGTTGCAAAAGTTGGAAGTGAACAGTGATTGACCCTTGTCTTTGAACGCGAACGGAAATCAGAACTGGTGAGGTTGAAATATTTATGTGTTTATACGCACACAAATCTTACTTGTCCCCTACTTTTAAAATTTTATTAAGTGTAATGGTGACAGTAATTCGAACTGGAAATGAAATCGTCCGTAAGTTGAACTGTATGTGACTTTATAGAGACCAAGAAGAAAAAGTTAAAATCGTCAAAAGAATAACAGAACTCAGAAGATACATGCAGAGAGGCATTCGAATTGACCACGAATTATACCCATAAACAGAACTGGATATGACTTACAAAACGAGAATACCGTATTAAAATTGAATTGGATGTGACTTTGGAAACCAAGCTAGTTGAAACTGTCAAAAGAAGAACAGGATTTGTTGTGTAAAGCCGTAACTATAAACCGAACTGTCTTAAAACCAGAACTGGAGAATACAATTATATAAGTTATGGCTCTATCAATTCCAAACCTGCCCATCCCCTTCCCCCCCCCCCCCCCCCCCGGATATCTGTGGGGCATCAGAGCGTTGCAAATGCTCCACCACGGGGTTAAATGCTCCACCATGGGGCTTTGGTACGGGTGCAAATCTCATATAAAATTCGCGATGTTCACCATGCCAACTTTTCTTTGCTCCCAAATGTCCCATCCCTGGGACAAAAACTCAGTCAAATGCTCCACTCCTGGGGGATGGGCAGGTTTGGAATTGGTAGAGTTATACACAGATACTGGAACTGATTAGAACAACCATAAATATAATTGGGTGTGGAGATTTATTTACCAAGCAAACACTGTTGCCCTGCAAAATATGTTGAAAAAGTCTACTTGAAATACTGAAGAAAGAAGAAAAATGTAGGACTGTCAAAAGAAGAAAAAAGAAAATTTAATTTAGAGCTGACTCGAAAAAATGGAATGACTCCAGGAAATCCCATTGTTCCAATATCAAAACCTAAACTATTATATTTAGTATTTTACAATTTTCTTATGATAGTATCATCAGAAAATTGTAAAATACTAAATATAATAGTTTAGGTTTTGATATTGGGACAATGGGATTTCCTGGACATTTCTGTCTCAGGCCCATCGGAAGGGGTTAGAGTCGGAAGGGTTCGCATATTGCTGATCCTCCAAGCCTAGCCCAATCCGTGGTCCAATCTACTTTTATAGTATATTTCAGAAGTATTTATGTTTTTTATGTTTTCAGATAACAAATTGAAGTGATATGTAATTTATATGCTTTCACTTGTATACTGATATTATTATTATTACAGTCATGAACAGACAATATTTAGCTTAATTATTGACATATTTTAATTTATATTAATATAAATCACGTTGTACATTTGTTTCGAATTTTTAATTACAAGGAGGGCCACGCATTTCTCTGTGTGTACTAATTGGTGTTACCCTCGTTAAATAAAGTTAATTTTATTTTCCAAGTGGTCTACATGCATGAAATCAATGCACACAATATTTTATTAAACATTAGGGACTGGTCAAAAATGAGCAAGGGGGGGGGGGGGGGGTGGTGGTGGGGTGTCGATCAAAAAGTCTAAAAATATATAACCCTCCCTGGACAATGAGTATGAAATATTTTGACTCCTTCCCCCCTTTCCAATCCTTTTTCAGTTGCCCATTATTTATGACCCTGCATTTTTGGGGATTCAAAAAAATACGATCCTCCCCTTTCACAACCTCTCCCCCTGCTAATCTCTGACCAGTCCCTTCAGCGACCACCCTCATGCAACCCCGTTTTAATTTCAGTAAAACTTTGTAATTAGAAGCTCCTGTAAGCGACCGTGACCACCTTTAGGGGTTGAGAATTGGAAGAAGATGGGAAATAGCATTCGCAAACAAGTTTTGCTAATAACACTACTGATCTAGTACAAGTTTGTCATCTAGTACAACCACGTGATTGCATTCCTGCAAAAAGGTCCATTCCATTATATATAAATTATCACAAGTATCAGTAGTGAATCAATTATCCGATCCCCTAACACAAACCATGTATGACAGAAAAATATACTATGAGAACTCCATGTATTAACCTATTTATAGGTGGCCCGAGTTAAGGCCACTCAGGGCCTCTTGTTAATAATAAAACAAATAATCAGTTGTTAATAACAATGGTCAGGGGCAGCCAACTGTAATGATTAATGCCCCAGTGCAGCAAGTTTCTCCTTGAATGTAATCAGGTTGGGTGCCAATACTTCATCATCTGGAAGGCCGTTCCACTCTCTAATCGTTCGCGGAAAGTAAGAATACATGTGATAATTCGTTCTAGAGCTCTGTACTTTATAACTCAGGGTATTTAAGTGCCTGCTCTTCCTTTGCTCGGGGATCAGTTTCTCCAATCCATCCAGAGCATTGCCCTCCTTCTGCTCTCAAGTGACTCCCAACCCAGTTGTTGCAACATGTCGCCGACGCTAGATGTTCGCTGGTATCTATTTAAGACGAACCTCGCCGCACTGCGCTGCGCTGCACCATTTCCACTTTTTGGGTGTTGGTCTTTGTGTGAGGATCCCATACTATCGTCCAGAGACCCATGAAAGTCCAGTTCTCCAGACATAAGACAATATGCATTAATTTCCTAATAGTATTAAAAATGCATAAATGCTTATGTCGGTTATTTCATGTTTTCCTGTTTCCGTGAATGATATAAATTTTGTAGTGAACCTTTTTGTGTTCATCGCTTAAAAAAAGGTGTCTACAACAGCTAGTTTGTTACCCTGCAGATGACTACATATATATATGTTACTATCATGATTGCATTTTTCCTATGTGATGAAAAACCACTTTGTATTCATCTGCATTGTATGGTTAGTCATATTTCAAGTATTACCTTTAGCTAGAGCACTCTGCATGTAGGTACTATTTACAGCATAAACTGCCTTGTTGTATTGGATCCGATACAACATAATATTAACATAGATTGACTCATAGTCTGCAAATTGAAGTTCACATAACAGCTAGTTTTCTGGGTTATACTTGAATACGTGTGTAAGTTAGGGAAGATCAGCCAATAATTTATTTAATGTACATGTTACCTCACTAGGAGTTTAATTGTTAAAACATACAATGTATCTTAGTGGTGTATTAATAAAATTCCTTGCCTTTCTAGATTGTCCAGGTGATGGAACACCCTTTCTGGCAAGTCTGTCACATAGACACATGATAATTATGCTAGTTGGAAAGTCTGCCTGGACAGTTGTTGGACCCTGATTCTGTAGGGAAACTCAAGATGACTCCTTCTGAGATGAGATCAACTTGTATCAATGTGCTAGCATACTTTTGCCACTTGTATTCTCCTTCCATTTGAATGTTAAATGGGCCATACCATCTATGTAGCATTCACACTTTATTCAAAAATTATATAGTTAAAATTTGTATCTTACATGTAACTGGTAAAATATTATGTGATTATTGTTTAATCAACCGATCCACTGAAAACAATGTTTGCTATCAAAATAATGTTTGTTATGAGTATACCTAAATCAATTGCTGTAATTTCCTGGGCACAGCCACCTTGGATCTTTTTACTTCACATGGTTGCCCCTGACTTGTTACACAACAAATGAGCTATTGTTTTCTGACAATTGGGGCAACTACATTAATTTGTAATAGGTACTGAAATGGGTTCCCAGTTGCCTGAATAGTGAGTTTTTTTGGCAGATTGATATAATAAACAACTTATTAGTCAGCTACATGTAACTAATATTAAAGGGGCTATGTCATGGTACTGCGCATGTATCGAGTAATCGCTCGTTTAGTGGCTGTTAATTGGATACAAACAGTTAAACTTCCCTCCCTCAATGCTTGATTGAAAGGATTTTCAATATTTCCCCTGGAGACTGTTTATATACACTGTTTGTTAGTCATTTTTGCATATTTGCTTTCATTTTAAGCATCTCACATGTCCGAGAGGTTCGTTAGTTCATATCAAAATCGGTAGAAATAGCTCTTTCTGGCCCGGAAAAATGAATGTAAAGCCATATCGTGACACAGCCCCTTTAAGCTGTATTCTTATTTATATTTTCATTTTATTGGCCAAAATATGCAACTAATAACAATACACAGCCATATTAGGTAGTTAGCTGACTAATAACGAAAGTAAGCTAAGGTTTGACCTTTTTTATTTGTGATTATAAACTTGTATACTGAAGTCTATATGCTTGAGGATAAAACATGAATCAGGGTTGTTGCCAGATCAGTTGGTAAAATGGGTGTGTGGGGATCAGTATGGGAGGCAGGACAGGAAGGAACTGCCCAACCCTCCTCCCCTTCACTCTCGTATCAGCTGGTCCCAATTAAAGTTCCCCTAACCCCATTTTAGTTTTATTTCTTTTCTAAGGCTATATAAAAACTGGACAAATGAAAAAGAGAGAAAATGAAATCAGTGAAATACCTGATTTTTAAATTGTGATTAAAGTCCTGGGAAATAATTGTTTCATGGCTCTGCAGTTTGGAGTCCAGGTTGAGTGATGTAAGATGTAAGATGTAAGCCATTGTTCACCAGCACTTGTTGTGATTCCTATTATTATGGACTCCTGATCTTATGTAACACTAAATGCCATGATGTACTAAACCAAATAACAGTGTTTCTAATTTGTATACTGCTGCTCGGTTGGGAAAAGAGCCAGGTTGCTTTTCACCTTTTTTAACCAACTTGAACAGGTTGTAGACAAACAATGATTCACACAAAAACAAAACATTTTTCATACAATTACAGGACGAATTAAATTTAGTAAATTGGGGTTAGGGGTACCTTAAATTTAGCCACTGGATGTACTGGGTTACTTGAAAAACTGTTTTCAATCCCATTTGTTTTTGACTTTGTCTGACTTTACCTCCAAATATTTCCCCCATATTTCACATACTTCCCATTATTTTCTGTTTTTTCCTGACCTTACCCCAAAATCCTAGTGACAACTCTGCATGGTCACAAACTATTTGATAATGGAGAGGAATTAGGGAGAAAAAATATATTTTAACCCAGCCAAAGTCAATTGGACTATGAGGGTGCAAGGTTCTTGGATTAGGGGGTGGAATCATGCCAGGATATTTTTAAAATACAAGCACTCTAAAATGACATTCCATGTATTCCCAGACCACTTTGAAGTTATAATATTTTAATAACAAAACTACTCTACTATTGTCAGCAAATGATGTGATAAGGGAATGTTGATTTAATGTTAGGAGGTATTGAAGGGGGGCACTTAAATGTTTTTGGCAGTTAAAAGGGGGGTTACAAGGTTTTTCAATTAGATTCCCCCCTCCTATGATATTTTATGGTCTTCATGACACCCTCCCCCCCTCATATTAAGTGAACATTCCCAAAGCAAGGCCGAGGCATGAGAAACATATGTCCCGTATGAGAACAAATGGTGAGGAATGACACTCATGCTGGACGAGATAGACTTAGCTGTAGCTATAATGCCTAGTGTGGCTTATGCATCAATCAGCGGCTTCCCCCTGGGGCCGACCCCCGGGGACCCTGGGGGATTTGTCCAAACGCCCATTCAAACTTCATCTAATCCCCCTGGGTATGGGGCAGGAGAATTTTGACAAATCCCCTCCCTCTGGGGCAACGAAACATATAAACTAAACATACCTTTGCTGATAAATTCCTCTAGACAATTTGCCAAGATGGCTTTTCTCTTCCCTCTGTCGGTGCTCCACGCGTTAAAAACTGGCATTAAATTAAAAGGGCGCCAGTTCAAACCAAAGTCAAAGACCTCGTGAGCGGAAATGGCGTGAAGCTCGAAGAACATCCGGGAATAACGGATTGGGTAATCTGCTGACCTGATATTACAAATCCCCAGGGTCACTCACTTATCAGCTTCACTTATCAGCTTCAAGAAGCAACTCGAGACCTATCTGTCCGTCCCCTGGGTTAAACCACCAGTAGCAAAAGTGTTGTTTTCCCCCTCACCTTCGGGCAACATAGAGCTGACAAATCGTGACAAATGCCCCTGATTCCCGTGGGTTCCCCGGGGGTCGGACCCAGGTGGAAGCCGCTGATTGATGCATTATTTCTTGAAGGAACCAGAAAATTATGAGGTGCAAGGACTTGAAAGCCTTTTTGATTTATACTTTATTTTAAAAGAATACAGCCAGTTCTCAATATATGTTTTGATAGTCTTTCATTTCTCATAGTGCTGGAACAATCAGTGGCCCCCCTTCAAATCCACATAACCATGTCCCCTCCTCCTATACCTCCTATACCTCCCCCCCCCCCTCCCCCCCCCCCCCCGCCATCCCCCCAACTAGATAAATATCATCTCTTAGAATGTCTTGATCGATTGTCGTGTTGAGGGGATAGAGACAAACAACGTACAGTCATTTCTTGGAGCCTGAGGGAGGTATAGGAAGTACTCTACTTAAAATTAAGTCAATATTTCCGAAGAACAACGCTTCTCTTAGTCCCCAAGTGGCGAACCAGGATGAAATGGTCGGTAGGACAATAAGTTACGTAGAAGAATCACAAATAAAGTCCATTGTTCAATTGCCTGTTTATTCATTTCTACAGTTACAACCTTTTCATAATATTAATGTAGTTTCTAAAGAAAAAATCAGGCTTTTCGGTAATCCTGCTCGGAATTCCACCATGTAAATGCGTTTATTAGAACAACTTTGCAAAGTAGCGGCTGTTTTACCAGCCATTTTTTTTGTTATTGTCATGCAATAGTAACGATATATTACCTCACCCGGCATCCTTACCTGGTTAAGAAACTAGTAATATAGAATATTCATTCATCCTAGACCAGTTAAAGGATCAAAATGGACTGTTTTTAGCGTTTACCGTTCGACATGGCTGACCGAGAGATTAATTTTAATTGGGTAAAACCGCTGGGATATCGCAGGCACTAACTTGAGCATGCGCAGATTGAGTTAGCAATATTTCCGGGATTGAACGTTACGTGTGCTGGGTGAGGTTTCTCTCTTCTTATTTTACCTATAGAGACCGCTGCCGCTAGCTATGAGTCTGAGGGAACCTGTGACACTTTAACCGAAGAAGTATTACTTATGTTTTTTTTCCTCACTTTGCCTCTGGATATTTATCGAAGTCTGAAGTGTGGGTCGACATCTCCGCGTATTTTCAAACTCTGTCGCTTTCTGAGCTGTTTATTGGAATCAAATATGCATGTGAAAAGAATCCCTAGATCGTCTTTTCTGGCTATTATTTGTGAAATTGAAATTACAGAAGTGGAGATGAAGTAGCTTTTTTATCCAAACTCGCGACCAACAACAGAGCAAATAGTAAGCGCTACGTAACCGACAACCCGGTAGCCTCGCTTTCAATCCAAGATGGCCGAAATGCGATAATAGCGAATAGACGCTTGGTTTAACAGAACTCTCCATCGTCTAACTCGTAAGAGACATCGGCTTTACTATCTTGCCAAATTGTCTAATTCCCAATCTGCTGGGAGGAATTATCGACAACACCGTAAGTTCACTTCCCAAGCGATAAACAAGGCTCGGAATGACTATGTTTCACCACAGGCTACCCAAGCGTAATGTTTTTGATTAACCGTTTATTTTACAAGACTTGACTGGGAATTTATAGAGTTTTTAGAAATTGCAATAATTCTGTGTGTTTTATCTGTGTGTTTGTCAGTTATTGGGCTGTGTCTGTGTGCAATTTCTCTCTTGGTACTGTCGGAAGAAAAAATCGCCCAAATGCGCTGTAAATATTATTTATTATTAATTTCATTAATTATTATTTATTATAATCTATTATTATTTTCGTTATGTATAATCTTGGCGTAAAGCAACTCAGCATAACCAGGAGGGTAATGGGGCTCCTGGCATAAACAAGTAATATACAGAGAAACAGAATATAATTGCCTTCAAACACGAAAGATTGAACCCTAACCGCTAATATAATAGATAGTGTTTTCGCAATCTCCTACCCAGACCCCATTTGTCTCTTACTGCGCAGTAAGAAACAAATGGGGTCTGGATAGGAGATTGGTGTTTCGGAAAACATGCATCAGCTCGCGAATGCGCCTTAGTTACTCAGCTCTGTCAGTTAGTATATGGACGGATGTATACAGGCTACGTATCAAATGTCGACATGGAATTTCTACAATCAAATTGGCGCTCGATGTATAAGATCATTGCCGTGTGTGTATGCAGTATTCTGCTCTTAACGGATTTCTTTCTTCTTAGGCCATCAGGTAAGTGGTCACATGTCTTATTTATACTGTTTACATGGAGATAGGGTAACCCTCCTAGAATTGTTTTAACATTGCCAATAAAGTTAATAGAACTTTACGTACTGTACGTCGTATGCTCAAGCCTTGTAAAGTTGCGGTAAAATCTAAGGCCTATGAAGCTCTCGTCAGACCTCAGCTTGAGTATGCCTCAGCTGTATGGAACCCTCATAATGAGAATGCTATTAACAAACTAGAGCAAGTTAAACAAAAATGCAGCTGGCGATGTTCTACCTGCTCTTCTGAGCTAGTTAATTCACTAGGCTGGAGTAGTCTTGAACAGAGACGTCTGCTATCACAGGCGTCTCTATTTTATAAGATCCATAAGGGCTTAGTTGGCACCAGATGCCACCTGATTGTGTTCTTTCGACTAGACCAAGTAGATATACCTAGAGTCCGCCATAGACAGTGAATGCTGGCGAATTAAAATGGCGGGAAGTCTAAGTTTTTTTTGCGAAAAGCTCGATATTTCAGTTCACTGTATTTTTATTGCCTTGGTCTTCAACTGCCGCTTTTCAGTGTTGTAGTCTCTTGCTTGTCATTTGTTGGTTCAAACTCGCCACAAGCAGCAATTAGCGAACAGACAGGAGTTCAATACAATCCGGCTATAGTAGACTGAGATCCAAGGAAAGTCGTTCGCAGTCGCAGTAGGATTTGGCAGAAAAAGGCTGCAAGGAACACTGTTACAAACAAAAGTGTAGCCGAATGTATGGAGATCAGGATCAGCTGAAAGATTGAAATATATGAAGACGGACGGCTGTACGATGTTATTTATGGCCCTATATATTTCGGTTCGGTAGGACGAACCTTCTTCAGGCCTGGGTTATATGCATTATCGAATGTGGCAGACTTTACCGAAGTTACAGCGTTTACCGTAGTTACAGCGAATGTATTACCACTTTAAAATAAAGTATTCGCATATTATTATCGTCGCTAAACCACAAATGGTTGTACAGCGGAACTTGGCAAAAACCCGTTTTAGAAAATGGAAAATATGAGTAAAACATGACTTCCTTTGAATTACTTTCTTTTAATTTCATTCGCCCGTTTACTATAAGAGAAAATGCTAAAACAGAGTCTCAAACGTCCAAACATTATCGATGTTTTCAAATCAATATACCGTGATCAGCTAAGCTTGAAGTTCTTGATTCAATGCACACTGAAAACACGGCTGCTATACATTATATGTAAATTCTCATGGCCGATTATTTTGTAAACAATGTATTTCCTGATATTGAAGAATTGTAAACACAAAACAGAATTCCAAGATACATAATATTTTTGGAGATATGAGTTTTTAAATTTACGATTCACGGTTCAATGGAAACTCTTGATTTTATAAAATGTATTTATGTGGGACGTCACGCCCTGTGTTTTGCCATTATATTTTTGAAGGGAGGGGGGAGAGGTTGGGTAAATACCAGAGGTTTGGAAAAGAAAAAAGTATCATGCACAACAAACAGAAGAAAAAAATATCGTTCAAATGGCATCATTAAAGTCTGAAGCCTAGTCTTGCCTCAAAATGCAGGAAATACCATTCAGGAGGACCTAGATTTTCAAACTTTTCCAGATGACTCCCCTCACTTAGAAGAAAAAAATATCGTTCAAATGGCATCATTAAAGTCTGAAGCCTAGTCTCTTTCATTTAATTTTCGCCTAAAAAATGCAGGAAATACCATTCAGGAGGACCTAGATTTTCAAACTTTTCCAGATGACTCCCCTCACTCAGAAGAAAAAAATATCGCTCAAATGGCATCATTAAATCTGAAGCCTAGTCTATTTCATTTAATTTTCGCCTCAAAATGCAGGAAATGCAGAACCCAGATTTTCAAATATTTCGCATCGAGTCAGAACTCATGGGCATGGCATAAGTTGATGTTTGTTTTTTGTGAGAGCTGAGAGAATCGTATTGCATGCAGGGGGCCTTGCTGACATCACGCTTTTGGTCACGAGGTTTCAGGCTCTACCGTCCCAGCATTGGGCCATGGCAAAATCTTGAATTTTCGTTTTTAAGCTGGGAATTTCTGCATTTTGATGAAAGGCTTTGTCAAAAGACTTCGAAACAATGATTTCCCGCCCAGAGATTGATAACCACCGGGAATTTGGGGTCAATTGGAGCATCTTTTCTGAGGGGAAATCGAGGCATATGCAGAGGTAAGCGTACTGATTAATATTGAAATGACGGTTTCCTGCCTTTCCAATATATATAGTATATATAGTAAACAAGAAAAAGAGAGAGCTAGAAAACATACTAAAACTAGGTCCCAGAGCGCTAAGATTGAAATATGAGTGAAATATGATTGAAATATGATATATATGAAATAGGAAACGATATCTGATCACGGGAAAACTGTAGTCACACAGTGCATATACAGAGCTTAGTCTGCCTGTTGTTTGTTGTTGTAAAAAAACATTACGACCGTTTATCGTTTGTTTAAGCTGGAGCCTACAGATATCGAGACTATTTGTTTGGATGTCAAAGACACTAATATAAGCCGCTTTATCGTATGTGCAGGCTACATATCACCTGGGAAGTGTAAAGAGGTCGGGTGAGTTTATTTCTTAACCGCATTATCAACTGCTGCAGAGGCTGTGTATAACACAAGGAAGGACTGACTACTCGCGTTGGGTGATTTTAATATGGATATGTACCACAAGAGAGATGTAAACAAAATCTCCGAGCCGACGCATGTTACGGACAAGACAAAGACACGGATCAGATCGATGTTGTTTTAGTGAGCCACCAGGAACGTTATGCAAATACGGGTACGCAACACCATGGTGAGAGCGATCACGACCTAGGTTTCGTTATAAAGAAAAACAAGCTGCCACGTCCGTAACCACGGTTCACTGAGTTCAGAAGCATGAATAACTTTGATCACGCTAAGTTTCTCTTTACTTCGACGACAATGCAGATGACGTGTGGGGCCACTGGAGCATGCTGTATAAAGACGTTCTTGACAAGCAGGTGCCGATCAAGAGAAAGTGGATACAAGGTGATTAGTTACCGTGGATAACACCCCAACTATTGCGCGAAATGTCATTTCGTAACAGATTGTTCAAGCGTCACAAAATGGAACCCTCGCCGAGTGCATGGGAGGCCTATATATATATAGTCACCTTACTCAAGCATAATGGTCAAGACGTTTTGTTATGATTCATATCCATTGCAGCCAAGCACCCTGGGGAATTTTGGAAGAAAATGAAACCTCTTCTAGTTCCAAATACCGGAAGTACTAAACAAGATAATATAATTCTTGTTGAAAACGATTGTGTCATAACTGAGCGTCGTTCCGTGGCCGAAGTCTTCAACGAATACTTCGCTAACGTAGTTGATACGGGGAAAAAACACTAAATTAAAGGAGTAGCTGATTTCGTTGACCACCCAAGTGTTAAGTAGATTACGGAGAGAAAGACTCTTGAAAACCTTTCTTTTGAACCGGTTAGTTGTAGCGATATATTCGCGACATTTAGACCACTTAAATCCAAGGAAATCTATCGGAGTCGATGGCATTGTTCCGCGATTACTGAGACTGTCTGCTCCCGTTTTAGTAGATGAGATCACGAGGCTAATCAACTACGCATTCACTCCTGGCCATCTGAATGGAAACGTGGGAATCTTACACCGAACTACAGGACAGCTATAAAGGCAACTATCGTCCGGTCTCTATTCAGACTTCATTATCCAAGATATATGACAGAGTGATGTACGATTAATTGGACGGATCATTTTACTACCACTTTTCTCTGAACTTATCCAGGTTTCTGAAGAATCATTCCTGCTGCACTGCCCTTCTAAAGATGACTGAGAACTAGAAGCAAAGTCTTGACAACAGAGAAGCCGTCGCCGCCTTCGCCCTCAGCAACGCCTTCGACTCAATTAATCATAATCTATTGCTGGCTAAATTGCAGGCCTATGGTTTCTTAAAACCTGCATTGGAGTTGATGTCAGCATACTTGCTAGGCCGTCAGCAGTGTGTAAAGGTGCGCGGAGTATGCTCTGGCTATTGTGCGTTAAGACTGGCGTACCACACGATCCCTCCTAGGTCCCCTATTTTTAAATATTTTCATCAACGACCTAAACTAATGTATTCCAAACATTTCACTGAGGTTTTATGCTGATGACACTACAGGGTACGCCTCGGACGTTTCTCATGACTATCCTCGAGTTCGTCATTAACAATAATATAAGGTTAGTCTTCCTGGTTCGATCTGGACTGTCTTGCTGTCAACAACGCTAGGAAACAGGCCTTCCCAGTTGGACCGTGCAAATATGAATTAATGACTCCATTAAAATCTTAGGGATTACCCTAGATAGGAAGCTATCCTTCAAAGAACACATTTCTAATCAGATCAAGGAAGCTTATTCTAAAGCATCTGCGCTAAGACGAATCCGTTGCTTCTTACCAACTGAAGAGATGTAATGATAAAACTTTAAGGGTGCGTTTACCAATTTCGTCGTTAAGCAGCGACGTTGCTATGAAGTGCCGGCGCGCGGGAAAAACTTACTTCCGGTTTAGTGGAAAAGCAACGCGCGCCCTTCGCGGTTTTGTTTACATATTGTAAAAGTTACAATGAAGTTGTTTTTTTGCTACTTCAACCCGGGTTGTTTTACTTTCCATACTTCAAGTTTACTTTATATAAATGCCGAGAAAGAGCGATAAAACCGAGAAAGCCATTCTAGCTGCGGAGGGTCGCTAAACGAGGGAAAACTCCGATGTCAGGGAATTCTGTGTCAAGGGCAAACTTGTTTTCTTTCGGATTTCGACAAAGAAAGTTGGGAAAGGGCTCGGAAAGAGCTTGTTGATAATGTGGGGAGCCAGAATACTTACAAGTGTCTGTTCAAGTGAGCAGCTAGCCGTGAGATAAGTCTTCTTTCACAAGAAAGTAGCGAAGAAAAATGCTGTGCCTACGAAAGAGAAATCAACTCCATTTTTACGGCGGATCGTCAAGATACTAGGGACTTGACTGGAAGTAATTGGTGAATAATGACCAAAACGTTTTCATACTGATTCTGATACCAGAGTGTTCTGATACCCTTGACACTATTTCTAACTATATAAAAGAAGCAAAGACCAATACAACGTAAAACGTAAAACGTTCACGGTTGCTTGCTTGAACAATTCGTCAACTATTTCTAAGGACTGAAATGTTTGTGAAAAATACGGAAACGAACGGCCATCATAAGACTGTTCGACGTTACCTCGACCAAAACAAAAGTCATTATCAAAACCTATAGCCTCCACTCACAGACGCTTTCAGGCATGAGGGGCCCTCGTGGCAACCTGAAAATAAATTCCCTGACTTAATTGACAAGAAATTTAGAATTTCTCTGACCAGATGCAAAATTCCCCGACTTTTCCCTGACCTTGAAAAAAAAAACATTTTTCCCAGACTTTCCCCTGACCTGTGGCAACCCTGATCTAGAGCGCAGTCGGGCTCAAAATTTGGCATTTTGAAATATTTGGTAAAAACCCAGGCCTTGTAAGTTACTTGAGATAATCGTCAACTCATACTTCGTTTTGAATGTTAGGCAGATCGATCCCTGATGTGTTGGGGTTAATTTGCCTTTGGTCATTAAATATATCGCTGAGCCAATGCTTTTGTTCTCAGTGGCGTAGCCAGGTTTTTAAAATTTGTAGCCGAAACATCCGCCTCGTAAGGGTCGCTTCTTGATGGGTCCGGGGGAAATATTTAGTAAGGTACGGACACGCTGCAACATTGCGCGCAATTCTTGTCAGCAATTGTTGTTCGCAATGTTGCCGAAGTAGAACTCGATCCTACTTCTGCAACATTGCCGGAAATGTTTCGCGCAATGTTACGCGTCCGTACTTTTAGGCTTTCGCAAATGCCATCTGCTGCACTTTCACGTCATGTTTTGTGTATTTCGACAACTCCTCAAACCCAACATTTATTTGTAATAGTAAGACAAGTGTAGGCTGTAAAATGTGTAGGCCCTGAGCTACAGGCTAGTTGCTACCCTGGTTCTATGACTTAATGCTATAAATTTAGGAATGCCCTGAACTCTAGCGAATTATTCTGAAGTATCCATATCAGTGTTACCATATAGCCGCTCTGTCAGTATCGTATTTTGAATTTTAAAGCTCCAAAATGTTGGGATATTCGACTGTATGCTATGCATCAGTACATATATACTGTATGTAAGTTCTGGTTCTTCGTTAATTAACAATGTTGTCTACTATTTGATACTTCTGAATGTTAATTCATATACAAACAGCAATCAAAAGCATTTCCATGCATGCATGTTAACATTAGTATGTATTCTATTGCAGTATTCAAGCGACCGAAACCATATATTCCATCCCGGAAGCACTTCTACCAGCCGCCAGTCAACACTAATTATAGCAATGAAAGTATACCACCTTGGGCTTCACACTATCAGCAATTTCATCAAAACTCACTCAGCTTATCCCCTAAAGAAGGAAAGTATCTGGTTTACTTTTGCCCTGTGTCGACCCACCTTTGTGGTGGTTTTGGCAATCGTTTGATCGGGATTGTGTCTGTATTCTACCTCTCTGTGCTGTTAAATAGAACATTCTTAATAGAATGGAGTGGTCCAGGTAAAATATTTAAACACCTTCATCCAAATAAAATCAACTGGTTGTACAATGAAGCCGAGATGAAGGGACTTGAGACTCACATCAGGTACTGGGGTATAAGATCAGGGATTCCAAAGGGCTTCGACAGCGTAAAAGGAATGGGTTACGAATCTTTTCTAGACTGGTTTAAAAAGGTTAATGTACAAGGTGAACTTAAAGTCACTAATGAGAAAATTGGAAGCATTTGGTATTTCGCCGACATGGTGTGGTACAACCCACAACTTCGTGAACGCGCAAAGGAGATTGGTTTACCAACGATCATGCCAAACAAGCCATTCCCTTTGATAAGAAACGCAATGGATTTTCTCTTTAAGATGTCGCCATCGCTAGAAGCAGATGTTGTAAGAGCCCGTGAAATATTTAAAAACCGCCAGCGACCCTTTATTGGAATACACATTCGTACGAATGATTTTCACTTTGGATCCAAAAACAAAGCGAGTCAACGAACTAAGAACATTAAAAAGGTTTTCGACTGCGTACAAAAAGTCGAAAGAGCACTCAAATCCAACGATATGAGCTTGGCAGCGCGAAGTTTGACTTGGTTTTTAGCAACTGATAATGTAAAAGTGAAGAGACAATTTTTGAAGGATTTTCCGCAGCAGATAGTCACACTTTCGTTCACTCCAGTGCACATTGACATGAATGAAAGCAATGATGGACTTCGAGACGTCATATTAGATCATGTACTGTTGACAGAATGTGATTTTATCGTCGCTACATACGATAGTACATTTAGTTGGATGGTGATAGGTGGGAGACAGTTTACTAAAAATAACTTTGTGTATGGGGAGAAGTGTGAATTCGATAAAAAAAAATTGTCTCCAGTAAGTTGAAAATTGAACGATATATCCTCACATACTCAAGCTTTGTTGAAGCAAATAGATACCTTGTCGAACTTAGAAGTCTGCGGCATGAAGGCTATAATCAGACTGAGATATATCATCTTTATCTCAGTATTGTCCTGTCTAAGATTAGTTATGGACTCGCGGTTTATGCAGCCTCACAGCCAGAATTAACTGCAGGTTTCGGCGGCGTGGCTTCATCGTGAAACCGTTGAAGTTCTTCCTCAGCGCAATCAGCTCAATGGCTTTACAGATACTGAGTTTTGGAACCAAGCTAAGAACTCATCAAGACGTCGTTTGTACCCTAAGTGGCTATTTATGGGCTGGTATCCTTGGAGGAAAACGAAACACTGAAACAGTTTGAAGATGATAGACCGGTAAGCTCACACAGTACATCGATTTTAAAGTAATTCCGGTAATTTACGTACAACTAAGATATGTTGATCAGTAGGTCCCTTAATAATACTCCCAAAAAGTAAATGAGTATTTCATGGACGAACTAACTATATGCAAAAAACAATGTGCATATGCATGTGGCCCAACTGCTGTGTTTCGTAATTGATGAACTGCCTTTCTGTATGTGTGCAATATATGTTTAATTAAATATATATAGCTATATATTCTTTTTTTGCTTTGTAACTTGTCAACTTACAATCCTGTAAACTAGTATTTTTTTTGTATGTTTTGTATGTAGCTAGTACTGTAACACTTAAAACTGCGTGTCCATCTTTTAATACTCTTTCGTTATCTATATTTATACATAACAGCACCCTGACCCTTTGCCATATAAGCCTCTGGCTTCGGCTTTTCTTTATTGATTTTCATGTAAAAATTGTGCTTTTCTTACAAATACATTAAATTATTATTATTATTATTATTATTTGCTCTCTCACCTTGTTTGATGAGCAGAGTGAAAACATGAAGTCTCATTGCAACTTAAATACACATTGGCGACTCGAATTAACCATCTATTTACAAGCTTAGGACATTGCGTTGTGTTTGAGTATATTACTAAGTTAACAAGGAGGTTTCTAACGTATAACCATAAGCGAGTAAATAATATAAAGAATAACACAAAGCCAGAGACAGTGAACCTCGTGTCAGCTCTATCCAGAAGTCTTCGCGGGCACCAATATGCTAATCATATGATAATTTCCGGCCCATTACTTCCGGTAAGCTACTAAAATTAATTGTCAAATAACAATGTCACGGACAATGGCCACATGCATATAAACTTGATATACATTTTTCTACAACTGTCGGGGTCTCAAGGATCAAGTGAAAATCACTTGCAAATCAAACATTTTAGAACAACAAAATTCAGCATGATCTTTCTATCAGAACCTTTCTATCTCCTTCATGTATGTAATATGAATGTTTACGGAATGTTGATGTTTTAAGATGTTTGTTAATTTTCAAATGGATTCCTAAACAAAACTTTTTATTTGAATGGCCCATTTTCATGCCAAAGTTTTGCGAATTTGTAAACCAGACATTGGGCTTCGTGAATCCATATACAGTACATGTATTTTCGGGGTAGTGCTTTGTCTCTCACCTCTGTGGCCCCGGTTTAGATTATCAATTGCGGTACCATTTGTGAGTTGAGTTTGTTGGTATTTTTCCCTTGCTCCAAGGTTTTTTGGGGGGTTTCTCCTGGAACGATTGCAGAATACCCCACCATTTGGTTCATTAATAATACATTTTCTCAAATTCTCATACAAACCTTCTAAAAACCTAACCCTGAAATTCAAATAAATCTTACCCATTTTCAACCCCAAATCATTCATAGAACGAGTCTAAATACACCTGAGCTAAATGGATAATTTTGCACAATTTGTAAGGGCTTTTCAAGTGATCTTTCGAAGTGGTGGGGTATTCTGCAATTTAGCCGTTTCTCCCTCCATAAAAACCAACATGCTAAATTCCAATTCAATCTGTGATTTAGCCATGTTCTGGCTAAGATCAGCTCCATGGTTGTTCCAGTTCCTGTTACAAATTCAATGTTATTTTTATCTGTCGACGTGTATCTCTGTAGTTTTTCACATGGTCTGTTTTTTGGATGAACAGGTAAATGTCGAATACTTCTTTTGTGTAGGCTGGACTCCTTTGAGGATTTCAGTTGGCCAGCATTGATTTAAAATATTCTTGGCTTCATGTTCAGTCCTGATATATAATAGCTACATGTACATGTACAGTATATAGTGTGTATGTTGTGGCTTAAGGTTACCATAGACCTTTGCAGCCTGTTTTCTCCCAAACAATTTTTTTTCATTCCTTGTGAAGTTTATTAATATTGTATTTGATATCCCTGAAAATTTAATTTAAAAAATGAAAACATCACGGGATATTTGGAAAACTGTATTTCGAAGTGAAGTAAATAGATAGCTTAGGCTAGCTCGCTGTAGATGTTTGCAGGAAACTACATCCGGGACATGCAAAAAGCCCTATCTCGATGCATATCACGTGTGCTTTAGTGTTCACATGTTAGCAGACTGCAGTACTGCTTAGCCTCCGATGCAGACGTCTTGTGTGGTTCGTTTCCCTCCCTCCCACACCAACGTCTGCGAACTCAAGCCGGTTTTTTTGTTCAGCCAATCAGAGAGTAGCTCTCATTTTCCGGGAGCTCATTAAAATGCACAGCTCGTCGATATGAATAGATTCCCTACAAACCTTCAGTCGCTGAACTGAGTATTCTTGCCACCAAAGAGTTTTTTTGTGGCAACGGGAAAGACGTGAAGATCTTTCTTTTAGAGATATTCGGAAGCTTCAAAATCCATAGCCAAAATCCAAATTTTATGCACTGAAATATCGTTTTTTTGACCACTTGGTAATCCTCTTAGCGTTTTTAAGTTATTTTCTGTGTCTAGGCGGCTAGCACGTGCTGCACGTGCAAAAATGGAAGTCAAAATAATCAGCCAATCAAATGTTTGTGTTCCCACGGTCCACGAAGTAATTAATTATTGTTTGGGCTATGGGAAAAACCTAACTAGCAATTTGATTGGTCAAAATAAACAATCCGTAAGTCACGGAACACAAAATGTGGCTCGAGTTCGCAGACGTTGGTGTGGGAGGGAAACGAACCACACAAGACGTCTGCATCGGAGGCTAAGTACTGCTAGCGTTCATCGTTTTTTGAGGTTTCATTAGAAATATTGTTTCAGCTCACTTATGGATAAACTCAAATGGAATCCCAGCCTTTGGATGCCCTGTGACCACATCTACAGCCTAGCCAGAGTTGGTTTGCTGCGATTTAGCTTTCGCCTTCCCTTCTATCTGATATCTCAGGCTGCTTTTTGGTCTTACATCGCTTGATAACACTTTTCTTTCTGCTAGGTTTCTTATTTTGTTGCCAATAATGTACATTGTACATGTAGCTAGCAGTCTATCCAGATCGTTCGGTGAAACTAGCAATGCAGTACTCGATATGTATGAATGTAAACCCGAGGTAATACATGTACAAACCATTTCATTGCCCGCAAATTCTTGGTTCATTCACAATAACCCCAGGGCTGCTGTGCTTCATTGGTATGTTGGGTTAACATGTTGACAGAACCTTTGATGTTAGTGTGAACTCGATGTAAAACTTTCGAAGCTAAAAACTCTGAGTTTATTTACATACTTGCTTATGCCCTGTCTCTGAGGGATCCTTGCAAAACTTGGCCAAACGATAGATCTATATACATGTACTACAATGTGCATGTATCAAGGAACCAAAGTGTGTCTGGCTTTAGCAATATTTTTGTTAAATATATTTCTTTTTTTATGTGGCTTTGCATCATATAGTTTGGAAGATTTTCATATCTCAAATTTCAAGAAAGATTTGCATATGAACAAAGTAAAATATTAAAAATCCCAACACACTTTAGGAGGCTGTCATCTGCTGATTGACATACAGCGTAGTGCAATTGAATGCCAGGATTGTATGCCCAAATGCGTAGGCACGTAATTCACTGATCTAAACCTCAACTTTTTTGCGTTTGTAGGCTTAGTACTGCTTTCTAATGAAATCTTTATTTAAACAGGAGGCTGTGAGTGGCCTTAACTCGGGCCATCTATAGCATGTACTGCATGGAGTTCTAGCATAATTTTGTGTCAACATGGTTTGTGCTAGAGTAGCCAGAGAATTGGATCTCTACTGATGCTCTTGTCTTGCAAATGCCCCACGTATGCCGGGGGGGTTAGGTTAGGGTTTAGGGTTATGGTATGCCAGGGGGGAGGTTAGGGTTGGGGGGGGGGGGGGGGGGGGGGTTGGAAATGATAGAGCCATACATGAGAGTATAAACTCGCCGTATAAACTCGCCGAAACCAAGCTACTGGAGTGAAAAAATAAAATACATTCTGTCTTCTAATGGGTATGGAAATGTGTGGTCATCAATAGATCAAACGACAAATGTGAACAAGTTTTTGGAAAATATTAAACAAACATTAAGAGACATTGAACAACAACACTGGTTCAGCGAGATTAATACTGACATACGAAGAAAACAAAGCGAAAGAAACAAATTAAGAACATATAGGATATTCAAAATAAATTATAATCTGGAGGACTATCTCAGCAAAGTAACTATTATAGAACACAGACAAGCCCTTACCCGAATAAGAATAAATAATCACCCGCTACAAATTGAAAGAGGCAGATATTTGAAACCCTACCTGAAACCTGAAGAAAGGATATGTCCATTATGTAAAAATGGGGTAGAAGATGAAATGCACTTTATTCTAAAATGTAAAACATACCATGTACGTAGGAGAAAATTATTTCTTACTTTCGAAAATATATTCAATTTTAACAGCCGGCACATGAATGAAAATGATGTTTTCAAACTTATCATAAATCCACCAAATAAGTTCGCAAAACAAGCAGCTAAATACATACACGACTGCCTCGTCATTAGGAAAAATATATTAACTGAATAAGTATTGCCTGCTTCCAACTTTTAGTAACTGAACTCTGACCTCATATTATACTCGTTCTTAATTATTAGCTCTTTCCCATCGCGTTCACGCCATGTAAAGTATATTTGGTGAAAACCCAAAACGCACTAGATTGTGTACGGGTCCAAATAAATAAATGATGATGTTGTTGATGTTGTTGATGTGATGCACACACAACACACACATAGATACATGCTGTGCATGTACGTTTCAGGCACAATTTCCTTCAATTCTGTAGTTTAATATTACTTTCTTTTCAATATTATTGTTCCTTGAGGGTCGTTAGAATTATTAAAAAAACGTGGTATGGGTATTGTTGATTGAAGTGCAATGATTATTTGAGTACATGTACTGTCTGCACGATATCGAGTTACTCAAATTTGATGCATTGTAATTATATCAGGTGCAGTACGACTACAAGGAATCAAGCAATTTAGAACAACAAATTCCACATAATGTTCCTATTCATTGTGAATAGTTAGGTTGTTCTACATGTGAAAATAATAGTTGTATATTTGTAATTCTCAATACCAAACCAGTGGAGACGGCTGAAATTCAGGCTAAATTGTCAATACAATATTTTCGATTGGGGGCGTAAACTACAGACCACCATTTTCTAGTATTAGTGAGCTGCCACTGTGCTAGTGCTCATTTTCTACATCTTGAAGGAGACTGAAACTTATAATGGCAAGCCACAAAGAAACATGCAATGCATGTCCACTCATTTTTTTCTATCATTGGGCAAGTTTAATTTTCATTCCCAAATAATTCTTAAAAGTACTCGTACTCCTGATCGTGACTGAGTGAAAGTGACATGCTGACGCCAAGAACTGAGGAACAACAACAACAATTACATTTATTTTCTCCAGTCATAAGATGATGGAAATGTATACGAGTAATAAGGCATAATAAGAAATACAATGATGAGAAGGTAGGTCCTTAAGTTAAACTTAGGGTTATCTTAAGCCAGGACCACCTCAGATGGAAAACACTGAAACAAGATCTAGCTTGCATGGATATATAATGGTACCAAGAAAGAGAAAGGGAAAGAAAGAATGCCACTTGCATGTAAGTACTCTCTCAGTTCTGGACCAAATTTATTTTATTTTATAAACTTGCAATAATGATAAATACACTACTCTATACATAATATCATTATGTCAGTTCTAAAAAAACACATTAAGATAATACACTGTAGAATGCCTGAACCCAGAGATAATAATCAAATACAAAGAGGTACAGGCCAGATGTAAATAGATCCGGGAAATAGAACAAAATAAAAAGTCAATAATTGTGTTAGGTGGTAACTGTCTTGTGTTTAGGAAAGATTGTTTTTACCAGTGTCAATAACACGCCACAGATAAATATGCGATTTCCACATCAGAATAAAAAGTCAATAATTGTGTTAGGTGGTCACTGTCTTGTGTTTAGGAAAGATTGTTTTTTACCAGTGTCAATAACACGCCACAAATAAATATGCGATTTCCACATCAGAGTCATTTATCGTTCGTTTGAAAAAATCTTCATTTCAGATTACTTACTCAGTTTATACTCGCTCACTGCATGCTAGATTTTCGTTCCCGAATTTATAAACATTTAAATACATGTGCATGCATATAAATTATAATATTTTAAAAGGCCCCTGTCAGTCAGAGAACTGAGAAATCTGGTCATTTCTACTATACTTTCGAGAGGTTAATAACAATAAATAACAACACAACGACAGTCAATTGGTATAAAGGTTATCATGTTCAGATTAGCGGCTACTTTATACATTTACAAGCCGTTGTCTTTATAGTTACTAAGTCAGTGTTGATCGCCGTGAAACACCTCTCAGCTTTAGAAAAGACAAAAATCGTGGTATTGCACTTGAAGGATCAGCTGTTTTTTTGTGTAAACCAAAGGTTGCACCGAAATGTTGCCGTATAACTCCTATAATGAAAGGTTTTGCAAAGTCAAAACTCCCACTCGCCGCCATCTTGAAAAACCTGGAAATTTGTCCACTGTTCACGTGACCAGCACAGTGCAATCTGATTGGTACGGTGGTGAAAAGAACTTCCAAAGTAGGCGCAATCTGATTGGTTGACGGCGCCAAATCTCGACACAAATAAAAATTAAAAATTAAAATTAAAAAATAAAGGAAAAACACTTGCGATTTAAGACTCGTGCCGGCCTAAGGCTACCCTGGTTCCAGAGGGGCTCAGGTACGAATATACTGTAATGTGCCGCGATCGAAAGAGTTTTGATTCCCCGAATGAGTTTTGTTTTGCGTGACGACCTAGTAAAAAGTAATCCCATCAGATACCTTATTTCATAAGCTTTATAGCGATGAATATGTTTCTATGGTTTCCCTTAAAGCATAGCACAGGACTACAGTAACCTTAATATTGGTTGATTGTCTTAAATTTGTCTATTGGTTGTTTGTCAGTAATTATTTATTCATTTAGAAAAAGGTTTAACTTCAGGCCATTTCATGACTTGAAGAAACCAAAGTAATGCTTAGAATTTCGTAATTAAAATAACATTGGATACTTTCTTTGTTAGTGGGGCTTCCAATGGAAACACAAACAACTTGAAAATCAAAAACAAAGGATTTATTTTTTCCCAAAATAATGTAAATTGAGTGGCTAGAACATTGCTAACAGTTGTACTATTCCTTTTTTCAGCAGTTTGGAAAGCACTTACATGTACATGTAGCAACAAGATCACTGGTTGGCTGAGTACATATGGGAGAAGACCACAGATAAGACTTATAAAAAAACATAAACTAGGCTATGTTAGGATAATTACTCATGTTTAAAAAATACCTCTCCAGCTAAGGTATAATTTTTTTTAAATTATGCTTACAATATTTTCTGGAATATTAATGCCAGGTATATGTATGTCTTGAGCAGGATAATTTTAAATAAATGTCCAGGACATTTAGATATATATTTAAGATGAGGCCTTGGTTTTTATTCGAGATCTGGCCAGGAACTGATTGTCACAGTATATGTACAGTGTACGAATTTACGAGTACCTGGTACTACCCTTTCTAGTAAACTGCAACACCCCTTGTGTTGTGAATGGTCTGTACCACGTGATCACTGTTTGGCATACTGCCAGTAGAGATTATTTGTGTGGCGGTGTGAGAAAAGCGACGTGTTGTTCTACATTGTAGATAAAGAATGCCTTGTTGTAGACAGTAGAATGACACATTGTGGACAAGTTTGACATTTCAAAACTGCAGAACGACTGATATGAACTACATTTACCACCTTAAATCTTAAAATATCTCAGATGAATTTGCAAAATATTTCCTCCATTTACCTTAAAAGTTAAGCCACATTATGTGGTTTTCAAATACATTTAGTATAAACTCCAGAAGAGCGAGAAGCAAATTTTCCCCAGCGATTTATAGACTTTGAAATCAACAAGGCAGTCGAAACTTGTCTACAATCATACTGGCTGCCGCCGACAAAAAATCTATTCTGCGGTATGCCAAACAGTAATCTGTGGTACAGAATATTCACATCAAGTGTGTCGTAAAAATAATTGGGCTGTTGCAGTTTACTGGGAAGAGTAGGATTCTAGTTTAATTTCTACTGCTCCATTGGTCACATTCTATTAACTATAACCAGCTAGTGTGGTCATAATTAAGAAGTTGAGGTCTATTCACTATATAGTTAGCCCCAGAATATTATGCCAAGCCAAACTCTTTGCTGAGACTGAGGGTGGTCACTGCCAGATATTTTATGTCTTTAATGGTTCTTTTACATTCCAATCACTGGATATATCAATACAAAAGCCGTGATTACTGAAAATTTGATTGGCTGATGAAGGCTTTTTTTCTTAACTGGGGGTTCTTGTCTTTCAATATTATTGATTGATAAACACATGCGACAAAACGTTTGGCCCTGCCTGAGTAATAACAAGTGAAGTGAGTTTCTTGAACAATAAAATTGTGTTTTGTGTTCATGTTGTTTGATATTTACACTAACCCGGTTTTCCTGTGGGATATAATGCACATTACAATTTATTCCACTATTTTGTCAAAACTGTTTGCCTTCTATGCTATTAACAAGTAATTGCATGGACCCCATAAAATAATTATTAAAATCGCATGGATACTCATAAAATAATTATTAAAGGAACCTTCTCTGAAAACAATGTTTGTTCTCAAGTGTTTGTTTGTAGATGCCTAAATACATTGTTGTGTTTGTCTCCAGTAAATTGTACACTAGATGTTTGTGTTAACTTAATTAATCTTTAATTTTACTGTTTCCCTGAGCAAGTGAGGATCAGCAATATTTTTTAAGTAAATCTTAAAGCACAGTAAAATTGAAAGTGTTATCCACAAACTTAATTGAACAATACATTTGTAGTCAAGCTAAAACTTGAGCTGAATAAGTCAACACATGATACGTGTAGCTACAGTGTATTAGTGCGCTGAGTGAAAATCAATGAGATTGTAGAAGTGATTTTTTGCCTGAATACTTCTACAATGTAGTTAGAAAATACTACTACATATATATATAGTTACAAATGTGGCAAAAAATAACTAGTTAGAGAAAAAATTACCTGCAACATATACATTGTATATATTTTGCAAGTCATAATCTTACAGTGAATATGAATAATTTGTGGCAGCATAATAATACTGTTATCTAGTAAAGACTAAAACCAATGGCTGGTTCACACTAGTAACATACAGTAAGTATAAGCACAGGCAACATATATGTACATGCAGAGGCAGTGAATGCACTGATCATTAGCGGTGCTTGTTCTACTCAGATGTTATTACAGAGTCTGCGTATGTTGCTTATGCTTACAGTTATATCATTAGTGTGAACCAGCCTTAACATCTACAACAGGTTCTCACTAATTTAGGGTTTTAAGGGCTAAGTCACTATATATAAACAACAGACAAATATAAAGCTTCTTCAATTGCAATGTGATCTAATTCAAAGCCTAACCCTACATTTAAAAAATCCAACCATCTACAACAGGTTCTCACTAATTTAGGGTTTTTAGGGCTACAAAGTCATTAATAATTTACAATGGTTTTGGGTTCACAGGTAAACAAAGAGTTTTCACTGGCCTACGGCTAGGGTTCACGAAGTAATAAGGATAATAAGGATTATAAACCTAAAAAAATTAGCAGGAAGAAAAATGTGAACTAATCCAAAGCCTACCCAAAACCCTACCCGTCAACAACAGGCACTCACTAATTTAAGATTTTTTAGGGCTAAGTCACTATATAAACAACAGATACATGTAAATATAATGCTTCTTCGATGATCCTAATTCAAAATCTAACCCTATATTTAAAAAATCATAACGGTCAGCAATGGGTTCTTTAATAAGAACAAAATAACTAGTTAGAAAAATATCAACTGAAAACAAAAATTAACTGCAACATATACATGTAGCATTCATCGAACCAGAATCAAACTCTTTATATTATGGCTTCAGGGCATCCTGTCTTTGCAATGGCCAACCGTCAGCAAGCGCTTGATTACTCGTCACTCGCACGATTTGCTAATAAGCACCATTAAGGTGCATTAGCTTGACCATGACTACTAACAGCAATGCAACAAGAAGCTGCCTACTTTAAAATTAATATTGATGTATAATTCCTCAAAAGTACATGACTTGCACGGTACACAGAATGTATATGTTGCAGGTAATTTTTCCTCTAACTAGTTATTTTTTGCCACATTTGTAACTATATATATATATAAGTAGTAGTATTTTCTAACTACATTGTAGAAGTATTCAGGCAAAAAATCACTTCTACAATCTCATTGATTTTCACTCAGAGCACTAATACATTGTAGCTATCATGTGTTGACTTATTCAGCTCAAGTTTTAGCTTGACTACAAATCAAGGTTATTGTTCAATTAAGTTTGTGGATAACACTTTCAATTTTACAGTGCTTTAAGATTTACTTGAAAAAAATTTGCTGATCCTCACTTGCTCAGGGAAACAGTAAAATTAAAGATTAATTAAGTTAACACAAACATCTAGTGTACAATTTACTGGAGACAAACACAACAATGTATTTAGGCATCTATAAACAAACACTTGACAACAAACATTGTTTTCAGCGAAGGTTCCTTTAATAATTATTTTATTAGGATCCATGCGATTTTAATCATTATTTTATGGGGACCCATGCAATTACTTGTTAATAGCATAGAAGGCAAACATTTTTGACAAAATAGTGGAATAAATTGTAATGTGCATTATATCCCACAGGAAAACCAGGTTAGTGTCAAATATCAAACAACATGAACACAAAACACAATTTTATTGTTCAAGAAACTCACTTCACTTGTTATTACTCAGGCCAGGCCAAACGTTTTGTCGCATGTGTTTATCAATCAATAATATTGAAAGAAAAGAACCCCCAGTTAAGAAAAAAAGCCTTCATCAGCCAATCAAATTTTCAGTAATCACGGCTTTTGTATTGATATATCCAGTGATTGGAATGTAAAAGAACCATTAAAGACATAAAATATCTGGCAGTGACTACCCTCAGTCTCAGCAAAGAGGTCGGCTTGGCATAATATTCTGGGGCTAACTGTATAGTGAATAGACCTCAACTTCTTAATTATGACCACACTACAGCTGGTTAGTTGATAGAATGTGACCAATGTAGCAGCAGAAATTAAACTAGTATACTACTCTTCCCAGTAAACTGCAACACCCCAAGTTTTTTTACAGCCCACGTGATGTGAATATTCTGTATCATGGATTACTGTAGACACGTTTTGACTGCCTTGTTGATTTCAAAGTCTATAAATCGCTGGGAAAAATTTGCTTCTCGCTCTTCTGGAGTTTATACTAAATGTATTTGAAGAACCACATAATGTGGCTTAACTTTTAACGTAAATGGAGGAAATATTTTGCAAATTCATCTGAGATATTTTAAGATTTAAGATGGTAAATGTAGTTCATATTTTAAGATCTTGTAGTCAGTCATTCTGCAGTTTTGAAATGTCAAACTTGTCCACAATGTGTCATTCTACTGTCTACAACAAGGCATTCTTTATCTACAATGTAGAACAACATGTCGCTTTTCTCACACCGCCACACAAAAATCTCTACCGGGCGTATGCCAAACAGTGATCAGGTGGTACACACCATTCACAACACGGGGGCCATAAAAAACTTGGGCTGTCGCAGTTTACTGGGAAGAGTAGTACCATGTACTCGTAAATTCGTACACTGTACATATACTGTACGTGACAATCAGCTCCTGGCCAGATCTCGAATAAAAACCAAGGCCTCATCTTAAATATACATGTAAATGCCCTGGACATTTATTTAAAATCATACAGATACTTTGCATTAATATTCCAGAAAATATTGTAAGCATAATGTTTTTAAATTATACCTTAGCTGGAGAGGTATTTTGTAAACATGAGTAATTATCCTAACATAGCCTAGTTTATGTTTTTAATCAGTCTTATCTGTGGTCTTCTCCCATATGTACTCAGCCAACCAGTGATCTTGTTGCTACATGTACATGTAAGTGCTTTCCAAACTGCTGAAAAAAGGAATAGTACAATTGTTAGCAATGTTCTAGCCACTTAATTTACATTATTTTGGGGGGAAATAAATACTTTGTTTTTGATTTTCAAGTTGTTTGTGTTTCCATTGGAAGCACCACATCCAATGTTATTTTAATTACGAAATTAAAACAAAAATTATAATTCTAAGGATTACTTTGGTTTCTTCAAGTCATGAAATGGCCTGAAGTTAAACCTTTTTCTAAATAAATAAATACTAGCTGACAAACAACCAATAGACAAATTTAAGACAATCAACCAATATTAAGGTTACCGTAGACCAGCGCTATGCTTTAAGGGAAACCATAGAAACCTATACATCGCTGTAAAGCTTATGAAATAAGGTACCGGATGGGATTACTTTTTTAAATAAAGATTTCATTGGAAAGCAGTACTAAGCCTACAAACGCAAAAAAAGTTGAGGTTTAGATCAGTGAATTACGTGCATACGCATTTGGGCATACAATCCATTCAGTTGCACTACACTGTATGTCAATCAGCAGATGACAGCCTCCTAAAGTGTGTTGGGATTTTTAATATTTTACTTTGTTCATATGCAAATCCTTCTTGAAATTCGAGATAGGAAAATCTTCCAAACTATATGATGCAAAGCCACATAAAAAAAGAAATAACAAAAATATTGCTAAAGCCAGACACACTTTGGTTCCTTGATACATGTACATGTACATTGTAGTACATGTATATAGATCTATCATTTGGCCAAGTTTTGCAAGGATCCAATAATTACTATAAAGACAAAAGTCATACAATTCCCTCAGAGACAGGGCATAAGCAAGTATGTAAATAAACTCAGAGTTTTTAGCTTCGAAAGTTTTACAGCGAGTTCACACTAACATGAAAGAAGGTTCTGTCAACATGTTAACCCAACATGCCAATGAAGCACAGGAGCACTGGTGTTGTTGTGAACGAACCACGAATTTGCGGGCAATGAAATACTTTGTACATGTATTACCTGGGTTTACATTCATACATACATTGTATCAAGTACTGTTTTGCTAGTTTCATCGAACGATCTGGTTAGACTGCTAGCTACCAGTGCATCATTGGCAAAAATTAAGAAACCTGGAAAAAAGAAAAGTGTTATCAAGCGACATAAGACCAAAAAGCAGCATGAGATATCAAGGACAATAGAAGGGAAGGCGAAAGCTAAGGATAAATCGCAGCAAACCAGCACAACTCTGGCTGTAGATGTGGTCATAGGGCATCCAAAGGACTGGGATTCCATTTTGGTTTATCCATAAGTGAGCTGAAACAATATTCCTAATGAAACCTCAAAGAACGATGAACGATAGCAGTACTGCAGTCTGCTAACATGTGAACACTAAAGCACACGTGATATGCATCGAGATGGGCTTTTGAATGTCCCGGATGTAGTTTCCCGCAAACATCTACATACAGCGAGCTAGCCTAAGCTATCTATTTACTTCACTTTGAAATACAGTTTTCCAAATATCCCGAGATGTTTTCATTTTTTTAAATTAAAATTTCAGAGATATCAAGTACAATATTAATAAACTTCACAAGGAATGAAAAAATGGTTTGGGAGAAAACAGGCTGCAAAGGTCTATGGTAACCTTAAGCCACAACATACACTGTACATGTACATGTAGCTATTATATATCAGGACTGAACATGAAGCCAAGAATATTTTAAATCAATGCTGGGCAACTGAAATCCTCAAAGGAGTCCAGCCTACACAAAAGAAGTCTTCGACATTTACCTGTTCATCCAGAAAACAGACCATGCGAAAAACTACAGAGATACACGTCGACAGATCAGTAAAAATAACATTGAATTTGTAACAGGAACTGGAACAACCATGGAGCTGATCTTAGCCAGGACCTGGCTAAATCACAAATTGAATTGGAATTTAGCATGTTGTTTTTTTATGGAAGGAGAAACGGCTAAATTGCAGAATACCCCACCACTTCGAAAGATCACTTGAAAAGCCCTTACAAATTGTACAAAATTATCCAATTAGCTCAGCTGTATTTAGACTCGTTCTATGAATGATTTGGGGTTGAAAATGGGTAAGATTTATTTGAATTTCAGGGTTAGGTTTTTAGAAGGTTTGTATGAGAATTTGAGAAAATGTATTATTAATGAACCAAGTGGTGGGGTATTCTGCAATCGTTCCGATAATCTAAACCAGGGCCACAGAGGTGAAAGACAAAGCACTACCCCGAAAATACATGTACTGTATATGGATTCACGAAGGCCCAATGGCTGGTTTACAAATTCGCAAAACGTACGTTGGCATGAAAATGGGCCATTCAAATAAAATTTAGTTTAGGAATCCATTTGAAAACAAGAAGCTGCACGCAGCTTGAACTCCGGCGTATTGTTTGTAACGCGGACTATCTCAGATACTGCGTGTTTGCCAATTACAAGGCAAAATCAGATGAGAAAGTACGGACACACAGTTGATCTCATCTAAAACGAGTCAGAACACGAGTGAACAAAGGTAGAACACGAGCGACTTAAAGTAAAGAATGTGATATAAAGTGGTAAGCTGTAGTGCTAAGTGTGCACGCCCTACGAGGGAAAGAGAAAAGATCTCTGACCCAAGTGGGACTCGAACCCAACGACCTCCAGGTTACATGTCTGGCGCTCTACCAACTGAGCTATCAAGTCAGATGAGAGCAATCGTGGGTATTGGTTCGTTTTATGGAGTCACCGCGATTATATATGTATATGTAGTTATGATATTGAATCATGTTTGCCGCGTAGCACTAGTAAGTGTAAAGAATGTGATATAAAGTGGTAAGCTGTAGTGCTAAGTATGCACGCCCTACGAGGGAAAGAGAAAATATCTCTGACCCAAGTGGGACTCGAACCCAACGACCTCCAGGTTACATGTCTGGCGCTCTACCAACTGAGATATCAAGTCAGATGAGAGCAATCGTGGGTATTGGTGCGTTTTATGGAGTCACGGCGATTATATATGTATACATGTATGTAGTTATGATATTGAATCATGTGCCGCGTAGCACTAGTAAGTGTAAAGAATGTGATATAAAGTGGTAAGCTGTAGTGCTAATTGTGCACGCCCTACGAGGGAAAGAGAAAAGATCTCTGACCCACTTAAAGTAAGCCAAGGTACCCTAGGATAACACGTAGCCCAAAAATAATAGGATCCAAATACTAAGATGATCTGTTCTAAAACTCCACATGAGTCAGGACATGAGTGAACACGAGTGCACAGCGGTTCATAATTTAATTAACAAAAAATATAATAATCAAATATTGTTATAATAATTATAATTTATAGTTTTATCGGGTTACCTGTGTTATCAGCGCGGTACCCTATTTTTGTATTTCCGGGCTACCTGTGTTATTCTAGCTTGACTTAGTTGTGTCGGGTTACTTGTGTTTATATCGTTATTAACATGCACACAGCCAGATCACTGTTAGTACACACGCACAATCAGTCAAATTGGATTGCACAATCAGATGCGAAAGTATACACGCACAGTTGCATCACATAGCAGCGCCAGAGTAACAAGAAGCTGCACGCACCTTTAAAGAGGAACTAAAGCCTAAAATGAATTCAATATATATGCAAAGATGTATTCGAAATAAATAAATTGTGCTATTTAATTTTTACGCGTCTATGAAGAGAAAAGCTGAAACCTTCCTCGTAGCCTCCGCTCAGACGGCTCAAGTCTGTTTTTCTTTGCTGGACTAACGGCTCCTAATTACCAACCACTGTGTTTTCTTCAATATGGGGAAATTTGCTTTAAATTGAGCCACCACACAATCTAAATTTATCAGCGGAGAATCGAACTTGAAAACTAACTTGAAAACTAATGTTCACTTCAAAGACGCGCAACACAGACAAATATAATAGCAGAACTTATATATTTAGAGTACATGTTTGTTTAGATGTTGTGAACACAAGTACAACACGAGTGAATACGAGTGCACGCAAGTAAAACACGAATCAACACGAGCAACTTCACGTAAGCCAGGGTAGGGCTGTCCCAATTATGCTCGGCAACTTTTTGGCAACTTTTTGGATTTGGGGCATCTTTTTTGATTTGGGGCAACTTTTCTCTCGTCGGGCATCTTTTCTGCTTTAAAGGTCAACTTTTATGTTTTTTAGGATTTTCAGGTAAATCATTTGGCCTGAAATGTGCAAAATAATATTTTGTTTTAATTTTGGCATCAAACTTCACTTTACTTCAGTCTAAAAACCGGAAGTATCGCTCGAGTGGATTGGTATCAGTGTGGTCATCCTGTGGTTTGACGAGCATGCTGTATTGTTGGCCAGCGTTCTCTTGAGTATTCAAAATGGCGGAGGTCGCGGAGGCGGATTCGGACTTGTCGAGTGAAGATGAAATAATAGAATCCAACCCTTTAACTATAGCCGGTACAGCTGGAGCAAAGTTAAGCACTCGAAAGAGAAAACTCCCAGACAACATTGCTGGAAAGAAGAACTATGTTCGTGGAACGGCGGGGCCTGATGTATCGCTTTGGCACAGGGCGAAGGAATTTCAAAATGAACACTTCACTGTTCAAACTGGGCAACTCTGGTGCAACGCCTGTAGAGAGGCATTATCAAGGAAGAAGAGTTCTCTGCAAAAGCATGTTACTTCTAAAAAGCATGTGAATGGTAAAGTTATTTTGGAGAAGGGTAAAAAGAAGGATCAGAATATTCGAGAGCTTATGTCCAAGCACAACACCATGAAAGGGTCTACCCTTCCAGAAGATATGAAACTCTATCGTTACGAACTAGTAGAGATTTTTCTGAAAGCTGGGATCCCTCTCGCAAAGGTTGATATGCTTAGACCCTTCCTTGAAAAGTATGGCCATCGATTGACAGCACGTTCACATCTGTCAGAATTCATCCCTCTAATCTCCAAGAAAGAGAAGGAACTGTTGAAGAAAGAAATTGCTGCTGCAAATGGGTTTTCAGTTATATTTGATGGAAGTACTAGACTTGGCGAAGCTTTGGCTATTGTAGTACGCTTCGTAGATGAACAGTATAAAGTTCAGCAGCGGCTTATCAAGCTTGAAGTTCTAGCTCGAAGCCTCAATGCGGAACAACTGGCCCAGAGACTGATCCAATGCCTGGCAGTCGATTATGGCATTACACCTCCTCATTTATTGGCAGCTATGAGGGACGGCGCAGCTGTAAATGAGGCTGCTCTGCGACATATTGGATTTTATTTTCCTAACGTGTTCAATGTGAAATGCTTTTCACATACCATAGATAATGCAGGGAAACATTTTGAATTTTCGGTGCTTGACACCTTTTCCAGATACTGGAGCACAATGTTTGCTCTAAGCCCAGCAGCTAGACTAGCTTGGAAAACCAAAACGGGCACTTCAATGAAGCTCAAATCCGAGACCAGATGGTGGAGCCTTTTTGAAGTACTAGATTTGGTCTCTAAGTATTATGGGGATGTTGAGCCATTCTTGAGGGAAAACGACCTGTCTCCTATGTGTAGAGCCAAGCTACTGGAGGTTTTTGATGACCCTGAGGCTACCCGTGACCTGGAAATGGAACTGGCAGCTATGATTGATGCAGGCAGGCATTTTGTTTGCGCCACATATTACCTGGAAGGGGACGGGCCACTTGTGTTCTCTTGTTATGAGCGCCTGTCAACACTAGCCCATGCTATTGCCATTGAGGCATATCCCAATGCAGAGGCCAAAGCCAGGCAGCATGCAGGTGTGAACCATGCACTTTACAATCAGCTTATTGCAAAGGCAAAGGATTGCATCACCCCAGGATTCCAGTATTTCCAGAGGAAATTTAGCGTAGAATTTCGTTCAACTGTGCGTGCATTGGAGGAAACTCTTGAAGTTTCTGTGATGCTTCGGTATAATGGCAACAAGCGCAATAATGCCGAGGTGTAATTTGAGAAGTTTAAGTGGTGTTCTACTGAGCAGATCATGAAAGCTGGACAAATATTGCTACATGTATATGGGTGATGGCTCAGAACATGTTGCTATAAGAGACATATGGACATCATAATTGGAATATGGTGCGATATGAACCAAGTTGTTTTGTTTTCACTGTACACATGGTGCATTTGTTATTGCATTACATTAATTTTACAGATTATTGTTTGTTCTTTACAATAAAACATCTAATTTTCAATTTTGGGTTTCATTTTCCTTATAAAAATCCCCGAAAAAAGAAAAATTTCGGTAGCATCCTTAAGGCAACTTTTTAAAATTCAGGCAACTTTTTGGCAACTTTTGCAATTTTGGGGCAACTTTTTGGCAACTTTTGGCGATTTTTGGGGCATCTTTTCAGAGAATTTGGAGCATAATTGGGACAGCACTAAGCCAGGGTACCTGGGATTACACAGGAAGCCCAAACATACTAGGATCCAAATACTAGTAGGATCTGAAATATAACTCCACGATTCAGAACACGAGTGAACATGAATGCACTAGCGCTTCATGATTTAATTAACACAAAATCATAATCAGAATAAAATAATAAAAATGATGTTATCGGCTTAGTTGATTCGGGATATCTGTGGTATCAGTGTCTGCCGTGGTTACCTGTGTTGTCCTATTGTTATCAGTGCAGTACATTACTATACTCTATGTATTGTCGGGCTATCTGTGTTATCCTATGCAGGGAACGCAATTATCATGATAATAATAAAATAATAAAAATTGTGTTATCGGCTTAGTTGTTCCGGGTTACCTGTGGCATCAGTGCGTGCCGGGTTACCTGTGTTGTCCTGTTGTTATCAATGCAGAACGGTGACCGGTACGGTACTATACCCTATGTATTTCCGGGCTAACTACAATCTAGATTTATCAGCGGACATTCGAACATGAAAACTAATTTTCTCTTCAAAGACGCGCAACACAGAAAAATATAATAGCAGATCATAATTATGTCTTTTGAATACATCTTTGTTTTGACGTTGACATTGTTCGAAAGCTGAATCATTGTGTTTTTTTTCTATTTGTACCAACGAACGTGAACTAACGACAAAATGAGCGCGTCTGACGAAATCTAACCTTTGATTATAATTCGATACCCGTTGATATCCAAACGTGTTTGGATATTGTATTTCGCTTTACGAGTCTAAATGTACATTGGATCTGTCCAGACAGCGCAGATCGAATGTATGACGTTGTTCATGTATTTTTATAGTCAATAAAAGCTCCTTTACAATAATTATAAGGTTAGAAAGTAGTTAAAATTACCGATAACGCCTCGAAGTCTCGCACGTTGCTCATTCCACATTCCCGTAGTGGTAATTGTTCGGTTATGATTTTATGTAATGTCAACAGTGTTAAATAGATCTATAACGTTTAATGCGCATGCCTCCTGCTTTATCGCTCGATCACAGCGTCTCCGACCCACATTGTTAGCGGCAAAGGTCTGAACTGACCAACTTCTGTAGACGATAGGAAAATAATAATAACAAGAAGCTGCACGCAGCTTGAACTCCGGCGTATCTTTTGTAACGCGGACGATCTCAGATACCTGCGTATTTGCCAGTTACAACGCACAATCAGATGCCAAAGTACGCACACACAGTTGATCTCATCTAAAACTCCACGAGTCAGAACACGGGGGCCACTTCAAGTAAGCCAGGGTACCCTAGGATAACACAGGTAGCCCGAAATTACTAGATGATCTGTTCTAAAACTCCACATGAGTCAGGACATGAGTGAACACGAGTGCATAGCAATTCATAATTTAATTAACAAAAAATTGTAATAAACAAATATAATTATATTTTTTTTATCGTCTTAGTTGTCTCGGGCTACCTGTGTTTTCAGTGCGGTACCCTATTTTTGTATTTCCGGGCTACCTGTGTTATTTTAGCTTGATTTAGTTGTGTCGGGCTACTTTTGTTTTAAGTATGGTACCCTCTCTTTGTATTTTCGGGCTACTTGTGTTCAAATCGTTATTAGCATGCACACAGCCAGATCACTGTTAGTACACACGCACAATCTGTTAAATTGGATTGGACAATCAGATGCGAAAGTATGCACGCACAGTCGCCTCATGTAGCAGCACCAGAGTAACAAGAAGCTGCACGCACCTTTAAAGAGGAACCAAAGCCTAAAATCAATTCAATATCTATGCAAAGATGTATTCGATATAAATAAATTGTGCTATTTAATTTTTCTACGTTACGCGTCAATGAAGAGAAAAGCTGAAACGTTCCTCGCAGCCTCCGCTCAGACGGCTCAAGTCTGTTTTTCTTTGCTGGACTAATGGCTCCTAATTTCGAACCATTGTTTTCTTCGATATGGGGAAATTTGCTTTGAATTGGGCCACCACGCAATATAAATTTATCAGCGGAGAATCGAAACTTGAAAACTAATTTTCTCTGCAAAAACGCGACAAGAAAAATATAATCGTAAAACTTATATCTTTAGAATACATCTTTGTTTAACCTTGTGATCACAAGTAGAACACGAGTGAACACGAGGGCCCGCAAGTAGAATAAGCACGAGCAACTTCACGTAAGCTAGGATACCAAGGATACTGACCGGTAGCCCCAAAATACTAGGATCCAAATACTAGTAGGATCTGAAATATAACTCACACGAGTCAGACCAGGAATGAACATGAGTGCACTAGCGCTTCATGATTTAATTAATACAAAATCATAATAATAATAAAATAATAAAAATTGTGTTATCGACTTAGTTGTTTCGGGTTATCTGTTGTATCAGTGTGTGCCGTCTTTCTATTTTCGGGTTACCTGTGTTGTCCTATTATTATCAATGCTGTATGGTGATCGGTACGGTGACCGGTACGGTTCTATACTTTATGTGTTTTCGGACTATCTACAATCTAGATTTATCAGCGGAGAATCGAACAGGAAAACTAATTTTCTCTTCAAAGACGTAGCGCAACACAGAAAAAATAAATAACAGAACTTAATTACGTCCTTATATACATCTTTGTATCGACGTTGGGTTGATTTTAGTGTTCAGTTCCCGTTTAACTCGGATCGTTTTTTTTTTTCAAATCAACTTTGACATTGTGCGAACGTGAACTAACGAGAAAATGTGTGAATGCAAGCCAAGACTGACTTTCGACTCCAGTTACCTTGCGTGACCTGGCAAATTAATAGCTTTTCTATTAGGCTTTCACTATGCGAGCAAATGACCTTTCACCACAGTCTCGTTCCAGTCTATGGCGGTGCGATTTACTAAATAGCTTTTAGACCAACTTACTATAAATGCTCTTGATTGTATTTGTAAAAAGCTTAATTACCGGCAGAATTGTTCTTGTTACATGATTATCAAGCTCAATGAGGGTTTCTTCAGTTTTCCCCATATTAACAGACATGTATAAGGTCTCTCAATACCTATATACGAGCGAATGGTTACAGTGAGAAACTACATGTAACTGCGATAGGCATAAAACACTAGGGAACATTAAATTATACAATATGTATGCACATACATACAATATGTAACATTATGGAAACATAGTACGAACTACAAATAAATACAAACGCCAACCCACTGAAGCACGGGTACGCAAACATGAGGGATCAGTTGAAGTATAGGGCCACATGGTAAAATACCAGGTATTCTAAGGTTAAAATACCAGGTACCGTGATAACCTGATGAGTTCTGAGGTTTACTTAAAATGCCAGATGAAATGCCAGATGCCGGATAGAAATGCCAGATGAAATGCCAGATAGAAATGCCAGATGAAATGCCAGATAGAAATGCCAGATGAAATACCAGATAGAAATACCAGATGAAATGCCAGATGAAATACCAGATAGAAATGCCAGATGAAATGCCAGATAGAAATACCAGATGAAATGCCAGATCGAATACCAGATGAAATACCAGATGAAATGCCAGATGAAATACCAGATAGAAATACCAGATGAAATGCCAGATCAAATACCAGATGAAATGCCAGATGAAATGCCAGATAGAAATACCAGATAGAAATACCAGATCAAATACCAGATGAAATGCCAGATGAAATACCAGATAGAAATGCCAGATAGAAATGCCAGATAGAAATGCCAGATAGAAATGCCAGATAGAAATACCAGATGAAATGCCAGATGAAATGCCAGATAGAAATGCCAGATGCCGGATATGCCAGATGAAATGCCAGATGAAATACCAGATAGAAATACCAGATAGAAATGCCAGATAGAAATGCCATGGTCAGCTGTTCTATTACCTGGTACAAAACCAATTTGTGAAAGATGTAAAAGTTTCTTGCTTTTTATGCAGAGTGTGCAGTCTTTTATTAAGAATAGAACAAAATAGCGATGCTCCCCGAGTAACCCATCGGAGATAGCGCAGAGGAGTCGGCTGTTTTTGCAGGGTAAAACTTAAAAACTTCCTTTTTTTAGACGACTGATTTTCCTTTATTATATTTCCTGTTATATCTAAAAAGGTACGAGTCACGCAAATTGACACTTCCATAACAAACCGCAGTCCTTGTCCCTGCGCGGTCATTGATAAGGAGCCCAGGAAAACAATATACGGGAGACTGAGAAGTATGGGAAACGGTTCTCTCCTACATTATTTGCAGCTTACCATTTGTGATGATTTGATCGGTCCATGAAAGGTTTTAGTTGCAATTAGTAGTTAACAACAACAACATATTTATTTACACCAGCACGGATATGATTATTACAATAGGTAAAGATACTAAAATTATGGTACAAGTTATCGGAAATAGCTTACGCCAAACGAGTCCGATAACCATTCAAATATATAGTAAATAATAATTGATCAAAAAGATTTTTGGCACACACAGTTGGTAGTAATCTTCGTAGTAATCCCGCATTTTGTAGCCATTCTATAATAATTTTCCAATATATCTCTTAGATCCATTACATTCAAATATGGCGAAAACAGCAGTATCGTACCTAGTATCAGTATATCTTGAGGAGACAATAATGATAAAAATATCTGCTTGGATGTATGAATAACCCTCCTTTTTTGTTGCCGCGAATGGCGTCCATTGATAACTTCAATTTCAGCAAATCGAATTACGCGTTAAACAGATTTCGGAAGCCGGCTCCCTACATTCTTTCTTTAATCAGATTGACAGTTTGTTGAAATCTTTTGAATATTTGTCAGTATCGAACACAACTTGAATAGTGGAATCATACAACCTTCCCGTATAATGGATCAAGCAGCTTTTAATAAGTTTTTGCCAGTATTCAGGCTCTGTTGGAACTAACTGCACGAAGGCCACATACGGTGGCTCATAAAGGACACCACATTTTTTTGCTAACTCGTCAATTTTTTTCGCTAACTCGTCCAAAATGACTAGTTAATTTTGCAAACCACTTTTTTCGCTAAAACTCGTCAAAAATGACGAGTTAATTTTGAAACCACATTTTTCTCTAACTCACTCGTCAACAAAATTAGGACCGCAATGCGATCATAGGAGACCAATCGGTGTTGAGGATACGAGGTGCATGTATACAGGAAGCAATGGTTGTAGAAATATTTACTAGTAATACATTACATGCAGTAGCCTCACGACCATTGTTGTCATCGTAATATATAAAAAAACATGCAGGAGAGAGCGTGGCACAGCCGTACAAACTCAGTTAAATTTTGAGTTTTCAAAAATTGACGAATGGTCCAATATTAAAAATATAAACCTGGACTTGCATTGCAGTTACTTATTAGGCCTAGTCTGGGGCCCAATGTCGCCTAATGTCATTTCTGGCAATGAAATTGTGCTAGATTCATGATATTTGAGTGACAAGGTTATGTGACCAGGAAATGGCAAAAACTAGTACATGTTTTCATCGCTGAAACAATTTGTCGTTTTGCTGTAAGTCGATGCGTAATAGGCATCATTATGTCAGATATGTCAGTATTTTACATGGCTAAGATTTACTGGATTAAGCAGTTAAGCAAGAGGGCCGGTCTACAGTGTATATGTGATATCATTAGTGCAAGGGGTGCGTAGGGAAGGAGGGGATAACTAAGGGGACGTGCTAGGATAGGATAAGAACATATATATGTAGATGATAGCTATTGTGTTGCATGGCATCCAAACGTTTTTAACGTTTAGTTTATATGAAATGCAGGCTACTATTGCCTAGAACTAGACTTTCGTAGATACTAATAATACTAAATATAATAGCATATGGAAAATATAAGAACAAAACAAAACAAATCGTTTTTTCATTTTTATTCTTTCACTATAGTCCAGTCATTCTATGAAAAAAAGGGGGTCAACCTGCCACTAATTGCAACAGAAGGTTTCTCAACGGTTTCTAGCTCAGAAAGTATTCCTTTATAACATATCAAAAGTCCTAAGAAATCCTAGTTGCGAAAAGCGTTCAAAATTAAGAGTTTTTATGACGACTTGGCGAGCGATATTTTACGGCATGAAAACGAGGCTCGCGGGGATTTTTAACTCGGGAGAATTTTGATCTAATTTATATGGATATTTATGTTATTCCACAACACCTGGAGATGTCAAGTTTGTTACACTGTCTCGCGGCAAGATGTTTGTGTACTTTTCCCACGCTCACTATCGAGTTGGAAACTAGACATACATATGCAGCTCAACATTTCTCTGCAGTCGGACGCAAGTTTACAGGTAAGCTTTGATTATTTAATTCTACATAAAACACTTTAAGCTATTAGATTTATTTTAGATAGCCGTGATTTCTTTTCTGTCAAGCGAGAGAATATCTCACCATTGGTAATTTATTCATTTATACGTGCTAACTTACGTCGGTAGCAAGTGTTCAGAAGTCAATGAACAAAGATTGTGCTAGCTGATGAAATTGTTAATTACACTTGAATAGTCTTTGCTCAGTTGCAAACGGAATAGCAGTCATGCTAAAGCAAATTTATCACAGTGGCTTTTTTGGATCTCTTAGAATGATTTTTTTCGTAGCGCGCTTCTAAAGAGTGTTTGACATTTCTTTGAACAAGTAAGTAATTTGAGATGTTTTTATTTTATCACACTCTAACCCTTTAAGAATTGACCAGCTGTACATTTTGTTTTACCATATAAAGTACGTGTTTTGCTTTAAACAGCTCAGTCCATTATAAAAATATCGCAGAAATTTAAGATAGTACCGACCGATCCTCCAGGAGTTGTTTATAATTGTGTTTATCACGATGTGTGGCAATGCATTAAAAGTGTAGTCTCCGCTTATTGAATTAGCGATAAGAATCTTTTGGGCGGGTATGCTCGTCTGCTTTTCCTTTTACGAGTTTAAGATCGAAGTCGATACCATTATTAGATGAAGTGATTGGTCTTGTTGACTTTTTATCGGCATCAATCAAAGTAGTTTAAAACATCTTTTTTTTTCAGCGCGAGCCACGCCCGCTTTGATACCTCTAGGGGTAAATGAGCTGTTACCGACGAGCGTCCCCGCCCTAAATATGGGTAATCAGTGAATTTTTTTCAGATATTTTGTGAAAATATATAACAGGCGTATCAGGCGCGCTGGTACAGAAATACAGTGAAAACATGAAAACCTTGATTAAATTTCACCAGCCCGCCCTGGGCGCGTTCACGAGTAACTTCACTGACAAGGTACACTGAAAACTTTATTTTACAGCGCCAGCCAAGGTAGCCCTCAAATGGATGATGCCGCTTGTGTTATATGTAAAGAGCGATTTGAGGATTCCAATTTGAAGAGCACAGTAGTACTAACGGAAAGGGGTAGCAAGGGAATAAATTATGCTAGCACAGAGCGAGGTGATGACATTGTAGTTGTTTCAGGGCAAAAAGTTCACACAGAATGCCGCCGATTTTATTGCAAAGAGCAAAACATTGTACGTGCAAAAAGGGAGCGCAACACGCCCCAAATCCCACAAAGGCGAAACTCACTAGTGCGAACCGTGGAAAAGTCCTTCAGCTTTGGAACTGATTGTATGTATTGTGGAACGGAAGCGCGTTCGATTGAGAATCATAGAAAGTTGAAAGACGGGGTTTTCGACGTCACAACATTAGAAACCAAGGATGAAGTGCTCCGAGTTTGCGAGCAGAGACGAGACACGTGGTCTGAGGTTGTCCAAGCTAGAATACTTCATGTTCATGACCTACCTGCTGCAGATGCAATCTATCACCAAAGCTGCAGTGTCAACTTCCGTACTGGGAAGCAAATCCCACAGGCTTATGTTGGAGAAGAAACCGCTAACAAGAAAACAAAAACAGGTCGGCCGCAAAACATGGAAAAGTGTGATGCGTTCCTTGCAGTTGCAAACTACTTGAAAGCAAACGATGAAGAACAACTTCTCACTATTGGCGATCTCTGTACGAAAATGGAAGAGTACCTTGACGGCTCTGAAAGCTCGGCATACGGACGTACTCACATGAAAGACAAGCTCAAGAAGCATTTTGATAACCAAATAATCATCACTGAAGTAAACGGTAGGCCAAATGTCGTTATTATGAAGACCACGGCCGATGCTATACTACAGGATTTTCACGCTGAATCCTTCGATAAAGACCCCGAAGCGGAAAAGAGGAGCATTATCCAGACCGCGGCTAAACTCATCAAGCAAGACATCAAAGGAGTAACAATATCAGGGGTGACCTACCCGGACGTCGATGCCGATGTTAACCAACATGTCTCGTTCATGCCTAAATCTCTACAAGTGTTTCTTCAGAACGTTTTCGCGGGAAAACATCATTTTAAGCTAGCATCAATTGGCCAGGCTGTTATGCAGGGGGCACGCCCTCGAGCCCTTATAGCCCCACTTCAGATTGGATTAGCCGTTCAACTCCACCATTGCTTTGCCTCGCGGTTTTTGATAGACTCCCTAAATAGTCATGGATTTTGTTCATCATACACTGAAGTTCAAAAGTTCAGCAAAAATGCTGCAGTAGAGCGATCCACCGACATTCCTTCCTTCAATGGAGAATTTGTACAGTATTCAGCAGATAATGTGGACCATAACATTAGAACGCTAGATGGAAGAAACACGTTCCATGGAATGGGCATGATAGCGGCCGTGACGCCTGGAACGAAGAACGTCAATTACGTACCGCGGAATTATGTTGATGCGAAAGAAATATCTGCAGCAGGACATATTCAGATAGTGCAACCAGTCGAGCCAAGACGTCCTTTAGAAATCAGATACAATGACATAGCAGTGAAGAAAGTAACAGACCCATCTATGAATCTGGACGTCATGTGGAAGATGTCGTTGTTATTTGATGATGAGGCGCGCACGGGCTGGTCTGGCATGATGCAGACAGTTCTTGACGGTATCCACCAAGGAAAGTCATCTGTTTTCTTTCTCCCCATGATAGACATGAGCGCAAGTGACATTACGTGCATTTATTCCACACTGAAGTTCTTAGCAGATCACGCACAGAAACACAACGTCAGTACCCCGATTGTCACGTTCGACCAGCCACTGTGGTGGAAGGCCTTCAACTTGATCCAGACAGAGCCTGAAGGGAGCGCCATTTCAAATATGATTGCTAGGCTTGGAGGGCTTCATGACCTGATGAGTTTCCTAGGCGCCATTGGCAAGCTTATGGGAGAATCCGGCCTGAGGGAGCTACTGGAGCTTGTTTACGCTTCAAATGCCGTAGACCACATTCTCACTGGGAAGGCCATTGCACGCGCAATTCGAGCCCATCTACTCGTAGATGCAGCCTTGAACGCTGTACTGTACGCTGAAGCTCTTGAAGTGACTGTGCCGCAGCTCGAAGTTAAAGGTATTGAGTAACAGCTTTAAAAATAAAAAAATAGATATGGGATGAAATAAAAAACGCGTTTTTTTTCTTTAACTACTAGCGTTCTTTTTATTAGAAACTGAAGAACACGACCAAGTCGTTGCTGATGCGGTCCTTCCAGATAACGATCTTCACAGTAAGTTTTTACAAAAACATAAAATAATGCAATCATTTCCCATCGGAATGATATAGAACGCAAAGTTTCAAGCCTTCCCTGTTGATTTTGGCCAGTACCTAGGGAAAAAAATGGATCTCCGATTTCGAAACTAATGTTTGTGCATCTACTTTAAACTACAGGTGACCCCCATAGCGCGCAGCCACCGCCCCTACCCCCGCCAATTCCTGATGGTTCCACGGCTGTTCCTGATCATTCTAGCAGACATCCCGGAGAAGGATCGAGCTGTAAGTTGTTCAATAAATTATATTCAAACATACATACGTTTTTAATCTATTGATTATCAGAAAACTTATTTTGTGTCGTTTCAATTCCCAGTAAACCCCGAAACTGGCGATGATCTACTTGAAAAGGCCCGATTACTGTTTAAGCAGCTGTTGGAAAAGGAAAAAACCTGGGAAGAGGTCAACGCGGAAGACGTATGGGAGCCCATTCGAGCTCGTGTCCAAGCTACCCAAGAAACCCTAAGAGAGCGAAGTCGCACATCTGCCTTATGGCTGCAGTACATGGAGATGATAAATATTATAAGAACATTCATAAAAGCCGAGCGTACTGCCAACTGGGAACTTCATTTACAAGCCATGTCTCAAATGCTACCGTACCTTGCTGCAGCAGGACACAATCTCTATGTCAAGAGCGTGAGCATATACTTGCAGTTCATGAGCAAGCTCGAGCATGATAACCCAGAAGTCTACCGGAAATTCATGGCTGGGTTGCATGTGGTCAGACGCAGCGATCGATATTGGGCGGGACTGTCCACAGACCTCATCATTGAACAGGTTCTTATGAGAACTCTGAAGACAAGTGGCGGCTTGACAAGAGGCAGGGGAATGACGGAACAGCAGCGTCTGACTTGGTTACTCGCCATGCCCACATGCGCTGATGTAAATGACGTGATGCAAGAACTCACGGGAGTCAACTTCAACTCAAGCGAGCAAAACAAGGATATGTCCCCAAGCAGAAGAGCCCGTGATGTGAAAGACACGACAACCATTCTAAGAGCACTACACGATCGGAGCCCCTTTTCCCCGGATCCACATTTAAGGAACACGATGAATGGAGTAAATGGAGACAGTTCCGTGAATGTTGACAACTCAAAAGAGATTGGAGAGAAGATCCTTGCATCTATGACTGGCCGTACACCATCAGAGTACACTTTTAGAAAAGTTGATCAGGCTATTACCCTAGCAGCGAAGTCTTCTATCAAGATTGATGGTGAGCGAGTAGAGGTGGACCCACAGTTACTGTTTCAGCGGTTAATCTTGGCATCCAGCACTAGCGAAGAGCTGTCGATGGTATTTCGTTACGAACTGAGCAGCTACCCAACATCATTATTCGACTCTTCCCTGATGCTACGCCAGGCCAATAAGCCAGCTCTAGCCGATGCTATCTGGTCCAGTCTCTCCCAATTTGTTACAGCAGAGAAAGCCCCAAGTGACCCTGGATTGCAATTTGTATTAGACGGAGGCGCGCTTCTTCACAGAGTACTCTGGCCTAATCCCGGTTCAGCGACCTTCAGTGAAGTCTGCGCTAGATATTGTGATTATGTCACAAAAAAGTATGGAAAGGCAATCGTTGTCTTTGACGGATACACCACCAGCATGTCAACGAAGCAGATGACGCAGCAGAGAAGAACATCAGGAAAGGTTGCGCCAGCTGTGACGTTTACTGAGGACATGCAAGTCACCATGAGAAAGGATGTGTTCTTATCAAATTCTAAGAACAAGCAGAGGTTTCTATATATGCTTAGTAGGTTTCTACGACAGCGCCAGTGTGAGACGCATCATGCAGATGGCGACGCGGACTTGCTGATTGTGAAGACGGCTGTCGAGTCTGCGAGGACCAACACCACCGTACTTGTCGGGGACGACACAGACCTGCTAATCCTTTTACTCTTCTACGGCGAACTAGAATCTCATGACCTGTTTTTCATCCCCGAGCCGAAGAGCAATTCTATTCGTCGGCGCGTCTGGAATATTAAGAAGACACAAGACCAGCTAGGCAGACACGTCTGTGAGAACATCCTTTACATACACGCGGTTCTCGGATGTGATACCACCTCTCGCATTCACGGGATAGGAAAAGGAAAGATCTTAAGAAAGTTTGAGACATCCTCTCATCTGAAGGAGCACGCTCAATCGTTCCAAGGATCATCGACAAGCAAAGATGAAATTGCGACAGCTGGGGAAAGTACTCTTGTGCTGCTCTACAACGGAAAGCCAGGGCAACGACTTGATGATCTGCGATATCAGCGTTACCAAGAAAAGTTGGCGACGAAAACAACCAAGATAGAGCCCAACAGTCTCCCACCAACATCCGCTGCAGCCAGGTACCACAGTTTCCGCGTCTACGCACAAGTCCAACAATGGAGGGGGGCAGAGGTCAACATAGAAGAGTGGGGTTGGGAGTCAAACGACGGCCAGGTGATCCCTGTGATGACGGATTTACCGCCAGCACCAGAGAGCCTTTTACGCATAGTACGATGCAACTGCTCTACTGGATGTGGCACGATGCGATGCTCCTGTCGCAAGCACAGTATAGAATGTTCGCCGGCGTGTGGACAGTGCAAAGGTTCTGGATGCCAAAACTCTTCTGTCGTTACCCCAGAAAGCGACGACAGTGACGAAGAATAAATACATTCTAGTGCCTTCAGCCCCGAAAGTACTGCGACGTCCATACCCATGTTGTCGACATCACCCATCAGCTTCATTTACCGATAGGAGTATATTATAGTTGTTTACTGGCTTTTGCCGTTTTTCCAGTTATGATGATGTAAGCGCATTGATCACTGGCTGAGTGACGCGTTTTGTATATAAATACTCCACGTACTAGAACCCACAAGTAATTGTTCTTCGTGCATGTGTAGTTATGCCTTTGGCATGATATGAAAGCTTATGTAATTCATCATGACCATTAAAAAAAAATATAAAATACACATTGAATACAACTCATACCACTAGGTGTACTTTAGTGATATTTCCGTTGGAAATGTAGCATTTACATGTTGGAATACGGTTATAACACACGAAAATAGATTGAGCAATTAGTTAATGCTATCCCAGATATATATCCGCGAAATTCCGATCATCATTGATCATTTAACGAGCGAAATAAGGCAACTTCCGGTTTGAGCCTCGTTTTCATGTTGCAGGAGAGCGTGCGTATCAATTATCCTAATTTTGAGGGCTTTTCGCAACTCCGATTCGTTAGGACTTTTTATATGTTGTTCATGACAGTCTATTAGACCATTTTCCAAAGAAAAACCTTCTGTTGCAATTAGTGGCAGGTCAAACCACAGAATGACTGGACTACTATAAAAACATGCACTTGAAACAAAATTATTTATGAGATCACCACACGAAATTTAGTCCACAATTGAAAATGTTGCAGTTATTATTAATGATTCAGTAACAGACCAGTTCGCGGTTAATTCCGACATTTGGAAAGGGGTGCAAACATGGCGCGAAATACAGTGTTTGTATGGGAATCCGATGCCAAACAATTTCCATAGCGAAAAAAGTGGTTTGCAAAATTAACTCGTCATTTTTGACGAGTTAGCGGTTAACTCGTCATTTTTGACGAGTTAGAGAAAAATGTGGTTTGCAATTCTGATGCAGATTTCCGTCAAATTCCCGAGGGACAGGAGTTCAGGTAAATTGAAATAAAGAAGTAAAACTATTTGACAATAAGAAAAATTAAGTTGTTTTCTACAATGTGTTTATTAGTTTTCAGAAAATATTTACTTTGTAGGGGTTTCTTGAATTGAACGCGTTCATTTAAAACTATTTGAGAAGTGCTCCTGATACCTTTATATGACATTAAACAGGAATTGTTTTCAAAAGGGCCGCCTTTTGTTATCATATAACCAAGAACGTTTCGTGTTTTTAAAATTCTCGCGCTCACTGTAACAGATCTGAAAAAAGATGCCGATGGTATTGCTGATATGATGTCGAATGGCATGGCGTGGAAGCAAAATAAAACGGAAGTTGATGAATACCAATTCAACGCTTCATTTGCATGCAGTAACTGTTTTTTTGACAGATGAATCGGAAGTTCCAGACATACTTTAAATACTGATTGATGGGTGTTGTTGTAACGGCGAATTTCGTCATTAATTATATCTATAGATATAAACAATTTTTCGCCATTAATTCATTCTAAAAATTTTTTATGAATTTTTATTTTTTTATTTTACTGACCGAATAATCCGCCGTTACTTAACGGCGGAATTATTCTTCTGTATAAGGCAAAGCCATAATCCGCCGTTAAGTAACGGCGGAATTTTTCTTCAGTATAAGGCAAAGCCATAATCCGCCGTTAAGTAACGGCGGAATTTTTCTTCAGTATAAGGCAAAGCCATAATCCGCCGTTAAGTAACGGCGGAATTTTGGTTCAGTATAAGGCAAAGCCATAATCCGCCGTTACTTAACGGCGGAATTATTCTTCAGTATAAGGCAAAGCCATAATTCGCCGTTAAGTAACGGCGGAATTATTCTTCAGTATAAGGCAAAGCCATAATTCGCCGTTACTTAACGGCGGAATTTTGGTTCAGTATAATGTAAAAAAAAGGTTATTTCATAAAAAAAAAACCGCCATTAAGTAACGGCGGTTTTTATCGTCAGTATAAAGGAAAAGACATAATCTGCCGTTACTTAACGGCGGAATTTTGGTTCAGTATGAGCCAAAGACATAATCCGCCGTTACTTAACGGCGGAATTTTGAATTTTGCTGCGGCAAGTTGGGCAATGGGACTTTTCCAATGTGGGAGGGGGTACTGTGATTGTAGAGGGGCTATATTTAATTATTGTGGGAGGTACAATTTTAATACACTGAATTTTTTTAGAGGATTTATATACTAATATCTTGAAAGACGATGCATTGTGTACTATAGAGGATTTATGTAATATATTAAGTTGGGGAGAAAAAAGGTGCAATTTAGTGAGCGATTTTTATATATATTGTAATGACTGGAATTATTTTAATGTTGGTAAGGACGTGTTTGGGCAAACTAAGGGTGTAAGTATGGGTTGCTATTTTAGTAAGGTATAAGCGATTTGGTTTTATTGTATTCAGAGTATAAGTATCAACTATCTAGTGAACTTGCTAATGTTAAGGTTTTGAGGAGATACGCTGATGATGGGTTTATATTAATGAGTAATAGTTTGAAACACGAAGCTGAGGAGGAATTGTGTAGGTTGTTTGCATTTTATCCCGTTAATTTAGAGATTAAGGTAGAGGTAAATGAATTGTGTTGTAATTATTTAGACTTAAGGTTATGCTTAGATGACATTAGTTTAGAGACACAAAGGGTACACAGACGTCCTTTTTTTTTTAATCATCATAAGTTTGCTTATTTAAATAGGAAATCTAACCATCCTAATAGTGTTTTTAGAGGTTTAATAAAAACTGAAAGTTTACGTTATATAAGGAATTCAACAACACGGGAAGATTATGATCATACTTTTTCGCTGTTTAGGAGACGCTTACGGAGGTTAGGTTACAGAAAAAAGGAAATACAAGGATGTAGGGTTTCATATGAGGAGGGTAAGGTTAAGTCTAGGAATGTAAATAGACTAGTGAGTGCAGTGAATGTGGGGGAGAATCAGTTATTTATAACTGTACCTTTTGATAGATATACGGGAATGGATAAATTAATGAGATGGATAATAAATAAAGCGGGAAACGGCTTTAAAGGAAGGTGGGATATATTATTTGGTAAGCAAACCGGGAGGAAATTAACTGAGAGAGATGATAAGTACTAGAATGATACTACATAATAGGATGAGTCTTACAGATTTTGGAAAATAGTTTATTTAGGTTTTAGAGGTTTCTTGAATAATGTATAGATATACATATGATGTAAAGATTACAGTTGAAGAATAAAAATAAAAGCTGTATATACATATCAGTACTTAGACTTTTGTTTTTCGTTTTTGTTTTTGTTTTTAATGGTTAATCTACCTTTACTTTTTTGATTTGTTTTTTGAGTAGGGCCGATTCTTTGCAAAGTTTTGCGCGGCGTTTTTGTAGTAGTCGGATCTGAATGTCAATGTTGTTTATCCGTTTTAGCTTAAGTTTAAGTGTGTGGAGTTGTCGTGGAGGCGGATGGTTGTCCAGCCGCCGGTTTTTGGTGTAAAGCAGGTGTCAGGGATGGGGTGGGCTGTGAAGCTGAGTTTAAATGTGGTATTGCTGGTGAGGGTAGTGGGCGCGTCGTGAAGGGTAGCGGCATGGAGAAGCGATTCATCGTCGAGATCGTCTGTTTTGATGTTATCTGTGGTGGTAGTTTGGGATGATACGAGTGAGGCTAAGATGTGGTTGTCTGGGTCGTCGTTCAATGGAGATGGGGTCTGTAGTATGTGTTGGAGTGGTTGTGGTACAAATATCCTTTCTTGCGTATATTGCTCTAGCTCTTTGTGTTCATTCATTTTCCTTTCATAAAGGGCTAGCTGTTGACCTGTTAGGTTGTGCTGGGCCATATCTGAGGTTTTTCAATGAAAAGGAAGGATGTGATGTGAGGGATAATGAAGAGAATTTCCCGCATCATTACCATATATGGTAAGTCTTTCACCAAACTTAACACCTTCTATTGGCCGTCTTTAAATAGCATTCGTTTTAAAACTAAACACCCGCATTCCTTTCCTTGACCTTTTACTTGATAAAATACCGCGAGCTGCATCTCTCCCAGCCCAGTACTGTTATTCTCCTAGGTAATCATTATCTCCTTCCTTCCTATACTATTTAAGTTCACCATCATCATAACGAGTAGATACACATTGTGAACTGAGTATGTAGGGTCAAATCGTAGACGTCTTTCGATTTTGAAACATACGACTGCCTGGTGCTTTTTCTCGGAGATTCACACGGTTAACTTTCTCCCACTTACATTTTAAATTGGCCAAATTTTCCTTCTACAAAATATACAAATTCCACGAAATTATACCAGGCAATCCAGTATAATTTTTGACCCCTGATGATAAGAATTATACTGTCAGCCTCGCAATCCAAAGTGCTCCACTCGTTATGCTATAAAATTAAAACGAGCTCGTTTTTAATCTGTTATATATGCATATCTAGAAATCCTCCTGTCCCTTGTATTACCTTATTACCTATTATATATGTTCAACATATCGACTTTGTAGATAGCCGTATAATTGTCAATTTTATTAAACATGTCATGTTATACGCTATACCATATAAGTTTTTATAATATGAACTATTCAAGCGATATTTGAAAGCGTATAAATACACACATCATGAGATTGGGCTCCCTGTGGCATAGGTAAATAATTGAGAAATGACTCAACATCCTACGAGCTTCGCGACATTTGAGCTGACGGTTTCAGTTCCCAAGTGACTTTCCAGAGCCGGTGCGTTTTACTGACAAAGTGTCTTCACCCGAAAACTAACTCTCTTACGTGAAAAGAGGAGCTAAACCTGTTATACCGTAATTTCGTGTTTAAAGGGGCTATGCCATGGTACTGCGCATGTATCGAGTAATCGCTCGCTTAGTGGCTGTTAATTGGATACAAACAGTTAAACTTCCCTCTCTCAATGCTTGATTAAAAGGATTTTCAATATTTGGAGACTGTTTATATACATGCACTGTTTGTTAGTCATTTTTGCATATTTGCTTTCATTTCAAGCATCCCACATGGCCGACAGGTTCGTTAGTTCATATCAAAATCGGTGGATGTAAAGTGTTACCGTGATACAGCCCCTTTAACACCAAACTTGAATCGATTACCGTTAATATATACATTTTTCCAATATTAAAATAGAATACATACCACTCCATAAACCATACCGACAGGTCTCTACCGATCCAAACCATCCTAATTAGGGCGTGAATTTATTTGGATTAGTCTTATTTTAATACGCTTTTCGCTGTCCCTGACCAGTATGCCACTAATTAACCTATCCATCCAATATTTGTCCTTAGAAATGCCTAGAAGTCCAGTACAACATACATGCCGACTGTTGCTAAGGAAACAACAGTAAGCTGTGGATCATGTTTCGGCCACAATGTAGGACAACTACTATTGACCAATTATTTGCTTTACATTTCCAGATAGTAAATGCCATTTATTTATTTATTTATTTGACAATGTTTACTGTTCAAGTGCCAATACGATCAAATTTGGACATATCAATGTTTTTACATATTCATCAAGTAGAGTTGCTATATTATTACCAGTCCAAACCGATTTTCGATAAGACGACTGGAAGTCTTATTTTTTGAACTCCTAGTATTGAATCTAAACGTCCGCCATTACTGGAGGCCATTCCGGAAGTGATGCCATACGCGCAACACGACAATCAGCGTGGTTACTTCTTTATATACACTATATAACGCGAACCTCGCAAGAATAAATGTGTTTATATTGAGCATTCGTAATTAGCGCTTTGCGCTACTCCCTTAGGAGTTGTTCACTACTTATAAGTGAGCTTAGCGAATGCATTTGCATACCTCTTGACGCTAACCAGTTTCTAACTTGACCCGTTGTTACCGGGTCCACAATTTCCCATATTTCATCATGTATGTATTAATATGGTCCCCTTATTACTTAACCTGTAAATTATTTATCACTAACGTTCGGCTGGTCTATTCTACATATGCATTGTATACTTGAAAGTTACGTTACCTGAAACCTCGTAACTCCCAATAAACACAACTGGTTCGCGGCTCTCCTACACTGTCTTGTTTGATGGAGAATATACAAGATAAACGTTTTCTGTGCGTCGGAACGCAGTGACAGAGCACATAAATATAGCTTTACCCTTGTAAACGAGAAGAGGATTTTAGTAGAAATATGCCTCCAAGGAGTTGTGTTGTACAGGCGAGCGTTGCGCGTATGACGTCACGACAGAAAAACAAAAAGACTCGCGGGAACGCACATCCGTAATGGCGAACATGATTTTACAGGTAACCCCCCTAAAATTTTGTGGTTTAACCTGCTCATTTCGGAATATTTGGATATTTTTAACACTGATTGGCGAAATGGTAAATTTTCGTCGTGTTGATACTTGACAAAACAAGCATGAACAAGCAATGCTTCTTTCCAAAATTGCAATCAATAAAAAGTGAAAAACTTTCAAACTACATTTTACAACACCCAGTTTTCTTTCGACATGAAAAACAAATTCCATATAGTTTTTTCCAGTCTTACAATGTAACTCTTATCAGGGCAGTCCCTGCTCTTGGGACTGTTATTTACTAGCAATGGAAACAGCAGTTATGTTCTAAGCGGAAGCCTCGCTTGCATGCTATGTTTACATTGCTGAGGGCCTGAGAATGACTATTGTGATTAGCTTATTCTTTCGTTTACGCTTCTGCTTACGGCGGTTTATCATGTAGTTCGTTTACGATGGGACAGAAGTGACGGAAGCAGGAACGGAAAAAGAACACCTTCCGTTCCTTCTGCTTCCGTCGACCTTACGCTTGTGCTTACGTCTCCGTTTCTTGAGCGTCACTGTTCCCATTTCTGCTTCCATCGCTAGTGAAAATCAGGCTTTATTGATCATAGATTCCACCATAAATCGTCCAAAACTCTTCAGTGAAACAACCCGCTAAGCTCATGATTTTTAATACAATCCGTCAACAGCAAGCAGTCGAGTAACCAATCAGGTTACAAGCTTGCTAGACAGTCGATGCTCGTGTATACTAAGAACTCTTCTCTATTCGTTGTACTTACTGTACATCGTAACATGTTATTATTATCGTTGCAATAGTCAACATACTGCATTGATCAATTGGCAAAGATGTCTCCCATCGGTAACCACAAGTTTTTACACTCCGTTGCATTGAGCAAGAATTCCATTCCCTGCCCTTGGTGTGCGTCGTGCCAGTTTCTGGGGTACCCATAGTTAACCCACGTACGTTTGACATTTACTGCCGACGCATGCTCCACGAACTTGCTCCCTTCCGCTGACCCAAAGTACCACATCGCCTGGACATCCTGGTGTTCAGTGAGGTACTTCGTCAGATGATCACGTCCACCTGTAATAATGTTCACTACACCACCAGGGAGATCAGACGTGTCAAACACCTGCGGAAACACGTTCGACTGAATGAAATTAACTGTACCTGCAAACCAATTTAGCCTGCATAATGCAGGGAGTTTATAGAAGGAAATGTCCAGCAAATCTACATTGAAATTCTCATATTGTTATTGAACTGAATACATATTACAAGGATGCAGACTTGTCTGAACAGACACATCATGCAAAAAACCTGTATATTGTATACCTGGTACATGTCGACTTCCACCATAGGGTGTTTCTCACTGGGTATAATGCATGTCTGTCTTACAGCATGCAATACAATATGCACAATACAACATGCAAAAGACAACCTGTGTATTGTATACCTGGTACATGTCGACTGCCACCATAGGGTGTTTCTCACTGGGTATAATGCATGTCTGTCTTACAGCATGCAATACAATATGCACAACACAGCATGCAAAAGACAACCTGTATATTGTATACCTGGTACATGTCGACTGCCCCCATAGGGTGTTTCTCACTGGGTATAATGCATGTCTGTCTTACAGCATGCAATACAATATGCACAACACAACATGCACAAGACAACCTGTATATTGTATACCTGGTACATGTCGACTGCCACCATAGGGTGTTTCTCACTGGGTATAATAACAACAGTATTGCCTCTGATGACTGCTGGTGCCAGTAAAGATACAAATGCCAGTAGAGGGTAGTCATCAGGACAGGCAATACCAACTACCCCTACAGGCTCGTGGATCTTCACTGTCGCTCCATAAAATGGGGTCTCCTGTAGTGTAAAGACCATGTTTAAATAGCAAATACGAAAATAACAAATCAAAGAGGATATGTCAACCCCAAAATCATAAACGTTCTCATGACGAAAGATAAAATAATTACTCAATAATTAACTTTCCAGCTATACTAGAGCCAATCCGAGCCAATTTCGTTGATTGAGTAGATGAAATATATACTGCTTTTACAGGTAAGAGAAATGTAGAGCAACTTCAAACCGGTTCACTGTAACCAAAATCAAGAATAACCTTATTATTAAGTAATCAAATTAAACAAGTCGAAGTTCGGATCAATCACGGTTTCTGGGAAGCCCCCACCCCTCCCCCCACCCCTCCCCCCACCCCTCCCCCACACTTCACCCTCCCTAAGCTTTAATGGTTAATCATTAATAGGACGATGCATATCCAAAGGAGGGGTTGGTGGGTAGTTTCCCAGAAACCGGGATTGACCCGAAGTTCCTCCACTCTTCTTTTCACACCTTTAGAACTCGAAATTTGAAATTCAAATTGTAGAGCGGTGAAGAAAGCGATAAGCAGAGCCAGACAGTACCGCTCGAAACAAGCCACAGTATTGGTTTACCCAACAATACTGCAAAACACCCGTACCTTGTTTTTCAGAGCAGTGAAGTACATGTAAGCATAGTTAATAGAGTGGAAAAGGACAATAATTTATTAGGTGAGTAAGGACAGTAATTCAGTGCTTTTCGCGAAAATCTCGAACGGAAGGAAACAGAAAGCAATCGGACCAGTGTCCTGCAATGTTGATTTTTTTCCAAATTATCGGTCATTAGCCCACTGTCCGACAACAGTGTGAAGTCCTGGTGCTCACCTGAACAGTTCCACCATATTTATCAGCATAAGCGCCATAGTAAAACAGTCTCTGTATGGCTGTATCGACCTCCGTCAAGCCATCCTCTCGAGAGCAGCCTGTCATAGCTGTTATCCGCTGGGCAATCTCCTCCCGCCGCATCTCAAGGTTCTCTGCCATGTAGTAGACTATCTGTGCCCTGTTATGGCCAGCACGCTTGCCCCACCTGGACATAAACAACAGGGAATGAGCTGGTATTCAGCAATCAAGTCAATGCTTTTCATAGTACATGTAGACATTTCCAGCAGTTGCAAACCATACTCGAAGAACTTATCGGCCCTATTAGCAGCTAGAATGGTCTACTCTAAAAATAAAGCCAAATGGTCTATTTTGTGTCGAAGATGTAGAAAGCCGTTACCGGGTCTCCCAAGCCAGAGGCTTAACAAGTATTCCGATGAACTCCAGATCGAACTGGAATTTAGGTTGGTTTTTGAGGAGGGAGGAAAACCGGAGAACCCAGAGACAAAGCGTTGAAGCAAGGTTAAGATACCAACAAACTCAACTCACAAATCAAACCTCGTGCCACTGAGGTGAGGTGAGGCCAGCGCTCACACCACTCAGCCACCCTCGATTCCCCTTTGTTCTTCTCTGCCCATTCCCATTCACATTCCCATATGTCACTACTGGAGAGCCTTTACATGTAGTTAGTGGTTTTGCAATGTGTTTAGTTCTCATTCTCTAAGTGGCCTTGGTTGCTGTAGTCCCACTGTAAGTCTCTCAGAAAAAAAATGTATCATTTGATCTGGTGAGAAGACTGAGGTGTATGTTATTTTATTTTAAATTATTTTCAGTTTTATATCATGACAATGTTGAAGTACATTAATACTTGTTCTTGTCAGATCTTAACAGTACCGTACCTGTAAGTTATTAAGCTACTAGTGTAGTACTCTAGCTCATTATGTAGAGTATTTCTGGGGGTACATGTACATGGTTAGCGCTAACCATGTGCCCCAAAAATATCATCATGTAAAAACATAATTATGTGTTCATGTAATGCCTACATGAGTGTGTATTGGAAATTAGTCATTTCTGTGGAAGTTTAATCCACGCACTTTCTTTAGACTAGTATGTCAATATATACTGATGTGAATAGTTTTATTGTAAACTTCCTGAAGAAGTAGGTTGTACACAGATGAAATGCGCCAGGGAAAAACAACGTTTACAAACGAAACTACAGAGTTCTCGTACATTTTTTGTACATGTGCGGCTCACCAGTTCTTGCTACAAATATTTTTTTTAATGGCATAAACTAGCCCAGTGTTCATTCTAGGAACGAAGCAAGGTGGAGCATTTCTCTCATTGCTTGTCAAATTTTCAATTTTGTACCTCCAAAATGGATGCTTTACGTATGAGTTCGAAAAGTGTCGCATTCATGTTGAACATTAGCAATAATGAGTTGTAAAAGTGCCAGAACATCGCAAAAGTGTGCCCTAGAACACTGCAACCGACTCCTCCTCACCCCGGTGCAGCTTTGTGTGCTGCCTCTACTGCTTCTCTAACATCCTTCCTATTGCCATCAGAAACTTGTCCTATCACCTCCCCTGTTGGGTTCAGTATTGGTCGTGAGTAGTTCCCATCAGGTCGTTTTTGTGCTCCTCCAATGTACATTTTATAGGTGTGGTCAATGCTGGGGAAAAAACAAGGCAGCACATATAATTCATACAGGTATACACATGTAGTATACATTGTATACAGGGGTTTCATTTATTTGGAAAGTAGGCATCACAGACATTAAAAGTTGCTGTATGGATACTAGAAGTTACATGCAGCACATTGAAGTAGGTAATCCGCAGAAGAAGATACATGTAGTAGCCAGCGGTACAAGATCAAGTAGCTGCCGGGGCTCTGGCAGTAGCCAGCTTCTATTGAACCCTGTATATAGATTTACTTATTAGGCAAGTCTATAGATATTGGCAGAGCTCCAGTTATATCTCATTATAGCTAGTATAAAGGGAAATAACAAAGGTTAACATTAGAGAAAAACAAACAAAACTCCTTTTTTGTTTCATTGAAATGTCATCTAGTAGTGATGGCAATTACAAGCAAGTGGCTGGAGTCCGAGACCAGGCGTTGTGAAACAAAATACGTTTATTTTTCTTGATACCAGATTCTTGATTCATACCAGAATGACGAAAGAAGAGCTAAATAAAATGATACCCAGGTAATAAAAAAGGGGGGTGCATAATGTCTCAGTCATGGACTCGAACTGACATCACCGTGCAAACTGGGTACTCTTAAGGTCCTACTTGGGTCAGATATTTTTTCTCTTTCCCTCGTAGGACGTGCACACTTAGCACTACAGCTTACCACTATACATCACATTCTTTACTCTTAAGATTTAACCCTGGCTGTTGGAACAATTTGCTGTGAAATTGTTGCCAATATGGTCTAAGTTGAAAATGTGTTGAAGAAATTGGAAAATATATTTTACTTTTTGAAAAAAATTGGACACGTGTATGAGCCATTTTCGGCTTTGAAATTTGCAGATGCCACCTTCTTGGATGTGATGACATTTCATGGCGGTCCCTACATTACACGACAAAGGAGCTATCTGACAATAGTGACAACCATAAATCATCAGATCCAAGATGGCTTCTACTAATAGCCTTTCTTTTTCAAAAACTAAAGTATATTTTCCAATTTGTTCCACATATTTTCAACTAAGACCATAATTACTGCCAACAATTTAACAGCAATTTGTTCCAACAGCCAGGGTTGAGAGCATGCACTGTTTTTCGTCTGAGCTAATTTGCAACACAAATCGATTTTCCTGGGAGAAAAAGTCCTACGAATAGTAGAGGTGGGGCAGGTGGCAGTGGGTCGGACGGACGAAAACACAGTAATTTTTCCGATCGCCCACTGTGTGCTCTGATCGCTATAATACCAAAAATATTTGCAATTGCTTTTGTATAATGCAAAAGGAAATTTGTGTTAATTTGACCTAGGCCTCTGGATGCATAGCTGACATTGCTGTGTTTACGTTATTCGACAAGAACACATTAGATTACCTGGGTAATGCAAATTCACCCACAGTCCCAGCCTCCACAGCTTTCACTGGGTTAGAGTTAGGATTGAGTACAGTAGAAGGTACAGCAGGACCAAACTTCTTGACATCAAACTCTCCTACATTGGGACAGGGTCGCTCTTGCCATGATGGACTTACATATTCAAACAGACCCTGATGAAATATGAAATAGGCATCAAAAAGCTCATTTTGGCACACATTGTAAAGTGTACATTGGTATCGGCCAGGCTAATGCAATAGTCTCTTTTTTCCATCAATATGTTGTAATTTACATAATCAATAAGGTTAGCTAGAATTGTTTTATTGTTCCTTTTGTATTATCACGGCCACCTCAGCTTTGAATGCTGCAGTATCTCCAATAATGTGTTTAAATAAATGCCATTATTATTACTGTTACTATTACTGTTACTGTTACTATTATTATTTCGTGTACATGTATTGTGTTATTACCAAATTACAAATTCCCCAACCACATCATTATTTTGGCCATATTAAATTGATGAACTTCTAAAGTATAGTTTAATAAACGATCAAGCAGCTGTGTTTTATCATATTGACAAACACAAACGTTGATGTATAGTCATGTAATTCAGTTTTTTTGGGCGAAAATCCAAGTTAAAGTTTATGTAAATCAGGATGAAATCTCTATCACATTTATAGATCCCTTCTCGCTCAGTGATTTCCTTTGTTTATGCTTCATGAATTGTGAATGAGTTTTTGAAATCTTTGTAAAGAACTGTAGTTTGTCTTCTAATCTTCTTCTGATGTACATGTATGAACTCATTACTGTTCATTTAGTGATCAGAAGTCCATGCTTACCAAACGTGCAATATTGTTATAAATTCCAAAATGAACAATGTAGGACTACAGTAATATTTCCCAACAGTCGTTTTTATATAGAGCCACTAATAAAATGATAGAATTATCTTCCAATGGAACTTAAAGAAATTCAATGTGTTAAAGTGTTTAAAAACTCCTTATAAAGAGAACACTATTAGAAAACTGGCTCAGCTAAGTAGTACCAGCATGCATGTTGACCTGTTTTAACTTTAATTATTCTTAAATATCTTATGTAAAAAATGTGCTAATTTTTATATAGAGCCACTAAGATATGGAATTCTCTTACAACAGAAAATAAAGAATTCAAATCTGTTAAGAGAACAATATTAGAAAACTGGCTCTATTAAATCAAATTAAATAGCTACAACAATAGTGACAGTATTAGCCTGTCTTATTAGTGTGGTTTAATTTTAGATGACAAGTAGTATACTGTAGTTTCACAAAGACAATACTATTGTCCTAATTGGGGAGTCCAATAAAGTGTACAAATGTATGTACAGGGTTGCCACACATCAAGAGAAAACAAATTCCCTGACTTTTTACTGACCAGAAAACAATTTTCACTGACTATAATACGACAAAGTAAAGGACATTTCATCATTCAACACAAAAGTCATTATCAAAACCTGTAGCCTCCCCTTGCAGCTCGAGCTCCGAATCTAATAACCCTATTACATGTAGGAAAACATATAATCCTAACTAACACCCACCTCCTTGCCGCCATCACGTCCATACCCACTCTCCCTGTACCCACCAAACCCGGCCGCGGCATCAAATAGATTGTGTCCATTCACCCAGACAGTACCAGCCTTGATACTCATTGCAACCTCGAGGGCCAGTGTTTGGTTTTCACTCCATACACTGGCAGCCAGGCCAAAACGAGTGTTATTAGCAATTGCAATGGCTTCCTTGGCAGTCCTAAAAGTTAAGACGGCAAGTACTGGTCCAAATACCTGAGATGATATGCAATGTACACGTATCATGTTTAATACGGTAATAGGGGACTTGCACTAAGAGATCACATGACCATTTCCACCATGTTGGAGATTTGGTTGAGAAACTTACCGTGCAAACCCTGAAGGTGTAGGTATTTTTCGTGACTTCATAGAAACCAACTTGTAAAATTTTGTTCCAGCCGTTTTTCAGCTTTTCGTGTGAAACCGAATCATCCCATGGCCATATACAGTACATGTATAATCTTTTTAGTTCAATTACTACTTTATAATGCCTGTAGGTGGGTTTTAGTTGGTAAACAAAGCAAGATTCATGTACCGTATATGGAATGTTCTAACCGCTCCTGGCCCTACGAATGCTACCATATCCACGGCAACCAGGTTTGTTTGCCCTCCACATTGGCAGAAATGGTCGCATGATCTCTTATTGCAAGTCCCCTATTAACCAGTTCAATGCACAAGAATAGCATGCTATTATATACATGTACAATTAAGACTAAATACAAATTAGGCAAGGTTAAATATTACAGTGATTTAAGGTTACATAATAATTATTATCATACTGAACCAAGACAAAACAAATGTAGTGTAATAGCCCACTTCCACGATATGCTTTATTTGTCACGCACAAAGGTTTCAATACGAGGCTCAGTGCTAAATTCAATTTATTATTTTCTCTGTGAAAGAGAAGGCAAAGTTAAACATTCTGGTCTTTTATGTGTACCCTGTGGTACAGTTTTCAGGTGGTCCTGGGTTGACCTGTTATAAAGGATATTTATTTTGTTTTCATGTTTTGCTGTGTTGGCTTCTACATGTATGTGCAGTGGCCCAAGCTTTCTCTGAGCTACAATGTAGCTAGACTCTAGGTTCAATTAGCAACTTTTACTTATAATTATATAGGCCAATGAAGTTTCACTGAGGCTTATTTACTCATGCTATACGTGCTAACGAGTGCTAAGACGGACGAAACAGCTGTCCACAGCCTAAACGTAGCAAAACCACCCTGTTTACTACATATTCAGTTTTTAGCTTACGTTTGTTATCATCATTTGTTTTTAAATAATATTGACAACCATTTAAATAATGACGAAAACGAGTCAGACATTTGCAGGTGTTCTACTTGGCAATTGGGGAGCCTGGCTATACATTTGTATACTTGTATTTGGACGAGGCCAGGAAGAGTGGGGCAAGGGCAAAAAAGGGAGGAGACAATATTCTATCCAACACTCAAAATTACGTGACACTAAAACGGACGCAACACACTTTAATACAGCCCGAGTACAGGCTGCACGCAGCCTCTAGTTACTATTATGTAATGTTATTATCCTATAAATTACAATTCAATATTCTCCACAGAGCACAGTTCTGTGGTGTTACCACTCTGCTCAATCTAGAAGTACTTTGAATAATTTAAAAAATGCTTAATAAAAGAACAGCAATACGGTTTATGTGCAGTTATTCAAGTCTTTTGTTTCAACTGGCAGGCCACCATTCATGTCCACCATGTGGTGGCCCGCCAAATAAACGAAGGATCTTTAAAACTGCACATGAACCCTAAACTGGTTTAATAGCCCATCAAAAGTATGACTGCCAAGTGTATATTTTCTTAATTGCAGACACACAATTCAAGCAAATCATCTGAATATTATTAATAAGAAAATTAATATATGAATATTATATATTAATGGGAAAAGTCTGGGGAGACTCACCTCCTCTATAACGATCTTTGAGACAGGCTGTACATTGGTGACAAGAGTTGGTGGATAGTAACACCCAGTAGATGGCATACTGGCATAGTTCTGGTACACCTACATAATATACAGTACAAGGAATTACCATTAATATTGAAGTTACATACTGGTATAATCAACTGAAAGTCGATCAAGGTATAGTACTGAGAAAAATGATTTCAATGAGGTGAAGTGAGAAATTTCACTTGCAAAAGTGATATATCCCCTAAAAGTGAAATTTCACTTTCCTTAGGAGTTTCACTTCACCAAAAGGGAAATTTCACTTCACATGAAGCGATATTTCACTTCACCAAAAGGAAATTTCACTTCACGATAAGTGAAGTGATATTTTACTTCATCTGAAAGGGATATTAATTTTTGACTTTTGAGGTGTCGATCTTTACCAGCACACACTAAAACGATTCAAACAGTGAGCTTCTGAGAAAGCAACATTGCACAAAAGATGGACTTAACTCTCTGTTATTACATCGCATCATAGCCGCCTTTAGAAATAAAATCCACGCACCTCGAGCTTTAAAATTATATGTTTTGCGAGGTTTTCGATCAGCTAGAAGTTGAATTGAATAATTGTAATTGTAGAAGTAATTGTCACATTACTGAGTAAATTGTGGAATGACTTAAAAATATAAGGGGTTCTTGTTTGGAGCCAGAAGCTCATATACTGTACAACATCTCTAAGCAAGGGTAATTTGGGCAGATACTTCTCCTAGGTGGGCTTCTAAAGGGAGGTTTGATAGCTTCGAAAGGGGATTCTGTAGTTTCGAAATGGGAGTTCTGTAGGTTTGAAAAGGGGGTTTGATAGCTTTGAAAGGGGGGTTCGATTGGTTAGAAAAGGGGGGTTCGATAGGTTTGAAAGGGGAATTCAATCATGGCAACTTCTTTATTTTTCTTCATAAAAGGAAGGGAGAGGAAGGGGTTCCATTTAGAATAAGGGGTGTTCAGTTCACCCACCCACCCCCTTGTACCCCCTCGATCCTCCCCACATTATATTAAATAGGCAAACTGAACTTGAAATTCTTTACCCGATAATCTACTAGGTCTTAATTATGTTGATTTAAGATGATGCATGTCACACACATTGAATACACATTGATACAATCATGTACAATATATACAGAGACAAAAAAATGTCAACATGTCTTACCTCTGCTCCTTCAGCCCTTGCTTCCTCTACATATTTAGCAATAGCCTTCTTCTGTGATGGGTCCACTATAGCGCCCATATCAACACACTTGTCCAGTGAGTCACCAAGACGTATGTGAGACATGCGTTCTTTGAGCTTGTTCACCATTTGCTGGGCGCAAGTTTCCTGGACTATCAGCCTTGAACCAGCACTGCATACCTAATAAAGAAAATATAAATTTTCTTCAAGACGAGCTTGTCAAATCTAAGTTATTCGCCAGTGCTAAAACGAGCCCTTATGATAAGGACTTTTCACGCGGTATAACCAAAGACGAGGTTGTCAAATCTAAGTTATTCGGCTGTGCTAAAACGGAGCCCTTACGATAAGGGCTTTTCAAGGTATAACCTAGACGAGCTTGTCAAATCTAAGTTATTCGGCAGTGCTAAAACGAGCCCTTACGATTAGGGCTTATCACGGTACGTATAACTCGAGATGATCATGTCAAATCTAAGTTATTCGGCAGTGCTGAAACGAGCCCTTACGATTAGGGCTATTCATGATACACCCGAGACGAGCTTGTCAAATCTAACTTATTCGGCAGTGCTAAAACGAGCCCTTTCGATCAGGGCTTGACACGATATATCCAAGACAAGCTTGTCAAATCTAAGTTATTCGGCGGCATGCAGTGCTAAAACGAGCCCTTGACGATTAGGGCTTTTCACTATATATCCGAGACAACCTTGTCAAATCTATGTTCTTCAGTAGTGCTAAAACGGAGCCTTTACGATTAGGGCTTTTCACGATATTCGGCAGTACTAAAATGAATACCTTACGATTAGGGATTTTCACGATATAACCCGATACATGCTTGTCAAATCTAAGGTATTCGGCAGTGCTACAACGGAGCCCTTACAATTAGGGCCTTTCACGTTATTACCCGAGACGAGCTTGTCAAATCTAAGTTATTTGGCAGTGGAAACACGGAGCCCTAATGATTATAGGCTTTTCACGATATACACGAGACAAGTCATCCGGCAGTGCTAACACGGACCCCTTACGATTAGGGCGCTTCACGAGATGAGCTTGTCAAATCTCAGTTATTCGGCAATGCTAAAAGGGAGTCCTTATGATTAGGGCTTTTCACGTTCAACCCGAGACGGTCAGTTTGTTAGTCATATCCAGAGTCATGTAGAACACCGGATTTTTACGTTCTATCCATTGTCGAGCTTGTCAAATCTAGTTGTGAAGTCAAAGTTTCTCAGAAGTGTTAAAACACAGCACTATGACCGGCGCCGATAAACCGGCTTTTCACGTCTCAAGACGAGCTTGTCAAACTCTAGCTGTGAAATCAAAGTTACTCTGCAGTATTAAGTGTTAAGCTTCCGCAGATTTTGACACATTTGAAGGTCCTTATCAGGGCCGACGCACTGAAGGATAGCATTTGAAATGTCGCGCCAAAAAGATTTTGCCCAAGCAACCCTGACAACTTTGACAATCGAAATGCACCATAGCACTGGGATTTCTTGTTTTTAAACAGACGTCAAAATGTTTACCTTTACTACTACAATTGTTGTCCTTAGGAATTTTTCTACACTGAATCTCAGAAAAGGCAATCGCACTGTGACAAGTCTAGCGATGACAGCTTTTTATGTAAAATTGACAGAACTTGTCCCAGTGCGATTCGGCCCTCGTACATTTGTAAGGCACGCCCCTTTATTAGGCCACAAATTATTAGGTACTATTTGCAAGGTACTATTTGCAATACCCGAGACGAGCTTGTCCCAGTGCGATTCGGCCCTCATACATTTGTAAGGCATGCCCCTTTATTAGGCCACAAATTATTAGGTACTATTTGCAGAATTAGCGGCAGTGTTGCTTATACAATCTGATTCAGATAATTGTAGAAACTATATAATTGTTTTCCAGTAAACAAATGCCTCCCGTTCGGTGCATTGCTTTTCTGAGTGTAGCACGTAACTTAGATTTGACAAGCTCGTCTTGCGACGGGTATAACGTGGAAAGCCCTCAGTTATCATTAGAGCTCCGAATTTGGATTAGCTAGATGAGTTTTCCGGACTAGCCGTTAACTAATCCTGTCGTTCTATTTAGGTAATGTAGCGGCCGTGTTCTGATAAACTATACAACTAAGAATAACGAGATTTATTAAAGATCATATCGTTGCGGATCGTATCGTACACTGTAAGTTACCATTTACCGTTCGAAATCATTCCCGCATATTTCACTCGGCGTTGTATTTTAATCTCTCTCAAAGGATAAAATATAATATTCTGTAGAACTGCAGATTTCTTCTAGCCTGTGTTCTTACGGAGGTCTGTGTACAGGCTAATTTCTTCACGTGAAAAGATAGGATATGAAACGGATATTTTCTTTTAAATTGTTGATTTTGTTATCTTGACATCGTCAATCAGACAGACTGGAGATTAGATTAGATTCCCACCCGGTGCCTACATTTGTATGTACACAACAGAACTCCGTCGTGTTACCTGACATCCACGGACTGTATATCTGCCTCGTGTTCGGTTCAGCGCTGTTCTGAGTGTAGTAACAAGTTTGGTATAGAGGGTTTTAAAACCAATGTTTAAGGCAATTATGTCAGTAGCTAATGGCCCAATCGTAATGGAGATGACAATTCCCGCCAATTTATTATGGTCTCGTATGAAACTCGCTGTCAATGTATCATAAACAAGCAAACTATGGGCAAGGTAAGTGACCACCACGGTAAACGTTCCCACGTTAATGCTAGCTTTATTCGTTGAGTGAGTGGCAGAATTTCTTTCCTTTTTCTGGTACATAATAGCGTGTTCATTTTATAAGCTTGCATGTTTGAAATTGCAATTATGATTAGGGCTTTCAGCACGGAGATGCTATCAGGACCTTCCCATTAGGGCATTTGCAATAAAATCCCTAATGAAAAGGGCTTCTCTCGGCTCTCCCCTAATCGTTAGGGCTCCTAACCACATGTGGCTTACAAAACAGCTAATCATTAGGTCGTTTGGAGTTTGCAGAAATTTAAATCCCTAGACTTACTTCATCAATTATATTGGTCAATTCAACAACCCCCTATTGGTAATGCCTCGATTTCCTGAAAAAACTTATGTTAACCAGTTTCACCAGTTTTCCGGTGCATGGTGTTTTAGGCACTTAAGATTTGAGCTGGAAAACCGGCATGTGGTGGTGAAAGGGTTAACAATAATAATAATAATTTATTGACTTATATTGCGCTATTTACATTTTCTGATCAAAACATTTTCTGATCCTTCTCCTCAATTAACGGACAACTGACACATATATGCGGGAGACTGTCCTCACGCATACACAATTTATTGTACATATACTGTACATCAATCTACATGATTGTACACACTTGACGTAACATAAGATGCAACTACACACTGACTGCTAGTGTACTCTGCCAGATACGAAAAACCATAAAAAAATCCACAGTATATGTGGTAAAAACTTAGTGGAAAGGTATTCCCCAGCCCAATGCAGGAGTACTGACTTCTGGGAGGTGAAAGTCTGAAAACTACCACAACTCTGTAACATGGTTAGCAAAAACTGACATAAAGAAAGTTAATGGTGGAAAGAAACGTCTAAATGTATAACTGTTGCAGTCAGGACCACGAATACAATTATTGTTGCAAATACAATGTAAACCATGTACATATAAATATTACTTTGCTTACCTGTCCCTGGTTAAACCATATGGCATCAACCACACCCTCAACAGCGCTGTCCAGGTCAGCAGAGTCAAACACCACAAACGGTGACTTGCCTCCAAGTTCAAGGGACAGCTTCTTCCCTGTACCAGCTGTCAGCTGACGCAGGATCTTACCGACCTGGAAGACAGAGAAGAACATGTGGCTGCATTTACATACAAGACATCTACATAAAATTATGTATTCTAATAAAATCATAAATACTATGTACACAGGTTAACTAAACAAAGGCCAGGTGGACAATAGGACATACCTTTTATGTCAAAAAGTTTTAAAAATGCCTTTAAGGCTAGCAGCCATCAGGGCAGCTGGTTAGGTATGTTTGTGTGTTGTCAGCATGGCTTAACTAGCGATTAAATACTCAGGCTGTGTTGAATCCAACTTATAGTCAGCATAATTATTATTTAATTATACTAGTGATAATCATAGATTCGAAAGTGCGTTCGAAATGGTTTTTAAGACCAGAATTATCAACCCTCCCTGTTCCCGAGTTATAATAAAATAAATGAACAGTTGTGGTAGTCACAAATATACACCCTTCTGAGACATCACTGCAGCAATCTAGACTACACTGTCAACAATAGTCAATAACAGATCAAGTCTACTGTGGGTGTAAAATATCCTGATCCAAAAATATACATGTATGTCTTTAAATAATAAAGGTAAAAAGTTTTGAACGTCTCGATTTATAATATATACAAGGGGATGGATATGTTTGGTTAAATACACTGTAGGTTATCAAATTAAGAAAACATTTTGGATTACAACATTGAGTATGAAAGTTATCAGTTCCAATTGCTAAACAAAGAATATTAAGCAAGCCATGCATATATTTTTCTATTTCGTTAAGAAAAATAATTTAACACCGGTAGGTAAGTTTATTTAGAGGAAAATGTGGTTTTAACAAATTCAACAAATAAAATATCCATCGGCAGTTATTTTCTCTTTATCAACAGACAATTAAAATTTTGCTTTCACCCCTGAGTTTTATAACAGACGCCTATACTTTCTTGTGTTGACCTCCTACTCACAAATATTCTGAAAGCCCTGTAAGTGTCTCATTACTGAAGGGACTGGATGGTAGGGGTGGAGGTTTAACTGACAAATAACAGTTAAAACTTAGACCATTAATGTGTCAGTTGAGCTCTAATATAGCATTTTAAGGGTAATCTTTGAGAATTAATATTATTTTGTTGAATTTCAAAGCTGGATCTTCAATTTATCAGCTAACAGTAAATTTTCTATTATCAGTTAACAGTCAAAAATAGCCTTATTTTTCACTTGACAGTTGAATTTTAGGCCGTTTTTCAGTTAACCCCATCCAGACTCTTCTGTTGGTGTTACAATATAAACTATATAATAATGCATGTGTATAAACTACATTCCAGTTCCTTCAAATAATTCAAATTATTCTTCAAGTGAGATCAAGGCTGGCTGCAGAATATCAAGTGTCCATTGTCAGTCTATATTGTAGAATTATTACTGATAAATATTGGTAGATTAATTGTTTCAGGGATGGAAGCGGAATAATGAATCATGGCTATAAAATTTGTAGGAATAACGAAAGCACAACCCAATAGAGCGAGAAAGCCAACAGAATTTTCGATCGCAGATTCACTCGGTTTTTACTGGACAATTCAGCAAATATTATGGACGAGTTGATTTGACTGTTGGGGTCAGAATAGGCTGCACCGACAAAACATACCACTGTGCTCCAGAGTGTAGACTGGTGAACATTTCCCTCAGGCTTTCACTCCTTTGATAAATCGTACAAACAAAACCAGCAGGCCTGGAAATCAAACGTCAAAGAAAGTTTCGGCAAAGCTCTCTCATGATGTCTCACCAGTACTCCGACGCCATCTTGGGTTAGGCGCATAAAGACCCCTGGGAACAAGTTGACCACGTCCACGGTCCAAAATTTCTGATGTGTTTCGCCAGGAAACGCACAGGGAGCCCAATGCAAGCTGATTAGTATGCATTCTCCTTCGTCGAACGCAATGACTTATTGATTGTGCAAATGAAGGAAATTAATAGAAATATACACTATACTGTACATAAACAAAAGGGAAAGGAAAATAATTACACTTGACTAATTAGGGCACAATAAGAGGGACATTCTAGACTGCAAACAGTCCCTCCTTCTGGGTTCTGGGACCCATAGATCTTTTTGGTTTCGGGTCCCCCCAAACTATGTGTCCCATACCTCTAGCTCATTATCATAACAATCAAGAAACTGCAGGAATGGCAATGGCCAGATACATGTACATGTATAGTAAACAAAGTAACTAATCCCACTGTCACATTGATTATGATATTTTGAACTTTCAGAGAAAATTAAGCTACATGTAACTGGGATTCAATCTTGAAGTACATGTAGTAATGATAACTTTTGGTTAAAGTATTTCACTGTATATGTTGTGGCAATCTCTGAGAATTGATCAGAACCAATTAAACTACAGTTTTAGGTTAGTTTTGTAGTTGTGTTCATGTTCTCACGTCAACAACAGATTGAGCTGATTAAACTAATACTCACTTGATACATGTATATTAGGGACCATTCATTATTTATGCCTGGGGGGGGGGGGGGGGATAGGGATGGGGCTGGCAAGAAAGGGGGGCCATCGAAAATTCAAGAAACTGAGAGGGTGGATCATTGAAAAACATAGGTATAGAAAGGGGGGGCTGCCAATTTTTTATAATTTTAAGACACCTCCAATAATGTTTAAAATATTTAATCTCATCATATCTCTTTGGGATCTGATTGTGTGTGAGCTCTATTGGTGAAATCCTGAGTGCTAACTCAACCCTTCCCCCTCAGTTCAAGTTTGGCTAGCCCGGGGCAGTTAAATACTGCTGACTTTTTAAGCCGAGGGCTCAAACTTTTCCCACAATGCCATTTGGGAGAATGAAATGTGCTCTAATTTTGGACAAAAAAGCCACTGTAAGAGAGCTAGAGGACATCATTAAGTCTGAGGACGGCTGAAAAGTACTTGGTTTGCTTTTAGTAGGCCTTGTGAGGGGATTTCACAGGGTTTTTCCATTATGTTTGTGCTTTGAGACACATGAACAAATTCTTCAATGAAATCCTTGAAATTCTGCAGTTGGTGATCTTTTCCCCCTGCTCAATCTATTAGGATGTGTTTTTGTCACTTTTTGTCATTTGAGTCCAAATGACCGCTCTTGGTTGTAGGGGTAAAAGACTTATAAAAAACCCTACAGGAGTCCTAGAGGGGGGACCCTTGTGGAATTTTTGTCCATTACCCAGCATGCAATTGGAGGTGGGTACAGGAAAATGTGGTGGAGAGAAATGCAGTGACAAGAATAGCGCGGTTCACAGTCGCTCTGATGGTTGGAAAGATTACCGTAAAGAAGGTACTGTAACGACTGAGTGCTGATTTTGTGTTTGCTTTTGATTTCAAGTGCGAATGGGAAAGGTGTTTTGAGCCGATTTTTAGCTCCTTAAAATTCGTGAAAATCGAAGAAACAAAAATGATCGCCAAAACAAATGAGCTTTTCTCCATAGTGAAAGAGTCAAACGATCCCTGTTATAGCTCTGACTTTGAAGCCATTCATCTCTTCACATAATATCGCAACATTGTCTTTCCGGCATGTCTAGATGTGATGCAATATTTTTTCTCATATAGGTCGCAGGTGACCTATATTTACTGGCTCGGAACCGAAAGAGATATTGTATATTATATGACTCTTATACAAGATACAGTTGAACAAGTCCATTCAGTCCATTGACATGAATGCTGAACTTGCTGATGTTTTACAGCAACTGCATGAGGTTACGCGTACTACTTTTGTTGTTATCCATCGACTGAAAGGAAACTGTGATTCTTATCATTTATTTTTATACAGCACACAGAGGCAAAGTGTGAGGGAAGTGAGCTTCAGGGGGGCCCTGCTCGACTGCTAGTGCGGGCCTTTTGGCTCACACAGGAGCTCCGCTATAAATAGTGGCTCTTATTACTTAGATGAAATTGATATTTGTGACCTTACACGAGAAAACGTACAATAACGCTTTTCCATTTAGCGTGATAAGCCATTTGTTATCCGTGTAAATGGGTTAGAAAACCGTTTACATGCGCGGCTTCGAAAGTCGTGTACACGGCTTTGAAAGTCGTCTACACGGTTTTGAAATTCGTTTTAACACGGCTTTGAAAGTCGTTTTTCCCCTGCCCGTGCAAACGAGTTGTGAAGCCGTTTCTCGGCCAGGCCGTTTAATTGCTGTGCAAAAGTAAATCAAACGTATTTCGACGAATTTCGCTAATACCCCGCGTATAAAGTCCCCGTCAATCGTGAACTGTCAGCCAGACGCCCGTCTCATTTCTGAAACAAATACTGCGGGGGCGCAATTAGCTAGGGCACTTTCCATTTACACGAACTGACTGATCTGATCCGACGCATTAAAGATTTTTAATTCAAAAGGAATTGCACTTCCCCAGTAGAAGTTTTCTAGTAAGAGTATAGAAGTTTTTGCACGTCTTTCATGACAAATGTTGCTTGAAAACTCTGTTCATGTTGTGTAAAAAATCAGACTGGTCAACACATTCACGCCTGACTGATTGCACGTGGACATTCAGACTCCAAGAAGACTTGAGATTTTAAAACATTTACAATAATTTCTGCCGAAACCTTTTAATACCACAGGCTTCCCAGACTCGACGTATATTTCCCGCTTATTAGTCTATTGGGTTACCTGTGGTTTATCGATTAGTTTCATAACGATCTCAGATGAGTTTATATAATTGCTAGGTGTGAATTCTTTTTTCCGATTCCTACGAAACAAATCTTCAATAATAAAAGATTGATACTTAATGAAGTTGTGTGAGTGGTTTTTTGGTGATTTGGGGCCTTCTAAAGCAGTTTATTAGGATTCGAAATTTTGACCGTTGGCCACAGCTCTAAAAAAATATACAAGGTAGGCAACTCGACCTCGCCAAAGCACAGACTTATCTCAAAGATCACCCAAAAATCAGCACTTTTCTTCCTCGCTCACTACTCAGCTTTCGGCACAGGAGGGAATAGTTATCAAGCAACATCTGACCAGAGATTTAGGAAAATCCATCAAATTTATCATCGCCAAACGGCCTCCTCGAGACCCAAAAAGCGTGACCTTCCAATGATCTGTAAGAACCAGAATGACCAAAGCGGTCCAAAATTTTCCCAACCCTACCCAAAACGATGCAAATCGCTTTTCTTCATGGGTGAACCCCCAAGCGTGAAATTATACGATTTTGGCGGTTACAGACTAATTTTGAATTTGGAACTCGCCAATCAGAGGACCAAGACAGTGGGCTGGGGTCTTCACCGAGTGTTATGACAGTTCCACGTGAGAAATTTTCGCGAGTTCCAAATTCAAAATTAGTCTGTAACCGCCAGTTTCGTTAAAAGCCTAGTAATGGTCTCTCTGATTGGCTATATATTTGTTTCCGTTCCTCAAGCGGAAGTATAATTTCACGCTTGGGGGTCCCCCCATGAAGAAACGCGATTTGCATTGAATTGAACTGGCTATTTTCTGAGGTTACACAAATATATTTATTCTAAAAAGAACATGTTATTACTAAAGAGCTCTTTTATTGTGCAAAATATGATGCACCAGTATTTCGAACTGTAAAAGTTAAAACAGCGACATTTTAATAAATGGTTTTATACTATTTATTTCCCGCCAAAAATTGGCGGGACAATTACCAAAATTCAAAATTTAATAACTTTCGTTTACTTCAACCAATCGAGAACGGGTTTTCGATTATTTCATTCTCATGAACAAGAAATTTAATAAATCGTTTTTAGAGGTAATAAAAATGTATAAGAAACCTATTAGAAAAGGATATATGACGTCATTGTGACGTCATAATGATGGCTATATTAGCTTACCTTATCAGACTATGTTTTGTTTACACTCCTTTACCGGCACCTACCAAAATTCATTCTTCTACATGTATGTCGAAAACTTTTAAAAATATATAAAACCCGCCGTTTTTACGATCATTTGTGGCCGGCGTGGTCAGACACCAGTCAGAAAAGCAGTTAGGGCACTTCGGCTACTATTATAAAACGCGTGCCTCAAGTTTCTTTGATTTGGAGTATTTATTCTTAAGTGGTCAGAACGATCCCTTACAAGTCTATCCTCACCGTCGCTCTAACATTCTTCCTGATCTCGATACCATTGTTGTTTGGAGTCTGAGGAGAGCCAGTTCATCTCTGTCAAGATTATCATCAATCTCGTCCCAGATCAGTCCCCAACGTGCACGCCATGAAAAACAAAAACTCTGAATTTCTAACGAGACCAGAAACAACCATGGGGGCTGATCAAAGCCAGGTCCCGGCTAATCCACAGATCGAATTGGAATTTAGCGTGTTGGTTTTTGCGGAGGGAGGAAAACTGGAGAACCCGGAGAAAAACCCTCGGAGCAAGGGCAAGAAACCAACGAACTCAACTCACATATGGAGCTGTGTCCGGGATTCGAACCTGGGCCACAGAGGTGAGAGGCGAAGCGCTTAACCACTGCGCCACCCGAGCTCCCCATGATCCGACAGTCTGATTACCCAGGAGGCACCACGAGAATGAAAACGTTGCCTTTCAGACCTTCCCAAGAGGAAATGTGCCAATTAATTTTCTATAATTATTGGAAAACAAGGCACTGAAACCTCTGGAGAACTATCACATGGTCTGAAAAGGGGCAACAAACAAGCAAGCTGAAAGGGTCTATTAATCTCTGAAATGTTTTACAACACTTTGTAACTGCTAATTTTTACATAACAGCTAACACTTAAATTCTGGGCTTTATAACACTTAACACTAAAAAAAACGAGGCAATGACAGTTAACAGTAAACCCCATCTACACCCTCTTCTATTTTTAGCCTGATTATACTGACCGAACTGAAGTAAACTCTGCAGTTGTCCTCCTGTACCGTTCGAAAGTGAGTAGTAAAGTTTAGTTACTCAAAGGCCGAATAAGTTTACAACTCAGGTTTGTCTAATTGACCGAGTGAGCCAGAAAAAGTAACTTGATCTTGGACCGGCATCGAAATTTTGAAGGATCGACATTTCGAAGAAGCGAAGTTTCATGCGAAGATTCGCAGAGTACCAAACAGAATTTCGCACGATATTTCACAGAGTACAGCAAATTTTCTTGCTAACTTGTCACAGAGCACTGTACACGTTTTACAAATGTAGAAAGCCATTTTTAAAAGCCTTTTTTGGCTACATGTATCTTTCCAACATGGCTTCCCAACTCATTTACACGGCCTAGAAAGTCGTGTAAACGACTTGAAAACCTGTTTGTTAGTCGTTTATTTTACCCGTTTAAACGGAAAGGTGTTATTGTACACAATGTACGTTTAATAGTGTAAGGTCACATTTGTATTATTGAGCAGTATCTAATGGGCAATGTTTCATTCTTCTAGAGATGATCCAGTCCCTCCTAATTACTCTCCAAGGTTAGAAAAAAATTCATGGACTGGCCGGCAGGCAAGTGATACAAAATTGTACTTGTCCAAATCCTCTTATCACTTGCCCAAACCATTTTCTCGGGATTAAAAAAATATTGTCCCCTATCATAAAAAAACCTGTAGATTCCTCTTGCTGAAAAGAATAATGCATAATTGGTACATGTAGGTATGATTCCAGCCATTTGCCAAGTGCTTTCCTAGAGTAAGTTAAAGTTAATCCCCTATAAAGACAACATGAATTCAAAACAAGTTACAACTAATACACAAAGCTTTGTAGCCTCATGAGACAGCATGTTTGGAATTGAAAGAGCCATTACGATGTACATGGACATGGGATAAGGTACAGTAATTATAAATAAAATAATATTATGAACTTGTATAAACTAAATAATAAAATTCACCTCTGTAGAGCCTGTGAATGCCACTTTGTCAACATCAGGATGAGCCGCAAGTGAGCTACCAAATGCACCATTACCAGTTACAACATTAAATACACCAGGTGGCAACCCAGCCTCAGCACAGATCTCGGCAAACAGTAGAGCTGATAACCTGGTGTAGGTAGCTGGTTTAAGGACCACTGTGTTACCCATGGCAACAGCAGGACAGACCTTCCAACATAGCAACATTAGAGGGAAGTTCCAGGGGACAATTCCTCCAACTACTCCAATGGGTTTCCAACCTTTAAAAAAAGATAGAATGATACAGATGCAATTGAAAAAATCAACAAAGACCAGTTCAAAGTTAGACATTTTCTCCAGATTGATTTCAAATTCTTATAGACACATGGACATGATGTCATTTCCGTGATCTTCAATTTCACAAACCAATCACAGTATGCATTAGTGAAACAGGATCTCATGTTTGTAGTCTACACTCCAACAAACTCATGGCTTTCAACCAATGACAACCTGCATGGAAATTGACAATAATTATTGTATGTATGTACATGTATATGTATAATGTACAGTGCATTTATTAGTATAAAGTACATGTATATATTTTATATTTTAGAAATTATGCACATGAAATTTTGTACTTTAATATTATAATATAATAATACAATGTAATAATAATAATAATAGATTATAGTGTACTTATATAGCGCCATATCCATTAAATGCTCTATGGCGCTTTACAATGTTGAAAAATTAAAAACTAAATACAAAGATCGTTGAAATACATTAAAAACAAAATATATATTTTTTTTACAAATACGTTTCCCTAAAAATACGAGTCTTTAGATGAGATTTAAAAATATTTACAGTAGAACTACATCTAAGGTCTAGTGGAAGACCATTCCAAAGTTTTGGGGCAGCAACGGAAAAAGATCTGTCCCCATATGTCCTCAGGTTTGAGGGTGGTACAATTAAAAGGTACTTTCTAGCAGACCTTAAGTTGCGATTGAGCACATAAGTATGAAGCATATCAATTTAATATAATTATGATGGTGCTAAGCCATTGAGAGCCTTATACATGTAGGTAATGAGAAGAAGTTTAAAAATTATTTGTTTCTCTACTGGCAGCCAGTGTAGTTCTTTAAGGACTGGCGTTATATGGCTAAATTTAGCTGGTAACTATGTGGACTATAAAAAATCAGGGCTTAGTTACAGAATACCCCCTCCACTCAAAAGATCGCTTGAAAACTGCGCTAAATTCTCCACTTTAGTTCAGGTGTATTTAGACTCGTTCTATGAATGATTTTGGGTCGAAATGGTTAGGTTTTTTTTATTATTTCAGGGTTAGGTTTTTAGAAGGTTTGTATGAAAAAGTTGAGAAATGAATTATTAATGAACCAAAAGAGGGGGTATTCTGCAATTACTCCAAAATCAGCAGATATTTTCATTTGCTTCTGTCACATCAACAACCAACATTTTTGTATTAAACATAATTATATTAAACAAGCTTACATAAATTGACACTATAGCCCACAGGGAGCATAATTTATATCCTAATCAAGGTGGGTATAATTGTGTTGATACTAAATTTACAAAGGAGCTGAGACAAAACTGTAAATTAAAAGCTTTACAGAATTACATATCCTACGGGCTTACAGTTTTCAGCATTAATAGGAAATCTAGTTACTGTATATACAATAATAAATAATGAAATAGATTTAATAAGAGATATAGATAGAAAAGAGAAATAATTAATATTTTTTTAGTTGAATATTATAATACAGTACAGCTCAAAAAGAATGCACGCGCAAGAACTTCTTTTTGCGGACGCAAGAAGTTGATTATTGCGCTTCTTTTTGCGCTTATAATTAATTATCAACCGCAAGAAGTTAGACCCGCAAGAACTTCTTAAACGCAAGAAGGGTTTACGGTCGTTTCGCTAACGAGTCGTTTCGTCAACTGCCATTTCGATAACGTCTTAAGTCGTTTCGCTAACGTCCTAAATCTGTTCTCTTGCTTGTTAAGGTTCTATGTACCGTATATTCCGGTGTGCAAGTGAACCTTTTAACAACTAAAATGTATTTTGTAACTCAAAAAATCGGAAAAAATCGACCTCGACTTAAGACTTTACATACACCGAGTCATGGCACACCACATAACAGGGAAAAATGGCCTTGTTTTACGTGACCGAATCAAAAGATTAAGCAAAGACAAATAAATGTAATACTGATTGTTTACTTAACTAATAGCAGACTAATAACTAATAAAAGGATAAAGAGTTTGAAACTAGGAGCCAAAGAACGTCACGCCAGCTACGATGTTTGTTGTGGGACATGATCCCACATTAGTTACCAGACCTCTCCACGAGTCGACTAACACAGGTAAGCTAAGACCAAGAAATCTAGACCTTTTTTTTGTTTTAGTTATGTCTTACACAATTTCTTTCTGGGTTAGGGAAGCTGAAGTATTGTAAATAAATAGTTGGTACCAAATAGTTGACAAACAACCTTCTTTGATTAAAAACATTTTATTAGCCTACCAAATATTTACAAACATGTTCACATATTACGTTTCGTTTGGTATTTACTGACCACGGGCTGGTCCATTTTCTTTCCTTCCAAACAAACAAACAACAAAACATACACTTACCATTGAAGGTATCCAGTTTGGTGCTTTCTGCTTCTGGTAACCCGATTGAAGATTCACCGTCGGCACATGCGGCGCAACGCCAGTTTATGGAGCGCTCCTCGCGGACAGCATTTCTGTACTCGGCCTGGGACACTCCGGTTCTACAAGTTCTGTGTTGCCAACGGCAACACCCATTACAAAGAAGGCCTTGCTGACGCTCACGAACAGGAAGGGAACAGGAAATACACTTGTCGGACATGATGAAATTTTAACTTGTTGATGATCGCTTTTTGGAGGTACTCTAGATATGAATGAAATGGTTAATTCTAAGCCGGCTTTTATAGTATTTGGGCGGATCGAAAATATTCCTTGACTAATCTCCCATTGGTCGGTTTTCAATTTCAATGAACGAGTGATCAGTTAAGCAAGAACAAAAGGATCGAAAGTGATTTTTTTCCCACCTCAGACCATTGTAATCTAGAACAATGAAGTTTGATCGCTTAGCTTGGAGACGCTTACTTGGAGACGTAAATTCTGTCTCTGATTTTAGATGTTCTCTTGAAAGCGCATCGCTATAATGTTTTAAAAGTTAAAGTGTGTATTAAAAGCTTTCAAATGATATAAATTACGGGGTATGGTGTAGTCTAGAACTCAGATAAGTTGTAAAGTGAAAATTTATCACGTAGTCGGCTTCGGCGTCATATTCATAACAACGGAGGACGCCATTCCGAGTTGAAGTAAATTCTGTCTCTGATTTTAGATGTTCTCTTGAAAGCGCATCGCTATAATGTTTTAAAAGTTAAAGTGTGTCTTTTAAAAGCTTTCAAATGATATAAGTTACGGGGTATGTTGTAGTCTAGAACTCAGATAAGTTGTAAAGTGAAAATGTATCACGTAGTCGGCTTCGGCGTCATAACAACTAAGAACGCCATTCCGAGTTGAAGTAAATTATGTCTCTGATTTTAGATGTTCTCTTGAAAGCGCATCACTATAATGTTTTAAAAGTTAAAGTGTGTATTAAAAGCTTTCAAATGATATAAATTACGGGGTATGGTGTAGTCTAGAACTCAGATAAGTTGTAAAGTGAAAATGTATCACGTAGTCGGCTTCGGCGTCATAACAACAGAGGACGCCATTCCGAGTTGAAGTAAATTCTGTCTCTGATTTTAGATGCTCTCTTGAAGTATGCATCAAAAGCTTTCAAATGATACACGTTGTGGGGTATGTTGTAGATCAAAATACTCAACATGATGGTTTCAATTTACTTTTATTTCGATTAGATCAATAATTGGGAGAGAGTTAGGCGGAAACATCACCGGCTTACCGAAATAAATCACACCACTCAAAATATGACTGAAGTAATCTTTATTAATCTTTATGTTATATATCGTACATACATACCCATGAATAGAACCATAAATATATGACGTTAGCGAAACGACTTAAGACGTTATCGAAATGGCAGTTGACGAAACGACTCGTTAGCGAAACGACCGGATACCGCAAGAAGTTAGAACCGCAAGAACTTCAACCGCAAGAAGTTCAACTTAATTCAAACGGGTTGAAACTCTCTTACTTATTAACGCGAAGTCGTCCCTTCGACTGGAAAGAAACAATTATGTTACATTTTGCAGACTGAGGTTCACGTTCTGCGGGAAACATCAAATTAAAGTACTAAAGAAATATATTAGAACAACAAACACAAACTATGCAGCAAATTTATCGCATTTTGGAAGTGAAATTTCACATCTTACATCCAAGTGCAATTTTTCGCTAATACGTATACTGCTGTTGAATAATAGCTTGGTTGATTATATGACAAATGGCCCTAATAAGAGTTGTGTTCTTTATTGAATCCCACCGCCGCTCATGTGTTCAGCTGACTATTAAATAAGACAAACACTTCAGAAATATTAAAAGTAAAAAGTCCGAGACAGCAGCCCAAAACATTTTCGCCTTTCACACTTCTTTATAATATTTATCACCGCCGTTTGTGTATATCGGCGAAAGCACTTACCTCCTTGCTGCTTCACAGCTCGCTTATAACGCATCCTCCCATATATTCTGATAACCTTACTGAAAATCGTTACTTAAAATGTAATATGGAAGCCTGAGCTTTCGGCACAAAATAATAACAAACAACGGCCGCTCGATCGCTTCAGTTCCCGTTATAAATACCGGTGTTGCGAGGCCAGCTTTATAGTTTGCCGTGCAAAGCATAACATCAAATAAACTTTAGCGTCTGTAGTTTCATATTTATAGCACATCCCTGTGTTGCTCAAGGTTTCGGCTCAAATCATTGCAAATGTTCGCGATCCTAATATAAGGCATATTTTCGAAATTAAAATCTCAAGTTCTTGCCGTCTGAATTTCTCCACGTGCAAATCAGTCAGGCGTGAAAGTGTCAGTCTGAGTTGATCGCTGCACTTTCTGAAGCCAAGTTGGCAATGAAACCGTGTAAAACTATACTCTTAGTCTTACCAGAAAACTTCTACTGGGAAAGTGGAATCCTTTTGAACTAAATGCGCCTTAATTCGTAGAATAGTGAGTGACTGTCTTCCCAAAATGTTACAGGTCAAAAAGAAGTGGTAATTTGCATATTGCGATCGACTCAACAATTATCGCCAAACGCGCAAATCAAAGCAGTTGGATCGAACTGCAAAACCTGGGAAACCTGGCAAAACGAAAGAAACAATTAATAAACACTACCATAAACGAATCAAAGCAAATTGTTAAATACATCTATGTCTTTGAAAATAAGTTTTTCAAAAATATTACCGAAAGTCTTTCTAAATAAATTTGCCGTACACACTTGTAAACAAACCACGATCTAGCGTGCATTGTACTCGCGTTTCGAAGTTTGGACTTGAAACTTTTTGTATTGTTTAACTTTGTGCATGGTCTTGCATTTGAGCCGCAAAAAGCGGATTATCCACTCTTTACTTCTTGCGCGTTCTTGCGGCTGAGCCGCAAAAAGCGGGCTGTCAACTTCTTAAACTTCTTGCGTGTTCTTGCGGGTGAGCCGCAAAAAGCGGGTTATCAACTTCTTGCGGGTTCTTGCGGCGCAAGAAGTTCTTGCGGGACTTCTTGCGGGTGCATTCTTTTTGAGCTGTACTGTACATGTATGTACATGTATGTATGTTGTAGGTTGTTTCTAATTTCAGGTTGTTTTTCAAACAACCTACTGTAGGTTATTTTCAAACAACCTAGGTCATTTATATTTTTTTTAAATATCTACATGTACAGTCCCTGTCAAAAGTATTTCAACCGTATACGGTACCGTATGTGCTTCGGTAAAACGAAGATTCGGTAACCACATGTGGTAGATTTCGTTCGGTAAACTCCATTCGTTTTAAGACCGAATTCGTTTTAAGACCGAATTCGTTTTACTGAAAGTGGTAGAGTCACCGATTGTGTTTTAACGAAAGTGGTTCGGTCACCGATTGTGTTTTAACGAAAGTGGTTCAGTTACCGATTTTGCTTCGCCACATTTCGCCACATTCATTTTACTGAAAGTGGTAAACACATGTGGCACATGTGCCACATGCTACCACATGTGGTTCGTACGGTGTGAAAAACTTTTGACAGGGACTGTAGGTCATTTTGACATTAATTTTTTAGTCAGAGTCTTTTAAATGCTGGATAGCATTACATTTGTCTGTTATATTTAGGGTCACTTAAGCCTAATAAACACCCAAAATTATTGATTGTAGCTCTTAAAATACCCAAAGTGAGCAGCCCTTGTTGATGGTTAGGGTTTTTTTTAAATGTAGGGTTGTTTTGGATTAATTAGTTCACAGGCCCATTTAAGAAGCATTATACCTGTCTATTGTTTAGCGACTTACAAATGTAGCTCTAAAACCCAAAATGATTGACTATATACAAGGGCGTATCTAGCCTATAGGCCCATAGGCCTACACATTTTACAGCCTACTTGTCTTATTACAAGTGAATGTTGGGCTTGAGGAGCTGTCAAAATACACAAAACATGACCTGAAGTGCAGCAGAAGGCATTTGCGAAAGTCTAACTCTAAAAATTTCCCGGGGAGGCATGCTCCCAGACCCCTCAAGAAGCGACCCTTACAGAGCAGTTGTTAATTGTTTTAAAAACCTCGCTTAACGCCACTGATATATATGTAGCTCTAAACACTCAAAGTTAGTGAGCACCCCTAGTTGATGGTTAGAGTGTTTTTAAATGTAGGTTTAGGTTTTGGATTAATTAGTTCACAGGACCATTGAAGAAGCATTATAATTGTCGTCAGCTGTTCTAAACACCCACAATTAGTGAGCAATTGGTTACTGTTAGGGTTACTTAAATGTTGGGCTAGGGTTTGGATTATTTTGCAGGACCATAATACAATTTTAATAAAATAGTGTTAGGAATGAGTTTGCTTGGAGTGGGGTGTTATTACTGGCTTGAATCTGCTTGTTATTGGCACTTGTTCCGTATGGAAATGACAAAGTGAAAACATCAGTAACTGTTGATAACGGTTTGAGTTATTTCTGTAAAAGTTCTCGATCACTTATTCATTTTTAAGTCTTAAATTTTCACATTCTCTGAGCAATTCTTTGATTAGAGAACAAGATAATATACCCTTACCAAAATGAGCCTCTGTTTTGTATTCATTTTGTATACAAATGGTATACATCAAATATACATTCAGGGTTAAATGTATATCTCATGTATACATCAAATGTACAAACATGAAAAATGACAATTTTCATAACATACTAACTGAACATTGAAGTATACATAAAGTATACATCAGAATTAAAATGTATACACCATGATTGTATACATCAAAGTCGAGGGAAAATGTGGATCCTTCAATGTATACATTAAGTATACATCACCATAAAACTGAGAAATATATCAAATTGATGGTGTATACATTTAGTATACATCAATAGCCACTGAGGGCTAAACCAAAATTATAGTTTATAACAATAAGTATACATCAAAAGTGATTAAGAAGTTATAAGCATTTAAATTTAACCCCACAGAAAATTGTGGTGTATACAAAACGAACGGCTGAAATAAATTAAACTAAAAACTTTTAAAAGAGAATTTCACTTGTTTCATCAATTTATATACTGGTAAAATATCCATACTATGTTGCACAAAGCACAGGCAGCCCAGACTCAACATATATTTCCCGCCTTTTGGGTTACCTGTGGTATGTTTCATAAGCGATCTCGGAAGAGTTTACATAATTGCTCCTTGTGAATTCTCTTTTCCGATTCCTACGAAATAAATCTTCAATAATAAAAGATTGATACTTAATGAAGTTTTGTGAGTGGTTTTGGGGTGATTTGGGGACTTCTAAAGCAGTTTATTACTGGCCTCGAGGTTTTGACCGTTGGCCGCATGTCTACCTCATAGCGACATGCGGCCAATGGTCAAAACCTCGAGGCCTAATAAACTGCTTTAGAAGTCCCCAAATCACCCCAAAACCACTCACAAAACTTCATTAAGTATCAATCTTTTATTATTAAAGATTTATTTCGTAGGAATCGGAAAAGAGAATTCACAAGGAGCAATTATGTAAACTCTTCCGAGATCGCTTTATATGAAACATACCACAGGTAACCCAAAAGGCGGGAAATATATGTCGAGTCTGGGCTGCCTGTGCACAAAGTGTATAAATACTTATCGCTATCTGTTCCCGCAAGTGAGTACTCAGTTCTGGTCCATCAACATCCGGGAAATTCTAACCTCACTCTGATGCCGGGCGCGCGAAGGTCTGTGGGGCAATTTTTTCAGTTGAAGAAGAAATGGCGGCCATTCTCTCACTTTTTTTGTAAGACCCTCCTTCTTTAATTTTTCCACCGTTTCTTCAGATAATCTACCCGAAATCTTATCGAATCTTCCAGCTAACACATTTTTCTCTCTCTAAAAATAAAAAGATGTCACAATAAAGCAGTTTGGAGAGAGATTTTCCCACCTCGTCGTTGGTTGTCTTCCATCTTCGCTTCGGAGCCATTTTGCTGCGGGTTTGCTGGGACTTTCGCGAAGAATACCACAGGAAACTGCCTGAAATCTATTCTACAGAACACCAGGTCAGTCCTCCAGAATGCATTCGAGATGCTTTGCCGTGATTTTTCTGTCTTTTTTGGATCGAGAATGTTGATTTAGGGCGCTTTCCATTTAAGCGAACTGACTTGGTCTGTCATCGGCCAGTTCTTAAATGGAACGTGTCAGTTCTGAGAACTGGTCCAGTCAGTTTCAAGAACTGACCCTAACCCCATCAGCGTGCCAATTAGTCTCTCTAAGTCAATTTAATCAGACAGAGAACTTGCAGCAAAGTATTCCTAATACAACTCCTGGGGATAACTGGCGTCCTGTAGAAGAATACTAGGTTTCAGGCGGTTGTCTATGGTATTTTCCGAGAAAATCCCTTCAAAATTGCTCTCGAAGTGCGAAGTCCAACAGCAAAATGCAAAAAGTGAAATTCAAAGTCAAAACAAGGAATCCTGTGAACCGGAAATATGTATACATTTCGTATACATCTATTTCGTTGTATACATTTTGTATACATTCTTTGTTGACACAAGTCCCAAATTGTATGTAAAAAATGTATACATCGTCATTGATGCCTTAATACGTTTTGTATACAAAATGTATACATTATGATGTATACATTTTGTATACATCTATTTCGTTGTATACATTTTGTATACATTCTTTGTTGACACAAGTTCCAAATTGTATGTAAAAAATGTATACATCGTCATTGATGCCTTAATACGTTTTGTATACAAAATGTATACATTATGATGTATATGTTGTGGTTTCAAATTTCTATTGGTATGAGATTTCTCATATCAGTTTCAAATTTTCATACTGGTTTCAATTTTTCATACTGGTATCAATTTTTCATACTGGTTTCAAATTTTCATACTGGTTTCAATTTTTTATAATTCTAAACTAGTACAATTTTTTCATAGTTCCTTGTATTTAGTAGGTTGAGGATGGCATTGCAGTAAAGAACATATCAAGTTCTACCAAAGTATTTGGCAATAAAAATACCTTACATGTATCTTGTTTTTGTTGTTGATTTCTTTAGTACTTTAGTTTTTTTTTGTATTTTGGGTTACATTAAGGTTTGGATTAGTTCATACATGTATGACTATTGAAAGGTTGTTTAGTGACTTAGCCCTAAATTAGTGACAATAGCTCTAAATGCCTAGGGACTAGCTGCTAAATTTGTGACTACATGAAGCTCTAAACACCCTAAATTAATGAGCACCCGTTGTGGACGGTTAGGGTGTTTTTAAATGTAGGGTTACGATTTGTATTAGTTGTCTTGCAGGCCATTGAAGGATTACAGTCTTTGTTATTTAGTGACTAGCTCTAAACACCCAAAATTAGTGAGCACCCTTGCTATTATCTCTATATAATTATTACTACCTTCGTTCTACAATCAACCGCAGTCTACTCGTTGACGCGTTGACATGAATAAAGTGTTCTCTATATAAATTATTACTACCTTCGTTCTACAAACACCGCAGTCTACTCGTTGACGCGATGACGCGTTGACATGAATAGTGTTCTCTATATATTACTACCTTCGTTCTACAATCAACTGCAGTCTACTCGTTGACGCAATGACATGAATAGTGTTCTCTATATATTACTACCTTCGTTCTACAATCAACCGCAGTCTACTCGTTGACGCGTTGACGCGTTGACATGAATAAAGTCTACTTGCTGTGGTGGGGTATTCTGCAGTCGTTCCTTCGACTTTGGAATTACTAGTTTTCTTTCTGGGGTGAATAGTTTGTTGTTTGCATAGGTCCATTTTTTTCTTTTTACAGTTTTTTCTTCTATTTTTCATTTGGGACTTTCAGAAATTCCTTCGCTTTTTCATAGAATTGATCTTCAAGAAAGAAGTTCAGAGGCGATGTTTTGCTTCTCTTCTGTAGTTTCAGTTCTGTTATTGCTTTGTCGAAAGTTTCACGGTCGACACACAACTCTTCTAGATCTTCAACTTTGCCTCCAGTTGCCATATTTACCATCTGTAGATCGCATCGATCGTTCATCAGATTTCAAAGTTTCAAGTCCGATTTTGTTAGTAGCGCGCATACATGAATAAAATTAAGAGACTGGAAACAAATTAGCATAAAGAGAGGGACTGGGTTCGACAATTAGTCACTTATACAATAAATGATGTTGTCGAAATCAACAAGTGCTTCTGTGGCGCATTGCGTTAGACGACTGGTTCATTGAGAAGCTGAAGTTAAGCCCAACCGGGCGATGGGTGACCGCCAAGGTAACTGATAAGTAAATAAGATCAGGGGGGACAAGGAAAAAAAGGAGATGGTAATAGGAAGGGACGGGAGAAATGGAAGATGGGAGGGGTGGGTTGTCAAAAAAGTATTTTGTAGGGGAGAGGTGGCGGTGATTTTTTTTCTTTTTAAATTCCCCCCCAAAAAAACTAAACCCCATTTTTTTATGAATCCCCAAAAAAAATTAATCCCTTTTTAGAATCTTGGATTGAACAAAATAAAACCAGTCCGAAAAATTGATACCAGTATGAAAAATTGAAACCAGTATGAAAATTTGAAACTGGTATGAGAAATCTCATACCAAAAAAAATTTTTAAACCACAACATATACATACATTTTGTACAAAGAATGTATACATTTTGTATAGCAAATTTTGATAAGGGATAATACCGCATTTCTTTGAGCCACTTCCGTTTTTTTCTAGACACAGTGGATCAGTGTTTTATTCCATTGGAAAAGCTGAGTCTAACGAGTACGAGCCAGCTGCTCCAAGATCCTCTGCACTCGTTACTTTAATACTGAGATACTATTTAGCTCTTGCATCGTAAAAATCTTCTTCTAGATACAATGTTAGAGTTGATGCGCTTTTCTTTCATCTTTATTTTAGGTCAGTGATTACTCTAAGTCGGTTCGGTTGACACAGTTTGTTTCGAAGTACGATTGGAGCCGTAATAAAATCTACCGTACAATGTATAAACAATGTATTTTTCTGGAGTTAACTTCCTTACTTCCCTTGAGTTGCTGCAGCTTTCATAAAAGAACGCAGAGTCAACACAAACTTCATCTGTGTTACAGTTTCGTCCCGGTTTAATATCGTCCATGTTATGTTTTCGAAAGATGTTTCATGAAAGTCCGATTTTGTTAGTAGCTAGTATGCATGCGCACATAACAAGAGATACTGGGTTCAACGATTAGTCACTTCGGGAATAAATGATGTGTTCAAATCAACAAGCGCTTTCGTGGTGCAGTGTGATAATCCACTGGATTAATATCTACCAGGCATTCCTCGTGATTCGGCCAAGTTAAGCCCGACCGGGCAAGGTTAGCAAGTGGATGGGTGGCCGTCAAGGTAAGTGGTACAGTAAGGTGTCAGGGGGGACAAGGAAAAAATGGAGGCAGTGGGAATGAAGGGGGAGGAAGTAGAGGGGACGGGAAGGTTGTCAAAAAGTATTTTGTAGGGGAGGGGTGTGTGATTTTTTCTTCTTTTTAAAATTCCCCCCCCCAAAAAAACTAAAGTTTAACCCCTTTTTATCAGGGCCTCTAATATTGTGCGATGGTGCGATCCCGCACAATTGATCAAAAATCGCATCCGATCGCATAATTCACAAATTTCCGCACAATCGCGCATAATTCTTACAAATAACACAATATGAGTCAATAAAAATGGTACAACCTTGTGACAGTTGTCTTTGTGGTACTTTATAATGCAATTTCACGGTAATTTACTGCCCAAAACATCGCAAGAAAGGACAAGAAACGATCACCATTCGATACGTCCATTCGATTTTGTCAACGAAAACGTCCAGGCGTTCTTGCATTGCTTCACGCGCCAGGGATCTGGTACTGAATTAATTCTAAAGTGTATTCTCATTGGTGCATAACAAAAACAATGGATAGAGTGTTGACCACTCATTGCTATATTCCATGTTATTGTTTGCTGTAAAATAGTCGCTTTTTCGCGCGAATCTTGATCTCATCTGCTTACACAATGTATTTCTTGTCGTTTTTGCCTGAAATTTACTCAAATGGATAAGTTTTTAGTGAAATCTGCTGGAATTTCTTCCGAGAAGAAAAAACGAGCCCATCTACCGACTAAAATTACAGCTTCAGAATGCGCTAAAGGCTACGAAAAGGGCACATTTCATGCCCAAGAAAATCGCATAATTTGCCGCATAATGAGCCCTGAATTGCCGCATAATGAGCCCTGAATTGCCGCATAATTTCCGATTTTTTATCGCACTTTATCGGAGGCCCTGTTTTATGAATCCCAAAAAAAATAAAAAATCCCTTTTTATAATCATTGATATTCCAACCTAGGTTGTTTGAAAAATAACCTGAATTGAGAAACAACCTACATGTACAACATATACATGTACATGTATGTATAATATTATCATCAATATTTTGCAATTTTTGTAATTAGAGTAGGCATATCAACATCCTCATCTGTCAGAACCTGTAACAACAGGTTATGTAACTGCTTCTTAAAATTGATCTTAATGAGAGCATACTAAATCTGATGGAATGCTGTTCCACATTGTGGCCACAAGTCTTGCAAAGGATTTACTTTGATGATTCAATCTTTAATATTTAATGTAATACTAAGTTACTGACCTAGTATTATGAGTGTGTACTTCACTTGAACAAGTAAATAAGTTTGAGATATTAGATGGTGCCAAGTTGTTTAATACATCATGCAGTATTATAGGATCGAGCATGATTTCAAATACATACTAGAGCATATTAAATGGAATGAGATTTGAAGAGATAAAGAGTGGGATGGTATGGGATCTATACTGTGTGAAATACATTGTACATCAAGCAAAGAGCACATTTTTGTAATATGAGAATTTTGTTTAGGCGACACTGAGCAGCTTAACTGACCCCAGGCAACTACAAATGTGTATCTCATAGGACATAATTATAGTATAGGGAAAGAATAGAGATCTATACATGTAGATGTTTAATAAACAATGTACCAACCGTTCATCTCAGTGTCCATTAATTGCGCCCATCCTGCATTGTGATACAAATGCCGAGACACATTTGGTATATCACAGTCTCTGGTTTCCCTGATTGGTTTGCCATTGTCCATACTTTCCAGCACTGCAATCAAACGAGCATGCTTCTGCACGTGGCGTGCAATACTGTACAGGTGTCGCGCTCGCACATGACCAGGCAATTTGCTCCAGGATTGGAATGCTTCTTTAGCAGCAGATACTGCAAGGTCAACATCTGTTTTTTCTCCTTGAATTGTGGAAGCAAGAACTTCACCTAATATTCAGAAATGGAATTCAAAATTAATATTAAACCTCTCACAATGAAACAAAGGGTATAGAAACGATGGCACCATTGTATAACTGAGTTATATATACCAGAGTGTATACCAAAGTGCACACGGCAGACTAGTGATTTAATGGGCTAAAGTGAACAAGTTGCACCGTAAATTTGTTGTCGGTAAGTGGTCGGCCGACCACTTACCAACCACTTACCGACCACTTACCAACAACGTATTTACGGTGCAACTTGTTCACTTTAGCCGATTTAATGGTCTATGTTAAATGATTTTAGGTTCCCAAATAACAATAAGGCTGTTGCAGGCCACACCACAGCAAAACATTGTGGTCTGCTGGGTGAAAGAAGAAAGGCTCCGGTTTCAAATACAATTAGTTTCCAAGGGCTTAAACTTCTTTAGTAAATACATGTAATTTGAAAACTTAATAAATTCACAATGAACTACAAATTAAGAAAATTTCAACCTGTTAAAGTCTTAGGCTAATACTTTTCTTGTTTTTCGTTAAATATTTCATGTCATGTATTTGAAAAAATATGGCCAATGTCCAGGTTTCTCTGAGTAATTAAGAAATATTTAGAAAGAAAATTGGACAAAAATGCATTTATATTATACTGTAGTATTTATTGAGACAAAATAATATAAATGCACAGACCAAGTGAATTGTGACGCATGTGATTAAGCATATTTTTAACGTCATAAAATATTATCGCCTGATTGTGGTAATTTTGCCTGACTTCGATATGTTCGTGCTCTCCAGTGTCAGTATTGCCACTATTGTTACACAACAAAAGAGCTATTGTTTTTTGACAATGGTGGCAACACTGTGACATCATGAAATCAAAGATGGCAGTGCGCAGGAAATTCAACAGGAAAATCAGTGCATAAATGACATCTAGTGTACAATTATTTTAATGGAGACAAATACATTTATAAACATATATTCATTATTTTGAAAGCAATCATTGTTTTTCAGCTGAGATTCCCTTTAATGGAATTTGTGTTAATTGGCAAGCATTGCCAACGTTAAAATGTTCCGAATGCTTTACCAGAATGTGGAAATGCTTTGAACATTAATGCATTGGAAATAAAACTCAATGTTCAAACATTTCCACTTAAAGATTTCCACATTTACATAAGTGATGGAAGTAAATTCATGTGATGTTAAATATAAAGACAGGTTCATATGGCAGAAGATCAAGCAAAGCTTGTAACTGTTTCAAAAGCCGCCCTGAATTACCCAAAGTTACGTTTTTCCGTGTATACACGTAAGTCGCTTTAATGAGGAAAGCATAGCGTTTCAACCTATTAAAAATGCAAAGAAAATCGAGTAAGAATCAAACCTCCATTTTGCCACTGTGCATCAGTTTCACACTTTTAATTCTAGAGACTGTAATTTGTAATGCTTGAGAAGTTTGACCAATGATAGGAAAGCTGTACCATGATCATTTGTATGCAAATTACATGTAAGTGGTTTCACAATAAACAAACATATATCATAGACCCTATGCATACGTCCTGGTGACTTGCATGTCAATGAGGCTGGTAGGTCCTCTGGAATATTGAAATTGAAGTGCCCAGGGAGATGTGTGAAATGCGATGAAGGAATGTTCAGTGAAACAATGCTGTTAATTTGCTATGCTATAGTTTGTGTGTTATTGTGTGTTATTGTGGGTATTCGCACCCAGACATCAAACAGGAGTCTAATGAGCAGCCTTAGGGGTGGTGGGCAAGGGAATGTTTTTTTTTTGTGTTAAATGCAGGTATTTTGTTTTTGTGTTATTGTGGGTATTCGCAGCCAGACATCAACAGGAGTCTAATGCACAGCCTAAGGGGTGGTGGGCAATTGAATGTTTTTTTTGTGTGTCTGAAATGTGGGTATTCGTACAATACATCAAACAGGAGTTTAATGCACAACCTTAGGGCCGGTGATGGGCCAGGGAAGAGAACGATGGGAAGGAAAGGGATTGAAAGAAGCTGGGTCAGGTGTTGGCAAAGATTAGAGCTGAAATGGGGGAATGTGGCCAGCTAGCTTAGTCTCAGTAGTAGAAAGGGGGGAATGAAAAGAAAATGAAAATATGCATAGCCCTGGTCTAATTCTCTTGGTGGACATTAATTTTGAGATTAGACTTTTTTCATAAAAATTAATTATGTTTTTTTATCATATGTACAATTTTATATGAAAAGACAAGTAAAAGCATGAATAAGAAGAGGAAGAAGAAGAAGAATAAAAACACGAATGGCACATTATTTTGACCCATGGCCCATAAATTGAGAAAGTGACACTTGACCACTGTTATTTACACATGCCTATGTTGTAGTTGAAATTGACCATTCAGTTCAATTTGACCATGGGTCAAAACAAACTAGTTCAATTTGACCCGGTCAAAACAAACTAGTTCAAATTTACCATGGTCAAAACAAACTAGTTTAATTTGACTCAAACAAATTAGTGAGCACACATCGTTGACGGTTACGTTTTTTTAATGTAGAGGTAGGATTTGGATTAGTTCACATGATTATTTATTGTTTGAAGCAAACTAAAGAAGAAGAAAATTGGAGTTTCATGACAGATTCCATGTGGGTTACTACTTCAATGTGTTAAGTCAGTGGAAAACTGGGTGTGTCAAGGCAGAGCTGCTGAGTATCCCTCTTAGTTCAGTATTACATCTGAATGAAAGGTAAGTGTAAGTATATGGGAGGGGAGAGAGAGGAGGGAAGGGAGGGAAGGAAGGGAGGGGAGAGTGATTTTTTTTTTAGAATCACTGATAGCGAAACCTGGGTCAATTTGACCTAGGTTGAATTGACCCGGGTCAATTTGACCTAGGTTGGTTTGACCAGGTCAAATTGAACTAGTTGAATATGACCGATGGTCAAATTGAACTAGTTTGTTTTGACTCATGGTCAAATTGAACTGAATGGTCAATTTCAACTGCAACACATACATACTCAAAATTAGAAACAATATGGGTGATTGCCATTGTGTTCTTGTAGTTACGGCAGGAAACTGGGGATATGCGTGTGGTGGATCATCAAAAGAGCATTCGCATGATATTTTGCAGCAGTTGTGGGTGAAAGCACACCGCAGCAAAACGTTGTGCTCTGCTGGCAAAAAGAACGAAGGCTCTGGAGTTCAAATACAAGTTTCTGAGGGCTTAAAAAAAATTATAAGTAATTTTATAACTTAATTAGTAAACTCACAGTGAATTACAAATTAAGAAACCTTCAACCTGTGAAAGTCTTAGAAGCATGTGCAACCGGCTCATCGAAAGCGCATGTGCATGACCTTTTGCTGTGGTGTGGAGTGCAGGCGATGTGCAGGCATTCCACATTCTTCCATAAAAAGATGTAATACAGGAAATTGTACAATGCACTATAGAATTCAGTCTGTCTCTATCACTGTTCTTTTTCCTGAAAATTAGTTAGCTTCGCAAAATTGAGTGCATTGATCCATCTATCAATGTTAAGCCCGGGGGGTTGGGGGGGCGGACTGGGCTGGGTAAGGGGTGGGATTAGCCAGGCAGGGCTTTTGGGAATTTTGACAAATGCTGCCTGCCCAGGGTGGGGTTATTTACAGGAAACATAAGGAAGACAGGGCAGATATTTGGGGAATTTGACATTTTTTAGGGAGCAAATGTCAAATCCCCACCCTTTGCCCCCCAACTTCCCTCCCCCCCCCCCCCCCCCTCGGGCTTAACATAAGTTCACAATCCATATCACAGTACCCTGGTTCCAGAGGTTTTCTAGAGAGAGAACAGCCACGGAGAAAGAGCCAAGAAGCAGCGAGAAGCGAACTTCGCAGTTCTTAATTCGCGGCTGTTCTCTCTAGAAAACCTCTGGAACCAGGGTACAATCACAGTCAAAAAGCCCAAAATCTTGATAACATAATCACAATTCACATGCACAGGAAAAATGAACAGTCTATCAATAATATCACCAAACCCAAAATTAGTATTTCCTTTCCTAAAATATGAATTATTTACCTGTAGCAGGATTTCTGGTTTCATAGGTCTTCCTTCCCTTTGGTTTAACCCATTTGCCGTTAATAAAATGTCCAAAAGACCGTCCATGGTCGACGAGCCATGCGTTCACTGCGCTAGGTGCCTCTGGCGCCGGCCCGTACTCTAAGCTCTCAAAAATCTCCGCCAAAACTGGGTCTTTGTTTAATTTTGCTCGTTTAGCCTCTGGTCCATCTGCTGAACTATTTGCAACAGTTACGGTTTTAGTTTTCGATGACATGTTTTGGAGCTCAAAATGGTCTCCTCGTGGCAAACTAGGTTATGACAAAAAAGTACTGACCATACCCAAGTGAGTAAGAAAATGTTTAGCACAGGGAGCCCATAAGAGGAACCGGAAGTAGAGAGTAGGTCGTCTAAACTACTCTTCCCAGTAAAGTGCGACACCCCAAGTTTTTTTACGGCCCCCGTGATGTGAATGATCTGTACCACGTGATCACTTTTTGGCTTACCGCCGGTAGAGATTTAGTCCAGTCATCCTATGATTTTGATATGGTCAATCTCAAACAAATTGCAACAGAATTTTTCTCACCGCCAAATGATAGATAGTGGTCCACTTAGTATCATACTAAAAATCCCCAAAAATCCGCGTGGTGGAACATGCTCAAATTTGGCATTACGTGGTTCGAGCTATCACCACAGGGTACCCGCGTCGAGAAAAGTCATGGCTCAAGTAAAAAAAAAATTAAAATGTTATTTTGCCTTTAAAGGCAATCAACCAAGCAAAACAAATATCTATGCAGATAAAACAATGTTATAAACTGAATTACTATGAAATAAAATGAACCCAGGCTCCCACATATATATACAAGGAACGTCTGGCGGTTTTCGTGTCGCTGCATCCTCTGTAAGTTTAATGCTGAAGTTCTCGATGATTGCACTGACTTTTTTATCCTGAATACTTGTAACAGGGTCATGTATTGGAAAAAGGTCGGTTTAAAATACTTTGTTATTTCTTGATGTATCTTATTAACGGGAATCGTGTATTGATTTCTTTATACATCGCGTGCGCCGGGCGATATTACGACTCACGTGTTGATGTAACAGGTGCATCGCCAGAAATTCGAGACCTGGTATTTCGCAACACATATTTGACCCCTGTTCACTGTGTGAAATGGGTCATGAAAATTGACAGATAAATGTATGGAGATCGTAAACATTTTCCCTATTTCTCATGACTGAAATACGGTGCAGTCGTAAAAATATGCGGTCATGGCATTATTTCTATAGATATTATCAATTCAGTTTTAATATTTTCAAAGCCAAGTAATAAACTTTGACGATTCCTTTCTTTGATTTTAGGGGAAGCATAAAAATTCGGATTTATTATAGTGGACATTAAACGATTTCCAGTAAAAACATGCAGATAACAGTTTATAAAATGTATCTGCTGCAAATCTACAACCTTAGCAAAAAATGTACAGTCCATTTTCAATTATTCCTTTTCCTTCTTGAAAATTCAGCTTTTCGACAAGAAACCTCCGACTCCCGTCTTGAGACTGTCATAACTCTGATCACAAGTGACCAAATCCAACAAACATGCCAGCTTTGGACACCTTTTTCTATACTATAGAAACTGCAGTGTGTTTGTTTAAACAGCCAGCAGTTATTCAAGCTAATTATTCCTTTTGGAAAGTAGGTCCTAAACGGATCAAAAGATATAATGAGTCTGCGATAACATTCTAGTAAGCGGTATTACTCAATTACATGTTGGTACTTTATGTATCCTGAATTATAGTATCCCTATGTACGATATAGGCTATCTCTACCCTCTATATACTATTAGGACTCAATGTCTCGAATTTATGGCGATGGAATACCAGGCTAATAAAATTCACAAATGATCAAATAAAAATCTCAATTATTTTATCCAAGTGAATCTGGTGTACCAGGAGGCGTTCAGTCACAATACATAATGGAGAAGTGTTGTTTCTGTGGTGAGGCATTAAACGATGGTCAACCTACCGCCGTGTTGACTCAAAAAGGGTGTGATAGTATCAATCGTCTAATAAGTGAAACACTTGATGACAGCAACATTAACACAGAAGTCGGAGTTGCCGTCGTAATTTCTGCAGGCCAAGAAAAACGAATCCCAAAGTAAGTCGGGAAGAAAATACATTTATCAGTCGACGGTCTGCCACGCCCCGATTTATCTGGAAAGAACACTGTTTCTTTTGAGGACAACCCGCTAAGTATGATGGTCGAAAAAGAGGATATGATGTTATTCCTGTACGAACAAAGGACTTTCAAGATTCCATTAACGAAACCTGCAAAGCAAGAAACGATGAATGGGCAGAAACTGTCCGAGGGAGACTAGAGTATGCACAGGACCTACATTCTGCAGATGCAGTATATCACCAAGCGTGTAGCGTTCACTTTCGTACCGGAAAGCAGGTCCCAAGAAAACTTGGCAGCGATGCAACCTCTGATACAGGCTCAAAGCGGCTAAAGGGACGGCCTATGGACACGGCAAAATGCACAGCGTTCTTCAAAGTAGTACAGTTCCTTGAAGAGAGTGACGAGTAACAAATCACAATCATTGATCTTACTAACAAGATGCAGGAGTACCTCGAGGGAACTGGGGAACAACCATATAGTGTTGTGTATATGAAAGCAAAGTTGCAAGAAAATTTTAGGGAAAAAATAGTGATAACGACTGTGAGGAAACAAAACGTCGTGACTTTCCAGAGGACAGCGGCATCGATAATAAACGAATTCTATAAGCAGCCAAAGATAGATGATTATGAAGTAGAGAAAGCAAGGATTGTTGAGACGGCAGCAAAACTAATCAAGACTGATATCAAGAATTTAGATGTTTCAAGTAGTGATTGCCGATAGAGTGAGGAAATGTCTTCCATTGACCAGGCTTTGGAATTCATTCCTAAGTTACTTTAACACTTTTTGAAGCATATTTTTGTTGGCAAGGGACGGTACGAAAACTCACAATCGTTTTTGTTCGAAATGTGCAGTTACCCACCAGCTTTATTCGATTCCTCGCTTCTTCCACGGCAAGCTAACAAGGCTGTATTGGCAGACGCAATTTGGACCCGTACGAAGAATGACCAGACGGCTGGGCCTACAGGAAATGTTCACTATGTTCTTGATGGTGGTGCACTGCTTCATCGCGTTCCGTGGCCAAATGGCCTTACATACAGTGATATTCTCTCACTCTATGTACAGTACGTGACCCGCAGATACGACAAAGCTACAGTAGTCTTTGATGGATACGAGGACGACCCATCCACAAAAGATTGCGCGCATCAGAGAAGAACAGGCACCTCTAGTCCGACAGTGAACTTTGATTGTAACATGGTCCTGAAACTGAAGAAGGAGGAATTCCTGGGGAATACGGCGAACAAACAACGGTTCATAAATCTACTTGGGGAGAAACTGCAGCTATCAGGGTGCAATACTATCCACACTGCAGGAAACGCAGACCTGTCGATCGTCCAAGCCGACATTCAGTCTGCCAGAACAATCACTACTTTTCTGGTTGGAGATGACACGGACCTACTAGTCCTGCTTTGTCATCACGCAGAGATAAATGCACGCGATCTGTTTTTTCATTCCTCAGCCAAAGCAAAGATCGACGACTAGAAGGATTTGGAATATCAAGAAAACCAAGTCTGCACTTGGCTTGGATACATGCGCAAATATTTTATTTCCGCACGCAGTTCTTGGAGGTGACACGACTTCGAGATTACATGGCATTGGTAAAGGAGTAGCGCTCCTTCACGAGCAAGGTGAAGTTTTCAATCGTCCAGCTGTTACAAAGGATGATATCATTCTAGCAGGAGAGAAAGCCCTCGTTTGTCTGTACAATGGCAGGTCTGGTGAAACTCTAGATTCATTAAGATATATCAGATTTTGCCAAAAGATCGCAACAGGAACCACCTTTGTGCAGTGTGAATGTCTTCCACCAACATCTGCAGCCGCTGCTTATCACAGTCTAAGGGTGAACCACCAGGTGCAGCAGTGGAAAAGTGTAGCGCTTCAGCCACAAGCTTGGGGTGGAGGTTAGCGGACGGAAAGCTGCTTCCAATAAGAACTTACCTGCCAGCAGCTCATGAGTCGCTTTTAGAGGTTATCAGGTGGAACTGTAGATCTGACTGCAACACGCAGAGATGTTCATGCAAGAAACATGAGCTGGACTGCTCAGCTGCATGTGGTGTATGCAGAGGGCAAAGTTGTGCGAATTCGGTTGCGCCAGACCTAACTGAACATGGCGAAAATGATGACTAAACAGATCGACAATGTATCTTGTATCAGTAGAGACTCACAAATATCAATATGAAATAACACCATGAAACGACACAAGCCTGGGACTAAATAAGTCATATATATCAATCTGTCACATAATGGCCGGTACCATAAGGGAAGTAGAGGGGGCAGTTGCCCTCCCAAGAAGGATATATAGTGCAAAAGTTTGTGTTTCCTTGAAAATCATGAAAGAGTATATTGCTAATCGATAATGATGAAAAGCATAGTGAAAATACTTTGGGATCTCCAATAGCCTTTGAGTTCTAATATTCATAAGAAAGCTTTAATTGTCATGGTCTGTATCAGAGCTCAATGAAGTCTAGAAAGCTGTACTCTTTTCTTCTGGAGTTGAACGCAGCCCTGACCCGGGCTCCAAGGGATAACTGAATTATTGATGCATTGCATTTTCTTTCACAAAAGCAGTCAACTATGTATTTATTTTATATAGAAACACGTGATTGTTTGTTAGTAAGAATATTTGAGCCTTTTCAAAGAGGAACACCATGTTTAATAGCATTTTTATTAAAATATTATTTTTCTCGACGCTGGTACCCTGTGGTAATACTCGAAATCACGTAATACCAAATTTGAGCATGTTCCACCACGCGGATTTTGGGGAATTATAAGTATAATACTAAGTGGACCACTATCTATCATTTGGCGGTGAGAAAAAGTCTGTTGCAATTTGTTTAAAATGGGCATTTTTATTAAAATGTTATTTTGCTCGACGCGGGTACCCTGTGGTGATAGTTCGAAACACGTAATGCAAAATTTGAGCATGTTCCACCACGCGGATTTTGGGGGATTTTTAGTATGTTACTAAATGGACCACTATCTATCATTTGACGGTGAGAAAAATTCTGTTGCAATTTGTTTGAGATTGAACCGTAGGATGACTGGACTAATTTTTGTGTGGCGGCAGTGAGAAAAGCGACGTGTTGTTATACATTGTAGACAAATAATGCCTCGTTGTAGACAGTAGAATGACACATTGTAGACAAGTTTGACATTTCAAAACCGCAGAACGACTGACTATGAGATCTTAAAATACGAACTACCATCTTAAATCTTAAAATATCTCAGATGAATTGGCAAAATATTTCTTCCAGTTCCCTTAAAAGTTAAGCCACGTTATGTGGTTCTTTAAATACGTTTAGTAATAAACTCCAGAGCTCAAAGAAGAGCGAGAAGCAAATTTTTCCTAGCGATTTATAAACTTTGAAATTAACAAGGCAGTCGAAACTGGTCTACAACTGCCGCCAACAAGAAATCTACCCGGCGGTATGCCAAACGGTCATCCGTGGTACAGAATATTCACATCACGTGGGCCGTAAAAAAACTTGGGGTGTCGCAGTTTACTGGGAAGAGTAGTATGATGAGTTGGAAGAACTCAATAAACACGCAAAGACTGATTCTGCTAATTTTACAGTCGGGGGTCACTTAGCCAATGAGAACTAAACTCACATTAACGGGGCTCTGAACCCCTTACCCTGTTTAAGACAAAAAAAAACTAAAATTTCGATACTCTGTTCAAGACAAGTGTTAAAATTGTATATCCCTCTATAATACAAATAACAAATTATCTATACTTGGATGTCAGTGTTTGTGATCTTTTATAAGGGTCATAACTAAAAGTCTTCATCAAACAGACTACCATTCACGATCTGTCAATGTGAAAATGGATACCCTGTCTAAGACAAGGAAACTCGAAAAACCCTACCCTGTCCAGCGGATCAAGTCCATAACCAGAAATGTCCATCTGGTATTGGGGTAGTGGCCCATCAGTTTACAGTAGTCTAGTTTTAGAAATGCCAGTCTCAAATTTCGCGGGGGAAAAACAATGGCGGACATTGGGTCAGATGCGGGAGTTAGGACTCCGAGGGGGCACTCATGTACACAACGTAAATGAGATGTGCGGCGGTACGGGGTACAGGTTTGCAATTTGAGCCCAATTTGGCAAACCGAGTCTTGTTTTGGAGCAAATCAACTATCAATTCGGGTTGATTTTCATAAAGTTCATGGAAATTCTGGTTAATAAAAACACCTTCACTACATTTTATTTTGCAAACTGGGTCGGGCTCTGAAGACGACACCTCACATACCTCCCCTTTATTATGCAAGCGGTGCTCTCCCGGTTTGAAGCTCAGTACATACAGGTCGCCAAGCGGTGCTACAAACTACAAAGCTACGGTAATAATAATAATAATAATAATAATAATAATAATAATAATAATATGTCTTTATTACCAATGATAAATTACATACCAATAGTTACAATGTTATCATAAATTGACAATCAGATAAAAAAGTACTAAATCTACATACAAATTATTTAATAATACAATATTTAAAAAGCTAAGTTATATTTAAAAACACACCTATTTATAAAACTATTTTTAAAACGTTCCGTATTTACCCTTGGCCATAAGCTTTCTTGTCTCCGTAGTTTTAAAGTTGAGTCCTTGATGCGAGGCAACAATTCACTAAGTGGATGAGAATTAATTTTCCTGATCTTTTTACATATAGAGCGATCAGTGGTTTCCAAAAGGGAAGTTATATTTACATGAGAGGATATGTATCTACGTTTATGACAGCGAGTTAAAAAAGCTTGGATAGTATTTAGTTCAGGCGGAGAAGCGGCATATACTGGCTGTAAAAAGATGTAAAAAGATGATCGATTTCTTTCTGACTGTAACCTTCTTGCCTTAGACATCTTAAAATATATGAACACTTATTGGCTTCATTAAGTTTAGTACGCACATGGTCGTAAAATCTACAGTTCGATTGAAATGTAACTCCTAAAATTTTAAGAGTTGAACATTGAGGATTATTGTCAACGCACGGATAAGTGCCCGTCGAGGATTTCTTCATAAAAATAAGTTCCTTGCACTTTGACGTGTTAAAAGACATTTCATTAACATGAGACCAATGTTTAAATTGACTTATAGCTTCTGCTGTAGTATCATTACAATTCTTAAAAACTTTGACAAGGATCGTAGAGTCGTCTAAATTGTTGATAAAAAAACTGAAAAGATAAGGTCCGCTGACACTTCCCTGAGTTGTTTCCATATTCACACTTTTCCAGTCATAGTAAGTTCCTCTAAAAGCAAGTCTCTGTTTTCGTTCTTTCAGAAAGCTAATGTACCAGTTAATAATAAAAGGGTTAAGCGGTAAAGATATAAGTTTTTCTACTAAAAGATTGTGTTTAACTTTATCAAAAGCTTTCGAAAAATCCATTGCGAACATTCGTACTGCAATACAGTCGGGGTCGTCTAGAGCCTTCAGTGATTCATGCTGTATCCTAATTAGCGCATCTGTGCAGTTTCCACCCGTGCGATAAGCAAACTGCTTGTCATCAGTGTGTTCCTCGAATATTCTCTTACAGAAACTAGTGTATACTGTTCTCTCAAACAAACGAGCGATAACCGGGGTTATGTCAATTCCTCTAAAGTCTGGAAATTCGGAAGGTAGGTCAACTTTTGGGATTGGACTAACATTAGAAAGTTTCCAATTCTTAGGCCAGGTGTGTGAGGAGAGAGACAAATTCCAAACGTGAGTAATAATTGGCGCAAACAATGCAGCATTGTTTCTCCATACCCAGAATAGAATACTATCAGGTCCGGTAGCAGTTTTCTTCACTTTAGATAGAGTTAGAAAAACCTTGGTTTCACACAGTTGAGGAATATTATTAAGATCACTTTCCATAATGTTAACTGATCGAGGCTCTGTGTAGTCATTATCATAGCAGAGATCGCCAAAATATTCATTAAGGCCGGTTAGGAAGGTTCGATCCGAGTACGACATTTGGTTTGTTTTTCCGAAGACTAAGAGCGTCAACTTTCTGCCACCAATTGTGTGACCCTATCACGTGTGCTTTTCCCAAATGTCGGACTTTTGACGACTAAAATTGAAGATTTTGGAATTGAAATGAAAAGAAATGTATAGACTGATCATCTGTGCCTCTGCTAATGAATCTTGGGGTGGTTTGAGAAAGTTCAAAGTGATTTTCAAGTCTTCAAGTGGCCAGCGCAGTTGACCACAGGAAACCCAAGCTCTGTTTGTGTTTTAAATTATAAGGGTTTGTATGGGATTTTTAACGAGTATTTGGTTGTATTTGTTAAGCCAGAAATACTGAAATAAAATCAATGAAAACTTACCTGAAGTCTTTATCTGTTCTTCATTGGGCTCTGTATGCAATTTCAGCGAATTCTGTTGAAATTTTAGCTAAGAAAGAAGGCTTTAGCTGGAGAGGTCGAGGTATAAAATTTCAACAGAATTCGCTGAAATTGCATACAGAGCCCAATGAAGAACAGATAAAGACTTCAGGTAAGTTTTCATTGATTTTATTTCAGTATTTCTGGCTTAACAAATACAACCAAATACTCGTTAAAAATCCCATACAAACCCTTATAATTTAAAACACAAACAGAGCTTGGGTTTCCTGTGAGTTGACTAGCGAGGAGTATAACAATTAACAGTTTGAATCAATGACAATGAATGAAAACGGAACCAAAAATTCACATTCATCTCGCTGAAACAACTGGCCAGGAACAACTGACATTATACAATGACAAAATTACATCAAAGTAAGCCAAGTTTACTTTTAAATTTTTATTTAATTGTTTTGTCTTTAATCCATTGAAATCCTTGGAAACAGCTCGGTCGCATGTGACCGCGTTGCCGCGTGAGGCACTGAGTTGATTCAAATCTTGTTCAAGTTGCCTGAAGAAAAAACCCTGTACTAATTTTAAGAACTGGAATTTCATTTCCAGCTGCGATATTTGCGTTCAGTTTTCTAGTTTTCGATTGTAAAGTTTATTCTTGGAGATGTATAACAGTTAGTGTCTTTAATAAAACAGCAAAGTGACAACTGCTGTTTCATTGTTTGATTGTGTTTCATGATGAACTCCCTGAAATCAAACTTCGCTTTCTGCTTGTGTTCAATGTACCAGAAATTGCCTTTTTCACGGGTTATGGCTATTTTATCTGAGCTCCAGTCGATTATTAAGCCTTGCTTTGAGATTTGCCGGGCTGTTCTTTTATCTACCCGACCGCAAATTACTTATATTACAGGATTTTCAAATGTGAAAATTTTCACTCAAAGAAGCAAACAAACTCGGTGCACTTGACTCTTGAGAGAACATCTGATTGTCTTTTTTAGTATAATTCTTAGGTCATATTATAATCAAATAATAGCATGATTTGTACGTGATATTTATCACTCGCTGTATTTATACCAAATATCACTATGAACCAAAAGACAAAACTTAGCTTCGTTATACATACATCACACGCTGCTGTAAAAACGAAGTCTTATACAGATGAAACGGGAAAATAAGGTTACAAAGGAACCACATGTTCTGGTTTATATGGACTAATGGTCTTTCCTGGACATGTGGTCGGCTTACTAGTTCTTGCAAGTTATAAATGAGAAATAGCTTTCTACACTGCCTAAGTCCACCAAAATTGTGTCGCTTACATATATTATCTGTACAATGTTACAAACAAAGGAAATCGCTGTCTTAGCCAATCAGGTGCTGCTGATAAAATTTCGAAGAATATGATTGGCTGCGAGACGGCGGGAAAAGCTTTCTATAAATAGACTACTCTGTAAACTGATGCCAAACCCTATAGTGGGAGATGGACACTTCTGGTTATGGACTTCTCACTGGGCACCCAACGAAGTTTTCGGTTAAAAATCTGTTCGGGAGAGTAACTTAGCCTAAAACTTTCGGATTTGAAAAAAATATCCCTAGAAAATTGTTTTCTGAAATACTGGCTAGAAATTTTTTTTCAATCCCTAGAAAATTATAGAAGAAAAGGGAGACTAAAAGGTTTCCCCTAAAATATTCGTACGTCCCAATTCGTCTGATCAATAGAGTCAGAACAACACATTTTCATTCCCTAAGAATTGCCTAAAGGAAAAAAGAATCCCTAAAAAATTCGTACCTCCACAAAACTTTGCAACATGTAGTTACTTGGGCTAGAAAATTCTTGTTTCTGTTCTACACTACTAATAAATTCGTAGGCCGGGAATATTTTGCCACAGTATTTTCGGTTGACGCGATTTCCACCTAGAAAATCCGAACAGCTAATAGCTTTCTAGAATACGTCAATAGACATAGTAGGCGCCTTAAAATGAATACGAAGTCCAAGGACTACGGCAAAGCTGACACAACGTAGGATTTTATATTGAATATTACAATATTTCGGCTGGCCAAACCAGCTTAAAATGGCTAGATAAGCTGCAGACAACTGGTTTCAAACGAATTTCAAAAAGTACTCGTTGGGTGCCCTTGACTTCTGGTATAGTCCATGTATATGGGAGTACATGGGAGTCTTACAATCGCTACTAGTACATCGAATGAAAAGACAGGAATGATAAAGTAGAGTAAAACTACGATATTTCATGGAAAATTTCACTCAAACAAGCTCAAAGCTGAAAGATGAGTGAAACCGCTGACCGTTTCATGGTATTTGGCTCAGCCGTCATAACAGCTTTTAGTTCCAATCGGGGCGAAGCTGTTCAAAAAGGTTGTTCCATATTCGGATTGATCTAACAAAGAGAGAAAAACTGAAAATAAGAAACCAGTGGAACAACCTCAGCCCTATATAAAGATCTGTATAACACTTCCGTCATTTAAATTACTTCATGAACAAACTTCCGTTTTACCAGCCTTAATTAAGGACGGTGCCTACTAATGTCAGCGCGCACGTCGTTCTGCGCATCTTGCATTCCCGCGGGTCATCCCGCGAGACAGGCGATTTGCAGAACTATTTTGAAAAAGCGGTGTTAATTGTGTAATTTGACAGACAGAAAGATGAAGGATTTTAAAATACGGTCGAAAGATATGCTTGAGAAATGTACGATTATTTGGGAAATCTTTAAATTCCACTAGACGGCCACAAGAGACAATTTTCAGCTGAAATGGTATTAAAAGAGCCGACCATCGTAAATCGTGGAGAGATGGTCGAAGAATCGTAGATTTAAGAGATTTACCCGACCAATTGGATGAAGGTTGTTTGGACTGCCATGAATCGCTGTGTCTTTTCGCCCAGCGCCTTTGCTTTAGGCCTAGGCCTGTCGAGTTTCGTCAGTTTCTCCAAACATGGACTCGGCTGTATAAACAATGTGTGAATACGGTCAAATAAGCTTTCTGAAAACAGGTAAACCTCTTGGAAATCCAAAGAAGAATGAGGAAGGAAGGACTGTATGGGGTTTGAGCACAAAGGAAGCAGCAACAGGTTTGATTTTCAATGAAGAAAGTCGAAAGACGGGACTGACTCTTTCCCCCGCCGCCATCTTGAAAATCTCCCAGAATGCAACAAAAGAAACCAATTTTCAGACTTACTAGGGAGGGATTGGTAAAAAATTGTCAATTTTTGAAAATAAAATTAGCGAGAAGAGGTCTACCATCCCCATAACTTTTTAAAACGCGTGGATACCCCCATTTTTTCTTTTTGTAATCTATAATATAGAAACTAAACAACATTTCCATATATTTTTTGTCTATATAAAATTGAAACTTGATGTCCTTTTCAACAAAAAATATATGTCTGTTCATGGTCGCTAATGAGGCTTACAAAGCAAAATTTGTAAAAAAATGATAGCTATTGTAATATAAATGGTTTGATTGGCATCTTTTGTGAAGAACGTTATGTCTAACGTTGTTTGCCCTAATATTTTGCTAGATAACCCAAAATATCAATCGAATTAAAAAATTGTTTATCGGACAAAGAAAAATGCTGAGTCAGCACTTTTTTCGATTTTCATCCTTAATTATCTCTCTTAAACGTATGGGTACCCCATAATTTTTTTTCTGGTTTCAAAAGCTCCTTAGGGGGTTCAAACAATGCATATAGATTTTTAGAAAACAAATTGGTTTGTTATTAGTAGGCACCGTCCTTATTAAATGTACATAATGGCTGAGGTCACACGAGAAGGTTAAGCAAGATTTAGCGACCTAAATCACGATTTAAAAAAGTGAAAAAACTAATCACGATTTACGACACTCGAGAGGTATGTTTGTTTTGGAATGTTAATTAAAACGAAAAGTACATGTAGCTGTCATTATACAGACACGGCGGTCATGTCGGTTTGTCTGCAGTTTAATTTTCCGAGTGCTATTTGGCCAATGTTATTGTTGCAGTATTTGCTATTTTTCTGCTCAGACGATTCATAAGTAAACCCCAAGGACTATAACTTAAGTTTGCAATCCATTAAAATTTGTTCTGAAATATGTCCAAACAATATTCGAGTGCTTTTTACTTCCAGTTAGCCTTGAAACCCGGAGGGATTTGGAAGTGATTATACGGCGTACGCTCGGCCATGATATAAAACTGGCGGGGAAACCTGAAAGTTTATCATGGCGGCGGGTGATTAGACTGGTTCCAATATTGCTAGACTAGCTGTTGACATACCCTGTCACGAACTCGCATATGATTGGTTCGCATATTGAGATTTAGATAAAGCCACTTCTAAATCCTACTATTTGAGACGATTCTAATAGATGGAGAGTTATTTCTTTGAACTGTGCCGCTTTTGGTCTCAATTACATCGGCGTCTGGCGTAGTCTAGAAATGGGTATTTTTAAGGTAACACACAGATTAGACTTAGGCCCTGTCCACACTAATGCGTTTTTGAAAACCTCCGTTTTTGGTTCCCCGAAAACGGATAAAAAGCTCTGCGTCCACACTAGCGCTTTCGCATCGTTTTCGACCGTCCACACTAGGGGCTGAAAAATGATGATCCAAGATGCGTTTTCGTCACCAGGCTCTGCTCGGGCTCTGCTCGGACGTTTTTGTGTTCATTACGCATGCTCCAATAGCGCCAGCGATACTATCGGCTCTTTTTGAAGCGCGAAACCACTGTAAAGAAGACGCTTTCGCTCGAAGTTTACAGTAAAAATGGCAAAATCTTCAAAGAAAAAGACATCAGAAAAGGAAACAGATCACTTCATCTGGACAGATGATGAAGTGGAACTTTTACTTAAGGTAACAAATGAGTTTAAAGTCAAAAAAGCGGCCGAAAACGTAAAGCTACTGCTTGTAGATTAAACAGTGCCACATTTAACTCCAGGGAAGCAATCAAGCTAAACATCATAAACACAAGCTCGTCCGCCATATTGAATAGTGGTTTGTTTACGCGCTAACGCGGGAAACTGGGGCTTGCATAATGAGGTGTGACGTAAGCGTTTTTGAAAAGCTCCGTTTTTGCCGTCCACACTAAAACGATAGACCTGCGTTTTCAAAAGTCTCCACTCTGGAAAGCGTTTTCGAAAACCTCCGTTTTCATAGATAAACATCTCCGTTTTTGATCGTTTTAGTGTGGACGATCGGTAAAAACGGATACAAAAGTATGCGTTTTCAAACGAAAACGGATTAGTGTGGACGGGGCCTTAATCATGATTGAGGGACCGACCATTTAACGTTTGAGGGGGGGGGGGGGGGGGGGGGGGGGTGTTTTTGAAAAAAAAATTCATGCAAGCCAACGGTGTTGAAAAAAAAATTATCCTGCAAGCGGAAAAGCTTTGTTCTGGTTCCGCTTTTTTCGCCAAAAAAAATCGTGCAACAACAATGCTAAAGAACAAAAAATCGAGCACAGACAAGAACACCCACCCCCCCCCCCCCCCCCCCCCCCCCCCCCCTCAAAAGTCAAATGGTCGGCCCCTTAGCACGGCTTAATCACGATTTAACTCTTATAAGGGCTGGATGTCAATCACCAAAATTTTGCCCACAATCCTTTGCGCGCGAAAAACTTTAAACCGTTATAAAATCGAGGTAGAGAGGTTTTAAATCTAGAAACAAGTCAGTACAAATGCTGTTACCAATCCACTGTTATTGAAGAGAATAGATGATTTGTACGTATTTTTTGACCGTGTTAGGTTCGTAAGGAATTGTGGTCAAATGTACAGCTGCTCTCTTTTTCGGTATTCAGTTTCATTTTATTTACACTTCAGAAGCAAGTTATACAGGATAGTTACCGAGTAGTATTACAATTAGAGAATCCAATACCCCAATCCACGGTACGGCGGATTGGGCAAGAGCTCTGTTACCTTCCCTTGTCACAAATTTTCCTTTATCGTGCCAAACGTGCTTATTTTTTAAACTTTTTTTCGATTCTATCAGTTGTGTAACTAAACTAAACTAAGCTAAGCTATGCTAAGAGCAGACTTTCAGGGTAACTTCGAATTATTCCCAAAATGCATATCGAACAATTGTTGTCGTTCAGAGTAATATTTGGACTGACTAGATCAGTGCTAGTGAGGCATACGCTCATCCTTTTCAAATTTCGCTATCGAATCTTCAAAAACGATTCAATTTTTTTATCGCACTTCTGTAGCCTACGTTGTATCCGCCTCTCTTCTGCCGGATCGCTACACTTCCTGAACGTGTTTTAGTATTCGACGATACGTCCTGCTTTCCAAATATGGAATATATTGACCATGTATGGAATATCACAGTTTCTCGATAAATTGTTTGATATGAGGATTGCTGCTAGAGAGTCATACGGTCTTCATCAATTAGAACAAATTATGGCCGATTTAGCCTTCGCTTTACTGGCTGGAGCTAAAATCTGGAATTCACTTAATGAACAGTACAAGTTGTTGTCCAAACAGTCCTTTAAAGTGCCTATGAAACTATTTTTTTTATTTTACATATCAATTCTACATCAAGTGAATAGTAGAATGGTACAATATATCTTGCCTTGAATGTTGTGCCGCTGAGTTAAAGAGGTTTTAATATCCGAAATGCTAATTACATGACGTCAGGGGAGGCAATCAATTATTATACAAAATGTTTTGTTACAATTAAACAATTTTTCAAATTATCAGTGTTATACCCATGGTTGAAATAAAATGATGTTAGAAATGTTTGTCCTATATCAGTAGATAGAAACGCACATTCACAACCTCCCCTGACGTCATGTAATTAGCATTTTGGATATTAAAACCTCCTTAACTCAGCGGCACAGCATTCAAAGCAAAATATATTTTACCATTCTACTATTCACACGATTTAGAATGATATCTAAAATAAAACTTTGTTGTTCATAGGCACTTTAAGAAAGCAATTAAGCTAGATTCTCTACTGATACTAAATTTCTTTTAACTATATTTTAAATTATATTTTCTTATTTAGTTTGTAATTTTGTCGTAGCTTTTTTATAGTTCTTGTTTGTATGTGTATTTGTTTGTATTAATTCATCTAGTATGTATCCCGGTTTTTCCTATTCCGATTAACTAGTGGGTATCTGACTTGATTAGTTTTATACTATTTTCAGATTGCCAGTATCCCATTTTTTCTTTCTACTTATGTAAGCATTAGATACAAATAAAACTATTGTTGTTGTTGTTGTTAGCTTTACCATAATGAAGTGAAAACTAGAATACGTAACGTGTGTACATATTGTTTGTGAAGTGAACACAAGAATAAAACGTATTTTATGTACCGTATTTACTCGATTAAACGCCGGGTCTCGAATTAACGCCGGTCTCCAATAAACGCCGGGTTGACGAGACCGAATTTTCAATAGAAGCCGGGGGCGTCTATTCTAGGTATCGGCGTCTATTCGAATCAGTCGTTATAGGTGATCCTAACTAAGGTTTTAAACCAAACACGGCGACAAAAGGTCATGTTCTGCTTTTATATTATCAATTCTCGTAAATGGTTTACGCCATTATTTTTGTCGTTTTTATTTTTACCTTGTAATTATAAGGAATCTATAGCAGTTTGAATGTTAAACAAATGTCAGAAATGGAAATAAGTGAGATTAACAAATAACTAAAACTGTACCCAATAATAAACGCAGGTCTCGAATTAACGCCGGTCTCGCATAACGTCGGGCTTCGTGAATTTGTCATTTTTACCCTCCCTCCCCTCCCTCTCCTCCCCTTGAGACACCTATCTCCGTCACCCTCCCAACTCCCCTCCTCTTCCTCTCTCCTCTTCGCCCGTCCCCTCTCTCCTCCCCTGCGCTCTGTCGTGAATATGCGTGGTGGTTACAGCGCACGCGCGAAGATATCACAACAGTGAAAACACCTCATGGTTTTCTCTGTATGAAATTGTATAGCAGCGCTCACGAATTTTCACTCTCTAATTTAACTATGCTCTTCTGTACTGCCTTGGGGATTCTTTTTCCGAGTAGTTCTAATTGATAACTGACATTTTGACGCGCGCAAATATTCTCCATACGTCACGAATGTTCACGAATGCTCGCTCTTCATTGGTTAATCCAGTAGTAATTGCTACTAGCAGTGAGAGAAAGCTGGAAAAGTTTGACACAATTTTTTGTGAAAAATATAAAGCGAAATGCAGACATTCAAAATTATTTCTATAACTCTTCTCCTGCTTTGGCTTTCAGTTGTTCACAAGGTAAGCACACGTACTCTCGTGAGAATTTCAGTTTCCTTTTCTCTGTTTTTATGTTGTTGTTGTTTATTTCCCTTTCGCGGCAGGCATTTCGTGTTTCAATTCTTTATAGCTGGAGTTGACAGAAAATCGAACTAAAATCCTGCGAAAACGAGAAAGAATCGGTTGCGGAAACATTTGTGAATTCAGTTTAGCTTTGTGGAGCAAACGGGAATACATTTGTTTCCGGAAACAAATTTAGCTTCCGAAACAATTTATCCCGTTTGTCCACCGACACAACACTGAAATCACAAATGCTTCCGCGCAACAATGTTTTCTCGCTTGTCCCCGGCCTTGACGTTGCTGGCAATAGGCATTTTGCAGGAAACAGTCACGATCGATAACGAATGAATTCAGTCCTTGATCGCACAGGAAAGGGTTTACTGAATGACAAACAATCTTCAAAACTGCAGTTTAGAAAGGTCGATAATCGATTAGAGGAAGGAAATAATTTTACTAATAACAGCACCGATTTCGTACGAGCGAGTTGAAATAATGAAGTGAGAATTTTTTGTACAAACGTGATTGTATATGCTGCAAAGGTCATGGTTTGAAAAGGTTTGACACACGGCTGTACATGTTTGGCCAGCGGCGGTTGCTACGTGCGGACGTGGTTGTCAACTCGTGGATGCGCGCAAGCAAAAGAAACAAGTTATCGGGATGGTGTCACTCACTCACTCACTCACTCACTCACTAAGATGTTAGCAGAATGGAATGCTTGGAATACAAAATGATAAAATAACAATAATTAATTGATATTTGCTATTTATTTTCCCTATACTTGTCTCCATCCTATTTCTAATCTATTTCAACCATTTATCTTTTCTGTTTTCAATATATTATTAGTGAAATATATATTTTAATACAGGACCTCCCTGAAAATCACAAATTGTGAGTGGAGCTTTCCTGTCAAAATATTATTATTATTATCTATATAAAGTTCACTCTTGGTCAGCGGTCATATATAAACAGTATAAATAAACAGAAAAATAAATGAAAATAAATAATTAAAATTACTGAGACATAAAGTCCGTGATGTGAGTTACTTAGCAAAAAAATACAATCGAACTTTGCTCTAAATAAACTGACAGTCTGCCTTAACTAAGGTAGATGGCAAAGTATTCCATTCGATTAAAGTTTTCGGGAAAAACTAAAATTTATGATAATCTGTTACTGTTGGTGGAAGTTAATATGAATGTTCGTGAAGATGACGACTTGTCCTTCCAATTGGGGTAAGATATGTCTCATTTTCAACATCAACTGGATCTTATATAGCATAGTCAGTCATGCTTTAATTAATAATTGAAGATCGTTGTCGAACATTAATTGCTGTTGGAATATGTAATTTTTGGGCATTGTGAAACTGGCAGAAATGAATATTTTGCCGGCACGGAGCAGAAGGCTGGGTCGAGAAGTGATGGGTAGCGCGTATATATATATTGTAGGCTGACCGTCAGAGATTTGAACCATTCTAGGCAGCCTCGTGCAGATTTAATTAAAATATATGATCGTCTTTATTACGCTATTTATAGCAAACCTATTTAAAATTAGCGTAGTTTATAGAAGTATAAAGAATGTGATGTAAAGTGGTAAGCTGTAGTGCTAAGTGTGCACGTCCAACTTCAGCCCCCAGAGTTGGCGGCACTGCATTGGCGGGGGTATACGTTCCCGTCCACTCAGTGGTTTTGGGTTTTCGTATCCGGCAGTGTTAAAAAGTTGAAGTTGAAGAAAGTACCATTGTAAATGAATGAACGAAATAATAGTTGTAGGCATGTTGGGCAGGCTCACCCACATGCCCATGTATCTAACCATATGACGTGTGACTGATTGCGTAGTGTAGTCAACATTGACGTTGATCAAGGCCTCATCGTTGGGTCCTCTAGCCTCTTGCCACTAACTATAAAGTGAGCGTTAGGGTACTTATATCCTTTAGCGACCCACTATTTTACCATTTGGGAGATTTGTGTATTCGAGCGATGAACCAGTAGGCATGCGCATCTGGGTCATTCCGATAGTGACGTAAACCCTTGTACGTTTTCATGTCTAACTCGCTCAATATTAATGACAGGTGGCTCAAACTTCGATAGGCATGGTATTGGGTCCCCGTCAATCACTTAGTGATGATGTTGTAACAATTCGAACAATGACGTCATCGGTCACGTGATTTTAAATGCATGCCCGTATCTCCCTCATTTCCAAATAGCAGGCGGCTCAAACTTTGACAGACATGGTATTGAGTTCCTCATGAGTCACTTAGTGGTGATGTCATAACGATGACGTCATCGGTAACGTGATTTTAAGGGTACACAGGCAGTCACAACAGCGACAATAAGTTGATCTTAGGCTTTGAACTCTTTTTCATGTTTATTCTTGAGAACACACTAAATTACACTTTACATCCACGAGTTCGCCATTGCGACACTGTTTTGCCGCGCTGTTCTTTGCTTATTTTTCACTTCCCTGCAGTTTATCCGTACCTAGTAAGCTAAGCCATCAATAAGGATTGCAGCCATGTTGCTGATTTTCATTATATTATTTTATTTTTGTTATTATTTATTAATTTATTTATCCTTGTTTGTGGGTCTTAAAATAACTGAGTAGACGGTACTGCCTTTGTGATCGAACTGCAAATGGTTAGACCTTCACGTCTTCTCGGATAAAGAGATAAATCGTAGCCCCTCGGAAACCTCCATACAAGGACATTCGAGTGGTAAAACAAAATAAATCAAATCAAATATGTTCCGTCACTGCTGCAACCCACCAATAGATGGTTTGCACTCAATCCCCAGAGATTCAAATGACAAAGGGCATGGCGGCCATGTTGGTGTACAGAACAAAAGAAGCTAACGAGGAATCTATTGTTACCTGTCCACCAACATGGCGGCTATGCAAAGGGTCTATAGTCCCTTTCAGCTTGCCTGTTTCTTGCCCCATTTCAGACCACGTGATAGTTCTCCAGAGGATTTAGTGCTTTGTTTTCCAATTATAGAAAATGGTACATTTCCTCTTGGGATACAGAAAAAAAAAAAAAAAACATTACTCAAGGGAAAAATCACGTGGTCTGAAATGGGCAACAAACAGGCAAGCTGAAATGGTCTATTTAGCGGGGAAAATAATCTAAAAGCAACTCAAGTGTGAAAACGCCGTGAGATATGGACGCTGGTCCTGGTTATAGAGGTTACTATTTCCAATATGCTATTTATTTGATGTAACAGAAGGCCTCATTTATTATACAAAAACATGCTATATAGGTAAATATCCATGCCATATTTTGTATAATCAGAAATAGTTTCATTAACAAGGAGAAAGATTAATGACCTTTTGTTGGCCTCCTGTGACATCCATGATTAGCATATTAGAAATAGAAACCTCTATAACTCATAGACGCAACACTTAAATCAAGAAATATTTACAATTCAACTATTTACTCGATGTATAATCGATTTTAATGATAAAAAAGTAGGCGTATAGGCACTTTGACGTGGCCACTATGGTTTGACAGTATGCGCATGCGCTATGTTACACTGACTTATCCCTTGTTCTTGATTCAGCAACACTGATTGCAATGCCAAGAAGGCACTTCTTCTCCGTTTGTATCGGAGAAACCATCAACATGGAGGTGGAGACTGGCGGGTCAAACGCAACACCGTTAAACATCAGGTGGGAGCATAAGAACAACTACGTGGACGATCCGGTTCACTTCTCCATTAGTAAGGGAGGAAGAGTGTTAACGATCACCGACAGCCTTCCACCACACTCGGGAGAATATTTTGCTCATATTGAAAGCGGTAATAAAAGTACCCAAGTTACATTTTTGGTCGAAGTCATAGGTATGTAGTAATAGAGCTATGCATTTATTTATTTGTGTTTTAACAACAATTGTGGTTGATTTATTGGATGGTTTGTTTGTTTGGTTATTTAGTTATTCTCCATGTTTATTTATTTATTCTCCACCGCACTCGGGAGAATATTATGCTCATGTTGAAAGCGGTGATAAAACTGCCCAAGTTGTACATGTCTTTCTTGTTTTTGTTCGTTTGCTTGCTTATTTATTTATTTATTTATTTTGTTCGTTCGTTTGCTTATTTATTTGTTCGTTTGCTTATTTATTTATTTGTTCGTTTGCTTATTTATTTGTTTGTTTGCTTGTTTGTTTGTTGATTTTGTTTGTTGATTGGTTTGTTGGTGGGTTGGTTTGTTGGTTGGTGGGTTGGTTTGTTGGTTGGTGGGTTGTTTATGTAAATATAAATGTAGTATTTTTCTTTTCTCAGAGATATTAGCTAACGGGGAGGCCATTATAAGGGAGGTGGGGATGGCAATTCCCCAAAAACAATTTGAGTAAGGACAAATGGAACCAAAACAATCCCTGCAGGCACTTGTTCACCAAACAAAATCCATGCAAGAGAACTGAGACATGAATGAGATATTTTAAATCAGTACCGGCAGGGGCGTGGTGAATAAGAACGGGGCTTACAAGTTGTTCCCACGCTAGTCTCTCACCTCCTTCAACTTTTGCCTCAAAATGCAGGAAACACCATCAATTAAAAGGACGATATTTTCAAAATGTTACGGGGGAGCATCAGGAGAGCATATCCCTAAGACCCCCTAGATTAATGCACCACCGGTGCACTTGTACGACTGAGGAACTACAAATTTTCACTCATTTTTTTACAAACATTTTACAGAGTAGTATATTTAGAGGAATTTTCTACTCTTCCACATTTTCTACATTTACTAAAATGTTTGTAAATAATATCATTCTGTAAATTTGTACATTCACATGTATTTTGCAAACATTTTACAGTCTTGTTACAGCCGAGTTCCTCAAAATCTCTAAATGGTTCGACTTTCCCAGTGGCGTGGCCATTTTGCTACATAGTGCCTGATGCCTTACGGACAAGAGCAACGACTCTGTCTCTATTATATTGGCGAAAGTTCTATTCTATACATCCATTCTAAAACGTTTCTTAAATTCTGATTTTGTACATACGTGTACAAATACCATGTGTGAACTGCGTGTGTGTGTTTATACCCTGTCGTATACGTATATATATATCATTTTTAATTGTATTCTTTTATACACGACCACATCAGCAATTTTGCTGCGTTTAAACAAATCGTATTTAAATAAAGATTTTTGTATTGTATTGTATTGTACAAGATTAGCGCTGTTTGAGTGGAATAAATCAACATGACACCCTTAGGACTGCGTATTGCATTCTTCAACTGGACATCTATTATATTATTTCCAACTTCAATCATTTGAGCTAGTTTCGAAACCTTCTTATCTTGTTCAGTTTTTAAAACATGTATGATCTTTCTTAACTGCGATATTGCACTATAGCTATACGTCCCCGGAACAACAAGCTGCTGGTGCCCCAATGCGTCGGTACCATAAACCATGCATAAACCTAACCCTAACCGTCAGTAAACAAGTTACCAGCTAAACGGCGAGGTTTTAGGGCTAAGTATCAAGGGCACCCAACGAGTACTTTTTGAAATTCGTTTGAAACCAGTTGTGTGCAGCATATCTAGCCATTTTAAGGCGCCTACTATGTCTTTTGACGTATTCTATAAAGCTATTAGCTGTTCGGATTTTCTAGGTGGAAATCGCGTCAACCGAAAATTCTATGGCAAACGAATTTTTTAGGGATTCTTTTTTCCTTTAGGCAATTATTTTCGGTGACTTCCATTTGCTAAAGGTTTATTCTTTCGGTTTTTAGATGTCAGAATTTCTCAGGGAATGAAAATGTGTTCTCGAAAACTTTAGGTGGCCGCTTCACTAAATGATTTGTGATGTGTTTTTTTCCCATTCCAACCAATGTTTTTCCCGGATCGTTCTGACTCTATCAGGATGAGACGAATACGTACGAATATTTTAGGGGAAACCTCTTAGTCTCCCTTTTCTTCTATAATTTTCTATGGATTGAAAACAAATTTTCTAGGCAGTATTTCAGAAAACAATTTCCTTGGACAATTTTTTCAAATCCGAAAGTTTTAGGCTAACTTACTCTCCCGAACAGCTTTTCAACCGAAAACTTCGTTGGGTGCCCTTGAAGTATCCAGGGTTTACATGTATAAGCACCGTAATCTGACCAGTGTAATAGTGAGAGCACATTTTTGTGAGATTGTTCAGATTATAATTCGGTATGGTACATTAAATTTAATGTGATTGGGTTCATCTCATTTAATGTTTGCGAGTCGGCTGAACTTATTGTCAAACGTATTTTAAAACCCTTTACGCAGCCAGGGTCCACTCTGCTCATCCATTGATCAGTCATATATTCGAACGTCTTCGTTCGTCACCTTACAAGTTGTTTGAGACAATTAACGTCTTGCTATATATTAAATCACCTAAAACGCATGCAAGATCCCTTCGTTTCTCTTCGCAAATTCCGTTTGATTGACCCATTCCTTCTTTGTTGCTGCTATAATTTGCATGATTTTGATATTAAATATTTTCCGAAGAATAAACTACACCATGTGAAAGAGAAAGTTCTAGTTACTCAGAAGTAGATCTATGTGAGAGGCCATGGAGTAAGAGCCATTCCTGCTGGGTCTAGAGCTTAAACAAATTAGTAAATAATTTTCGACAGAGTGAATTACAAATTAAGAAAACTTAAACCTGTTTAATTTTAGGCTTAGCTTCAAAGTAGTTGTATTGTTTTTTGCGAAACATTTCCGATACGAACCTAAAATTAGACACGGGTTTCTGTCAATTTTGGCGGGAAACCGTGGTGAGACGCGCGCGTGTTGAGCTCATCTAAAGCGCATGCGCGTGACGTTTTGCCGCAGTGTGGGATCCGCCAATGATGAACCATTATAAAATAACCCACAGAAAATACGCGCTCTGATTGGTTGAAAGCCGTGTTTCTATAACTCTATAGAAACATGGCAAATTATGCCGGCATCGTGGCCTTGAACTCAATTTGAAACTCGGCGAAATAATCAGTGGCCTACACTGTTCTAAAAACATTGAGCAGTAAATTCAATTCGACGAAGAACCAGCTACAGTATTGTAAGAAACGACAATATGTTGTTAGTTTAGGAACAAGCCGATGTTTTATTCAACTCAGAACAATCTCAAAGTACGAATTTCAATTACAACATTCATTTTTGTGGACAAAGTTGAGTTGCTCGCAAATTTGTGCGATATTAAACAATCATTTTCGCCAAAACAGTCTATTTTGGCTGACTAAGCTCAATTAAAGACTATTGTTTGGTAGATTTAAGCCGGAGAACTTTAAAAAAATCCAGTCTTAAATATTGCTAACATGATCTAGATGCACAAAATAGAGGTTGAAATAGAAATGGAAATCAAAAGTACAGCAAAATATAGCGCACAAACCTGACAAAGTTAATCAATATCCAAGTGCTACAGTCTTGTACAGATGCTAAAACTCCATCCAAAGGGAATGTACGGTTCAGTATGACTCTCTACAGGTGCCGTAGAGGATGAGAAGGGCAAGGAAATCTGATCAAGCTTGAAGTGTCTGATGAAAACAACCTGCCGTCCGTATGCGACCTCATGAGGCATGACACACGGCGAATCGACGAAGAACTATTCTAGTCCTTGGAAGACAGAATGTACAAAACAACTGATGACCCGAGGGATGACTTCCATGTTTTGTAGCTCTAGATTTTAAAGAGAAATCCAAAATATCCTCCTTTCTTGCAACACGTCTTGATCTCCTGCAAACTTTGTTTGGTACGAAAACCGGCGCCCGCTTGATCCACGCCGTGAAGTCCATGAGGCAAAATGAACTGTTGAACATTACGTGCTTCCGTGTATTGTCAATCCAATTTTAGCATTAGTCCATAGAGCTTCTTTTTCTTCATCATTGTGTGTAATTTTGGGCTCCAATTAAAAGGTTTTTCGTAGCTAGGCTGTTTTCAAACTCACTGAATCGGATTGACAAAACTGACTGATTTAGTCATGTGATAAGTTCATGACGTACGACTGCACGAGTTAGGAGAATTTATGTTTTGATGATCACAATAAACGCGCGGTTTTCCTTTGTTGTACCTATTTTCTGTGGATTATTTTATAAAGGAAATAGAAAACATTTCCCCTTGTTTCTATAGAGTTATAGAAACACTTGTGGAAGTTTGGAAGAACTCGAAATAGCTGTGGAAACACTCGCCCTTCGGGCTCGTGTTCCCACTGCCATTTCTCGTTCTCCCAAACTCCCACTCGTGTTTCTATAACTCTATAGAAACGCGCGCTCTGATTGGCTGTAAGCCGTGTTTCTATAACTCTATAGAAACATAGACAGTTGAGCGCGCGCTTGAGCTAGTTGTGAGAATTTACGTTTTGGTTTTCAAATTAAGCGAGCGTTTCCATGCTTATATTCGTTTATTTTATAAAGGAAATAGAAAACATTTTCCCCTTGTTTCTATAGAGTTATAGAAACACTTGTGGAAGTTTGGAAGAACTCGAAATAGCTGTGGAAACACTCGCCCTTCGGGCTCGTGTTCCCACTACGATTTCTCGTTCTCCCAAACTCCCACTCGTGTTTCTATAACTCTATAGAAACACGGGAAATGTTTTCTATTTCTTAAATTTAAAAATAGATTCGATAGTACGCGTGCTCTGATTGGCTGAAAGCCGTGTTTCTATAACTCTATAGAAACATAGAGTTGAGCGCGCGCAAGTACTTATTTTCTGTGGGTTATTTTATAAAGGAAATAGAAAACATTTCTCTTGTATCTATAGAGTTATAGAAACACTTGTGGAAGTTGTTCCCACTGCCTTTTCTCGTTCTCCCAAACTCCCACTCGTGTTTCTATAACTCTATAGAAACACGGGAAATGTTTTCTATTTCTTAATTATATTTTTTAGAGGGGTGGTTAAGGTTGGGCATTTGTTTCTGGATATCAAATCAAATCAATTCAACGCAAATTATCATACAGCTCCATGTATGTGGCTCGCCTGGATTTTCACTGTTACGCTTCCAGTTGTAACGCTGTTATAATATAGCTTATAACATTTATTTACAAAACGTTTTATAATATCACTAATACAAAATCCCGTTTTTAAAATTTAATATTTAGACAATGTGTTTCGGGTATTCTTCTGTCTAAAGGTGTGGTCTAGACGTCACGAGCACTTTTTCCCGATCTGGTTACTAAAGCTTCACTTATTAAACATTATCATCCCGCACTGCCTAGCTTCATCGTTTAACTAATTTGCATGTCATTGTACTAAGAACAGACTTTGCACGAGCGTTCCGGCAGTAGCGAAGCGTAGCAAGCGTGCATGGTAAACTTGTTAGTTCAAAAGCACACAAGTATGTAGATTCTAGACAAAAGAGAAATTTCGGAAAGACACAAGCTATCAACAAAATGTATAGCAATGAAGCTTGCGTGGATGAATGTAAAAGTTCCCTATGTTTTTGTTTTTATTCCGCGCCCTTAAAATGATTCAATGCTCTTGAAATTTACAGGGCCAGAGTAGTACATGTTGAATTTCAGGTGAAAAGATTTAAAAAACAATTTATCGACTAGTTTTCGAATTACAGCTTCCTTATCGAATACGTTACTATTTTGAGTAAATATTACTTATGTTCCATGAACCGAACTCGAATAAAGCAAATGGAATTGAATTTTCATGGGAAGTAGACCTATGCCACAGGTATGAAATATGCTAAAAACAAGCTCGAATCGGTCCGGAAAACACAGTTCTCGACGACTAAACAGAAAGTAAGGCGAATTGTGTATTTTTTAAACGAAAATATTCAACCCAATTTTGTTTCGAAAACGCTCTTACACAATTTTTTTAAACTTTGCAGTCTTGAAGGCCTACATATAGACTACAAGGGACATTGGGTTGTTTTAAAAGTTTATGTCTTGATGTCGAGAAAATTGATGATATGTAAAATACATGACGTCAACGCTGTGTTGCTGTGGTAACTCCGATGTCAAACAAACCTAGATTTTTGGAAAGTTTCAGTTCTATTTCTAGTAAATGGGTGAAGTGGCTAGCCCGACCGACCTCTGACAGTGGAGTATCAGCCGTTCAAAGTGGGTATAGTGCGTCCCATGCAGGAATATGCTATATGCTTTCAAAACTCGTGTTGACCCAGCTCGACCTGGTTAACCCGATAATAAACTGTGACTACTTTTATGCAGGAGACATAAATTATCCAACATACTTCAATCCACACTTTCTTCACCCAGATCTTCATTTTCGGACTCTAGTCAAGAGTCCATTCAAGATTCCTGTTGGAGGCACAGGGATATTAAAGGTCTCAAATCCTACAGAAGGTGTTCTCTGGTGGATGCATCGTGGTAGACCTGTGCAAACCACGGAGAAAAGCAGCCACTTCCGGTTTATGGATACGCAAGAGGCAACTGGATCAATGTTGGAAATTTCCAATGCGCAACCGCAACATGGAGGGTTCTTTGAAGTTGTTTTGAAAAAGGGAAAGTGTGAAGCAAGAAACTTAATACATGTTGTGATAATACAGGGTAAGGAATAAAATTCACAGATTATCAGTCTGAAGTCCATAACTAGAAGTCTCGATCTGTTATATTAGGTATAGACCATTTTCTCAAGTATGCGCACGCAACAGGCTTGACGGGCCGGTAAATACTTCACGTGGGAATCACGTAGTGGTTTCCTATAACCTCCCTATTATTTCAACCAATACTAAATCCAAGCTTTTTTGGTCTGACGAAGGGCTAACGTTCGAAGCGTCAGCTGCTACTCGGTTTTCCACGGCGGTTAGCATACCTCAATCGACTTTAGTTGATTACATACCAGTCTAAATCCAAGCTGCCTACATGAAGTATTTCTTGACCGGCCGTGAGTTTTGTTAGCTTTTGTTAGACTCGTTCTGATGCGACAGCCTTTGTTATTCAAATTATCGGCTATTGTTAAAAAATTGGCGGCTATTGTTCAAAAAGTGATTTGACGGGCCAATATTGCGTGCGCATACCTGAGAAAATGGTCTATTGGCCCATCAGTTTGCGGTATAATCTATTTTTAGAAAACGATTCTCGCTTAATCGATACCCAAGCGTATTGCACCTAATTGCAGCTGCAATTGCCCCTACAACTCCTAATTGCCCCTGCAATTCTCGCTAAATCGATACCCAAGCTATTGCACCTAATTGCCCCGGCAATTCTGATTGGTCTAATACATGAAAGGCTTTGCTCTAATGAGAGAACTAATTTTGTGTTTATAAAAGAAACATGGCTGCCATTGTTTGTCACCCACGAAAGAGTACCAGTTTGAGCGCCGTTCTAAAGATAGAATACTTATTACATGTACCTATTACTTATCGATACTTCTGGTTATGAACTTCTTAGATTATATATGTAGGTCATTAAAAATAATTTTATATGTAAGCTTATGTAGAACATTTTCACACTATACGACTTGGCATTTTCGGGTTACAAGAAAATTGTTGCGCGAAAAGTCGGCATAATGTAACATGGCGCGCAGGGCGATTTTTAACGCAATCTCCGTTGCGGCAATACGTTACAAGTTTTTAATGACCTTCAAAACCCTGCAACATTTTTGAAAGGTTTTGTAAGCACGCGAGCCAATCAAAACTGGGTAAGTACATGTGTAGCCAATCAGCTTTTACCGCGCGAAAACTTTTTTTTTTGTAGTTAGCGGACGCGCTCGATAGTTTCTTGAACCTCTTTTAATAAGCGCAAATTAAGTTGTTCGATCCTTTATGCTGTTAATTGTCTAATAATAAACAATTGATCAGTTTATTACATATATATATATATATATATAGAAAGTTGTTAAGGGCCATTTACATATTTAAATCGACCGTTGCTAGGGAAAGTTTGCAGCCTGGTAAAACCCGGAAAATTAAAGAGTGGGCAATGACAGGAGCCCATTGCCAGGAGCGTCCATATATACTATACCCGTGAGTCAACGTATGACCGGTTTGAGCTATTTTTAGAACATGTTTCTCGGGTAACTGCCTTCTGACTCTGCTGCGATCGTGCATATGCTTGCCGTAATTATCGAGAAATTATCGAGATTAAGAATGATCTATTGTTCTTTGTCCTGACTATGGTTTGATTGGATTCCCAAAGTGTGGGTACGTGAACTCCCGTGAGATCTGTTCTAAATATAGCTCAATTCGGTCATACGTTGACTCACAGACCTAGTATGGGAGATGGACGCTCCTGGTAATGGGCTCCTGGCAATGATTATTGTCAAGATGACTCCTAGGGTAAAGTCTTGTAGTCTGATGACGCTATTAAGTGACATCATGATGACGTCATCAAAATCAGAAAATTGCTAAACTCTCCAAGTATTTTTGATCTACAAGTAATTTCTGAATATTTTCAGAACCTACGAATTAAGACACATAAAGTCGAGCATGCGTTTACCATTACGACAAAAAATAAAGATTCAGTCCAATTTTAATGTTTTTTTTTGGCGAATGAAAAGCCATAACTTTGGCATTTATTGTCGGTTTCCAAAATCCATGCTCGATTTTGTGGAGAACGTGGTCAACAACATTTTAACGGGAAAAAGTTTGGTGTTTAGTGAAAGCGCGCTAAATGTTTAGTATTTTTAGAAACCAGAAGTGAAGAAATTAACGCATGCGCCAAAGTGCCTGTTTTGTGGTCGTGAAACATTCTCGTTCCCAGTGCCTCTTCAACTAACTGAAATATCGGAGGCTCTGGTAAGACACGAAACCGGATGTCCTAGATTCTAGGACATTGAAACTGCGCATGCTCTTAGAACTCATTTCCGATTTGCTAACTAAAGAAATGGCGGACTTCATGGAAGCTATCCAGTTCGCCCTTGCAAAGCTTAAAATACAGTTTTCTTTAAAAACTAAACAATTGGAAGCTATTCGGGTAATTAGTATCGATAAGAAGGACTTCCGTTTATGTGGCCTTCCGACCGGTTATGGTAAATCGTTAATTTACCAAAGTTTACCGTTTGAGTTTAATGCTCTTCAAGGATCTGATCCAATTCAATCGTGGTCGTCATATCTCCTCTCAACGCAATTATCGAGGAGTGCACAGAACATGCTGATTTTCAGCTGCTGGATTAATTAGACTGCAGGGCTGATGGTCGAGGAAGAATAGGCCTATGTACCTGTTGTAGGTTAGCAAGGGCTATGCACTCGGCGCGGACAGCATATTTTTGTAGGGTAGGATTCTTCCCAGAAAATGAACGGATGGCTTAGATAAGAACCCAATTTTTTCCTTAGGTCGCTGTTTAAAATCACTGGGTGATTCTTATCCGATATTACGGCGTTGCTGCAAATGCATGTATTTCGATCAAAAAGCTTTTCTGCTGCCTTTTTTGGCGTAATATCCGCCATTATTGGATTATAGTCGATCGAAGGGAAATTTTAATTACCTTTCGGCTTTTGCCACCATACATTACATATATGAATTAATCTGTTTAATCATGTTCTTTTAAAAGGCACATCACTTCATTCTTTATTATTTTCACATATATTAATGTTTATTCTTTTGATTATTTTACTTTTATTGAAAGAACACCTCAAAAAATGCCTTACTTTACTTGTTATGTTTACAACGGAAGTGATTTATCCACTAAGTGAACCGGAAGAAAAGCGCTGTGCGCAGCACCTGTTCAATTTTTTCTTCATCGCGCAGCCGATTTGGCTAGCCAATCAAATTAGAGCCTGTTTCGTGTCTTACCAGAGCCTCCGATTTTTCAGTAAGTTGAGGAGGCACTGGGAACGAGAATGGTCGTGAAATAGTCGCAGAAAAGTTGTTGCAGTAAAGTCTACAATAATTGGTCGAACAGGATGTGCATTTTCTCCTATTTCCTCCGACAATGGCCAGTTTTGGGACTTGGCTGAATACTCCAGTCTGCAATGAGCTAGCTTGATAGCCTGCTTCTGACTGTGTAGCCATGGAGCACATGCCAGGAACCCATTTCGCGGCAAACCGAAGAGCCAATAGAAATCTAGCTAAAATTAGACCGAGATTCGACAACTTTCACTTCAAGTTGAATCTCGTGGCGTTCACAACAGTTTGTTTTCTGACATCAAAAATACTTTTTTAAGGATGAAAACTGACCTGTATTTTAATTAGTTGCACTAAGATTCAATCACAACTTTACCAGGAACCTGAAAGCATTATCTGGAGACGAAAGTGTGCATGTGTGTAGAAGATTTGAGTTGAAAACCTGGCGGTCGAAACTCACTGGACTTTTTGAGTGGCCGTACTTTTCCTCGTGGTTTTAGAAGCCAATTTCTCGCTGGAAGCAGCCATTTCAGCTTCTGTATCTTTGACAAATTTAGATACTATTTACTAGATGTTCTTTCAATCTATCAACAGTAGAAAGAGCTCGCCGGCTACATCGGAGAGTCTAATACAAGATGGACTGAATGGGGGGGTCTACATGTCAGTTGTCAGTTACATTTTTGGCCATTTGTCAGTTGTCAGTTAGCCCTAGTTAATCATTGCTAGAGAAAATTTACAATGTTTGACCCACAAACACCAAATTTGTCATTTGTCAGTTATATTTCGGTTGTCAGTTGTCAGTAAAAAAATCGTCATTTGTCATTTGTCAGTTATTTTTAAGGCCGTTTGTCAGTAGTCAGTTAACCCCATTCAGACCCTCATACAAGTTTGCTTTCCCATACATCGGCGATTTCCTGACTGACTTCATCAGTGTTGGCGGAGCCGTACGCTTGCCGTTACTTTCAGTTTACTCGGTACACATTATTAATTATTTCCCTTTCTCTAGGTTCACATACAGTTAGGCGCCTTTCGAGTCCTGAACGATTCCTTCAACTGAAATTATCGGATTGAGATTCTTGTCAAGCATTATTTTCTTTCACACGGATAAATCAAGCTTTTCATTTCCCCCGGTACAGCTTGTTCCGACTTTTGAACACTTTACTTCATTCATTCATGAAAACCTTTCAGGTAAACCACGAATAAAACTTACAAACATGTGTAAGTATTAAAACTAGCGGGTGGCCGGTGAACACGCATAAAACTAGCCTGAGAAAACAGCCGACTCATATCGCCCGAGTCGGCTGTTTTCTCAGGCTAGCAAAAACCGGAAGTCAAAATCGCATCTGCTGCTGCGAGCATAGCAACGGTGTTGTATAGCAACGAAATATGTCAATGGGCCCGTAAGGGCGGTTTTATGCGCCTTAATAGGAGATATTGTAGTTGAGTCTACGAATAGCAGTTTCAGCGGTATTGACCCGAACGCCTCACTTCGGCAATGTAATGAAGCACCTGCCCATTGAAACCGTCATTCTTACACGACATCAACACTCTCCTAAACAAGCACGACTAATTTAGATACACAGATTGAATAGCGCTTCATTACATTGAAGTGAGGCGTTCGGGTCAATACCGCTGAAACTGCTATTCGTAGACTCAACTACAATATCTCCTATTCGTAGGTTCGGAAAATATTCAAAAATTACTAGAAGATCAAAAATCCTTGGAGAGTTTAGAAATTTTCTCATTTTGGTGACGTCATCATGACGTCACTTAATGACGTCATCAAACTACAAGACTTTACCCTAGGAGTAACCCGAGTATCAGGCTCTCAAGAGTGAAAAGAGAAAAGAGAAGAGAGCCTGACACAGATCAATAGAGAAAGGCTTTCAATTCCGCCTCCAAAGCTTACGTCATCGAGCCATCACTTTTTAATCAATGACATTTATTTCCGGTTTTCGAAAAATTGACATAACCGTCATCACGAGCTTCGGGAATTTATAGTTTTGATATGTCGGCCGGATTCTTATACATCAAAGTTTTTCGATCTGTAAGACCTTAGTATGGTACTTGTATTTCAACTGTTTCTTTGTTTTGTGCTTCGACTCTAACACAGAGTTCTGTTGATCCTGTAATTCTCTCAGTAGAAGCTTTTGAGTTAAGTTATGTTGCCGTGGGAACTGTTTGGCTTACAAGGAATGTGCTAAATTTTGCAGCATTCAAGCGGCACAGCTTTGATACAATTCACTGCAAGACGAGAAACTTGCTGTACGTGTTTTTATCAGCAACATCATGGTGAAGATCTTTATTTCTCCCGTTGTTCGGTTTCCAGAACTGTGAGAAGATCTTTTGAGTGGGAAACAACTGGTATGAACACTCCGCCGAGGACGTCCTTTCTTTCGATCGAGAAGCAAGCCTTCGAGACAAAGTTTTTGAGCAGCTTTAAGTGAATATTTGGTAAGAACTGTAAAAAAGCGCTTCTAACTGCTTTTATGAAATCCATTTCATTCGTTATTACAAGAGATATTTCAGATACCAAATTGTTGTTCGCTAGTGCAGATTTCAAAGAGGGTCTCAATGGGGTGGTGGCTTTTACGGTTAAAATTTGGGCTTTTTTACGACTAACGGTTAGTTTTTTTCCGTTACGGTTAACATTCTTAAAATACAATCATACTGCTTCTAAGAGTCCGCCATTTTGAAAATGCGCCAGAAAAACCACTTTGCATGATGGGAAACTGACCGAGTAGTAGCCTGGGGACGAAGGTGCACCGGTGTGTTACGTACCGACAGAACGCGCACAAAATCACAAAAGCGGCTTATTGAGACTATTGACAACTGCCATGTGTAGCCGCATCAGCCACGGGAGACAGAAACGCACAACAAGACACACAACAGTCATAGGTCTCATAGATATGATAGGCAACTAGGTCTCATAGGCTATGTTAGAATATTTCAGTTTACGGTTTATTGTTTTTTACGACTAACGGTTAAAATTATGTAATTTTTACGCCTAACGACTAGTTTTTTTTGCCGATTTACGGCTAACGGTTAACCCCATTGAGACCCTCTTCAAAGTAAACTCGCGCGGACCTGACATTTTCACATCCGGTTTTGAGTCTTTTGTTTTTTTATCCTATCAGCGCTACATCCAGACACGAGTCAATGAATGGATTTGTGTCAGGCCCCTCCTCCCTCTCCCCATTCTCCCTCTCCTCCCCCCCCCCCCCAAAAAAAAGGGTCTGATACTCAGGTTACCCTAGGAGTCACCTTGACAATAATTATTTCACACTCTTTAATTCTCCGGGTTTACGAGGCTGCAAACTTTCCCTAGCAACGGCCGATTTAAATATGTCAATGGGCCCTTAAAGTGCCTATGAAGTGAAAAAATCGGCCCTGTTCTTATTTCATTAAATTTTAGTCTTTCCTAAGTTATTTTGTGCAATTAAATATAAATTTAGAGAGCATGAATAGCATTCTTATTCGACTTGAAGTCAGGAATAATTGTCAAAATAGCCCACTTCCGCGATATGCTTTACTTGTCACGCACAAAGGTTCCAATACGAGGCCCTGTGCTAAATTAAATTTATCTTTTCACAGAGAAAATAATAAATTTAATTTAGCACGGAGTATATCGCGGAAGTGGGCTATTTTTATGCCGTTTAAGATATGTCAACCACATGCGTAACGTCAAGTGGTTTGCACATTTATATTCACAAAAGTAAAAATAAGGCCGACGGCAAGGCTTATTTGAGAAAAAACGTGACAGTTGGCAAGGCTCCTCAAGTAATACAAATTTAGAATAAAAATTAGACAAAAAAAACGCACTGTATTTTGTTTTATTTACGAAGACAAATATAAATGTGCAAACCACTTTACGTCACGCATGTAATTGCATAAAAATTGTCGCATAATTTTGACAATAGCTGTTATTACGGCTGAGCAAAATGGTAAGCGGTTTCACCCATCAGTCCTCATGAAAACGAGGCTTTCGGGTCAACCATTTCAAAATGGTACAGAGATGGAGTCGCGTTGAACCGAGATCACCAAGAAGATAATGCCCCAAACGAATATTTTCTAAAGAAAAGCAAGAATAAGTGTTAAGCAGTGTCTATCCTTGGCCACTGGAGTGATTTGACGAATTTATTTTACAATTTAAAGTCAACAACTCACACGCCAACTCCTCTTCGCATATCGGTTAGTCCATCCTTAGGCCACTCAGCGTCTTACAATCGCTACTAGTGCATCGAATGAAGAGACAGGAATGATAAAGCAGAGTAAAACTACGATATTTCATGGAAAAGCTCAGAGCTGAAACAGCCTCAAACGAGTCGATGACCCGATAAGAGCCTAGGTACTTCATATATCGTTAAATGAAATGTCCCAAGCACTAATATATTATATTCTTGGTTTGTATACGTTCTATTAGTTTTTATTTAACGATATATGAAGTACCTACCGATAAGATGGGTGAAACCGCTGACCGTTTCATGGTATTTGGCTCAGTCGTAATAACAGCTATTATGCCTGACTTCAACAGGAAATAAAAAATGTTCGCGCTCTCCAAATTTATTTTTAATTGAACAAGATGACTTAGGGAAGACTAACATTTAATAAAATAAAAACAGGGTCTATTTTTTCACTTCATAGGCTCTTTAGCTAATTTAATACAGCTCTGAATTTTTGCTCCTAAGTTTGATGTTTTCTACATTGTTTTTAGGCTAAAAAAATACCCACAACTTTCCGTGTAAAAGCTTCATTTAATTTAACATACTGACTTTAGACTTTGTTTGTTTAGAAAAATTGGTTGAAGACGGTGAAGAGCCAGGTATGTTAGTTCTGTTTGTTAACTAATAAGACATTATTTAGCTGGATTTCTTTGTTATTTTCTGTTCCTGATTGGACCCAGTTGTTCGAAGCAAGGATAAGCGCTACGCTACCCTGGAGGTAAATCGCTACCCCGAGGCCGTAAACTGTACAGATTACAATTACACTGAGATTTAGCGCTATCGGCTAGGAATAAACTTACCCTTGTTTCGAACAACCGGGGCCCAGATTGAAAATTTAAAAATAAAATAAAATGGGATAGAAAAACAAAACAAAAAAATGGTATGCATGTCCACCGGAAAGACCGAAAAGAGCTGGAAAAATGGTACGCGTCCCACCGGAAAGAGCGAGAAAAGTGGATTACCCCATCCGGTAGCCCACGTTTACCAAAACTTTCCGAACGCAGTGACGCGTACCATTTGCTTTCCAACCGGAATTTCTGGTTTTTCGGTGTGAATGGTAAGCACCCTAGATGTCATTTATGGTCCGATTTCCCCCCAAAAAAACCTCACTTTAATTTTTCACGTGGTGCTATCTTGGATCATATGACTTCACACTGTTGCCCTATTGTTGGGCAACCGTATGACGTCATAAGATCCAAGATGGCGGCGCCTGGGAAATTCAAATGAGGACAGCCGAATAGATGCCTCACTTCCTACAAAGGAAACAATACGAGGCTCCGTGCATAATGCTCAGCCGTTCGTGACAAACTACAGTTATTGTCTATACTTCGTGCCAACAATAACTCATTTATGCTCTAAACCTTTATCTCCGTATAAAATACAGAACACCTGTATGTAAACCATAATACTTTATTATTATTGGTAGGATAGGATATGTGCAGTGCTAGGATGCGAAACTGAAAAAGCATCAGTTACAATTACTTTGAGAATATTTTACAGTCCAATATTCTTAGGCACTATTAGCCGTGCCTCGATTTTGTCACACACGTAGCCGTCCTTGGCAGACTCAGATTTCCACCTACCGTGGATTTTAAATAATCTGTCTGGTATATTTAGATTCGCTGCTGCGGTAGCCCCTCCAGACCTAAAACTGTGGTTTGCCCAATCTCTAGCTGAACCGAGACCATCATCGAGATACACTGTAATTCTGACAAAATGCTTTCTCCAATATTTAACTAATTCACGGACCACTTTCGTGAAAATAAATGGAGCAGACGAAAGACCAAATGGAAGAACCGTAAAAACAAAGAATTTACATACTCCATTGAAACACCAAGAAAATCCAAGAAAAGATTGATGTTCTACCATTATATCGATATGGTGGTAGCCGGACTTAAGATCAAATTTAAACATGAAATTATCATACGGAAGATAATTATTGGCTACTCTGATATCTTCAAACTTGATCTTTTGCTTCCATATGTGGAAGTTAACATGTCTTAGATCGAGGATCAGCCTTTTCTTGCCCGACGTTTGTACCGATACAGATAATGGGTTTATTACGATCGGAGGGATTACGACTTCTATAACACAGCCTGATTGAACAAGTTCACACTACTGATTAAAAAAAAAATTCACAGGAGCATGGCTCTTACATTTACTTTAGTAAATTCAAGCAAAACATGAAAAAAATCTGGCAAGGTATCAAAAACCTTATTAACACTAATACACTAAAGTCTAAAAGTTATTCCCTCCAAGATGGCAATAATCTAATTACCAACCCTAAAGCAATTGCAGATAAATTCAATTCATATTTTAATAATGTCGCTTCTAGTATAGTATCCAAAATGAAACCTTCAAAGAAATCTCACAAGGATTATCTTGAAAATTGTATTAACGATAGCTTCTTCGTAAGCCCCACCACTTCATATGAAATTAAAGATTACATAGGTAATCTTGATCCAAACAAAAGCTCTGGTATTTACAATTTTCCAACAAAGTTAATTAAACTATTATCAGACTTTATTGCTCCTTCTCTAGAACTTATCATTAATGACTCATTCCTAAATGGATGTTTCCCAGAAAAATTAAAAATACAAAAAATAATCCCACTCCATAAGGCTGGATCAAGACTAGAAGTCTCTAATTATAGGCCTATTTCCCTTCTTCCAATTTTTTCTAAAATATTTGAACAAATTATGTTAAAAAGACTAAATAATTTTCTTAGTCACCATAACATAATTTTTAAACATCAATATGGGTTCCAAAAAAAAAAATATACTACTCTAGCAGTACTAGATTTACTAAACAATATTGTTGATTCGCTTGAAAATAAACATTCTTCCACGGTTATATTTCTAGATTTTGCAAAGGCGTTCGATACCATTAATCTAGATATATTAATTGATAAATTAGAATCTTACGGCATTAGAAGAATTCCTCTAACATGGTTTAAGTCTTACCTCAAAGACAGAAAACAACATGTATCCATTAATGATAGCTTATCCTCAAAACTAACTGTACAATGTGGTGTACCCCAGGTTCTGTCTTAGGCCCCATAATGTTCTTACTTTATATAAATGACATTCCAAATTCAATTAAGAACCTGAAATGTTTCCTATTTGCTGATGATACAAGTCTCTTTTACTCTAGTAATGACATTAAAGAACTGGAAACCACAATAAACTATGATCTTAGCCAAGTTCAGGAATGGCTCCTATCAAATAAGCTATCTCTTAATGTATCCAAGTCGAATCTAGTCAATTTTTATTCAAGACAAAAAAAAAGACATACCTCTCCAATCATAACAATAAATTCGGAAGTAATTAAGGAAAAAGATAATACCAAATACTTAGGAATAATACTCGATAAAAATCTGAACTGGAAAGACCACATTGCCTCAATTAGGATTAAACTTGCTAAAATACTAGGTATATTATATAAAACAAAACATTATGCTCCTCCAGAAGTTTTAAAACAATTATATTACTCCCTGTTTTACCCACATTTAAACTATTCAATTTTACTCTGGGGTAATACATACTCTTCTACAATCGAACCCCTTCGAATTCTTCAAAGAAAGGCAATTCGTATAATCTCAAATGCAAATTTCTATGCACATACCCCACCACTATTCTACAAATTAGGCACCCTGACTCTTGATGATCTACATAAATTACATTCAAGCCTATTCACGTATGACATATACCATAAAATAATAAACAGCACTTTCACTAAAATGTTTACTCCACTTTCAGACATTCATCACCATCAAACTCGCCAAACTAGTAAACAAACTTATTTTATTAACTTTGCCAGAACAAATCACAAATTGAGCTTCATCACATACCATGGTATCAAGATCTGGGAGAAAATCCCTCTAGAACTGAGAGATCTAAAAAGAAAAATCTTTAAGAAGAGACTAAAGGCCATATTTCTTGAAGGCTACCATTGAAAATAGATTGTCAATAAGTACTACAAAGATCCATAAAAATAATAATAATAAAAAAAAACTTCATCGTATGTTACTCAGTAATACGTAATTAGTCTAACCTTATTTAACCTTATTTGATGTTATTATTTCCTGTCTCCTTTCGTCCGCCGAGTGTTCCTGACTTGACAGCCTATAAGGTTTTTTTCAGGTCCACCTCTCTCTTATTTTCCTTATTTTAGATTAATATCATAAATTGTAAATAGACTACCATCTAAGAGTAAATAAAAAATTGTTGTTGTTGTTGTTGCTTGTTCCGTCGATCTACCGACTTTGTAGTAAATTTAAGAGATTCGTCTAGCTTGATAATCAGCGCTGTAACCTCCTGGTTGTCTGGGTCCTCAAGGTCGACGAGGTGTTTCAAGGAGTTTACAAGATCCGAACTATGAGAAATTTGGTCCAAAGTTTGCGTGTTAAAGTCGAATTGTTTCTTGTTACCGTTGAACTTGAAGTTCACACTACTTTCGGATTTAAGCTTCTTTGCTAGTGAGGAAGAGGACTTTATCTGGTCCTGTGATAGTTCACGCTTCAATGACAAAAACTTTGAATCGAAGTATGATTTCAGTTGCAAAACTGTCTTGTCAGTTTGATCTCGGGAAGCATGTGGAATAGAATCTTCTTCTTCGCCTCTATCTGACATGATATTTAAGGAACAATTTAACTGTCGTTGATCCGTTACACTGACTGTCCTAAGAGTATAAAACTTGATTACGACATGACTTATATCTGTTTGAATAACAAAAGCGTATAAACAAGTGTGGAATGTACTCTTACGTAATCTAGTTGCACTGCAATAACAGTCCCGAGCATAAATACATAAGTGCTGTTGTCTTGTCACGAACGACTGAGCATTATGCACTGAGCCTCGTATTGATTCCTTTGTACGTAGAACGTGAGGCATATCTCGGGAGTGGGCCATTGGTCCATAAATGACAGGGTATACTATTTACAGGAGACAAACACAGCAATAGATTTAGACATTCATAAGAAATAATTGAGAGCAAAGGTTGTAGGGCACGCAGGGTTTCGCAGGGTACGCAGGATGTAAAAAAAAGTAAAGAAAATAGAGTTACATAATTTAGTGCCTTTAGAATATCATATATTTTACTGATTTCCTAAGGAATTTACACAATGTCAAACAACACGATTCGTGACAAGGCGAACGCAATAAAAGACGAGAATATTGTATATCACCTGATACTCTGGCGTCTTGTTTTGTTCCGTAAAATTTTAGGCGGGAGCTTTTGTAAGTTTGTGTCAACTAAATAAATTGTGTCTGCCAACAATTTGTTATCTGCTTTTGTTAATTTCGGTAAAAGCGGGTCCCGCTGTGTACGTTCTGCATGTTATGTCTTTAAAAAAAATGCCATATGCGTGACAGCATTGCAATTAGTTACGAATTCAAGGATTAAAATGTTTGTGTACATTCCTTGGGAAATCAGTAAGCTGGACAGGTATTTGAGAAAAGCTTACAGGAAAGCAACTAAAAACATTGATAAATAGATACACTTTTACTTTCACTCTAAAATTAGCATAATATTTGCCATATGAACAATTGACCTTTGCAATCTGATATTCCAAAGGCACTAAATTATGTATTTCAATTTTTTTTACTTTCAACACCCTGCGTACCCTGTGTGCCCTGCGTGTCCTGCACACTGCATTTTACTCCGTCCGTGAGAATGTCCTGATATGCTTTACAAACCTTTTTGAGAGACGGACTACAAAAGGTTATTTATGCTAAAAACTTGATTTCAGTACAGTGAACCGATTCATTGTAAGTTCTAAATTTCTCTTACAAGCGGTATTTTCATCTAGTCGAGTCTTTGCCATAATTAATTCATCAAAACAATGTTTCCATTTTTCTCCAGTAGCCCTGGAAAGCAACTCTGCTAATCTAAGTAGTTATTTTTGTTTATCATTTTGGGATTAACATAGTCCCTTATCTTTTGCATCGGTTTGTTAATGGATTACCTGGTTTTCACTATAATATGGGCCGCGTTAGGCAAAAAGGGCCCGGACGACATTCAAGTTAAATAATTCCTACAATGGTGGTCCTAATAACAGGTTGAAGATTGTATTATATTCTTGACGAGGAGCGCTACATTTAATTCATAACAATAAATGTCAGTTTCAAGAAATTGACAACAAAAATCAGGGATGAAATTTACGTGATTTTTATGCAAGGGCCCGATTACAAATATGACCACAAAAATTTGAATACCTGTCAAAGGGGATGATTTTGATGTATGACATTCATTTATACCTGCTGGCATTAAAGAGTAAAAAAAAATAAGATGAACAAGATGATCACTTTTTGGCCAAAAAGTGTCTCTTCTCCAGTCATTCTGCTCCCCGTAGCTCATAATATGATTTTAGCAATAGTATAAGTTACACCTTGAAACAATTGTCTGATGATAAGGAATCATTTGCGCCTGCTAAAATTGTGATCACACCTTTGTGTAAAAATATCGTAAATTTCGTCGTCGATTTCACTTGTCAATTTCATGAAATCAACATTACTTGTTAATAGCACAATGTGGCGCTCGCGATGCATATTGTATTCGCAGCACAAGTATAAGAAACATGTTACAATTTCAAAAAGACATTTACATATTATGTCGTCCGGGCCCTTTTTGCCTGACGCGGCCCATATTATAGAGACATATGGGGATTTTGCAGGTAATTTGAAAAATAATAAAAAGTTATCAGAGACACAAACTAATAACATGTTGGAGAGGGCGTATTACAATAACCAACTGTGCTAGGATTTGTGCAGATATTTTAGATACCGCCAAAATTAAAAACCATTTACAGACGTAACTTGTATTGTGCGGTGGGACAAGTCTTGTCCACCAGAATACCAACGCCTGTAAATTTCAAACTTTAATTGTAAGCTCGTAATTTTGTAAGGGAAAAATATAGCCCCCTAACATTTGGCAATATTGCTTATTTTGGTGTGCTCTTTCAAGCCATTATATTATAAATTGCATTTTGTATTTCAAATACCTGCAAAATAATATCCCCATTTGCGACGCTTGTTTATCTCCGCATCTCTGAGTAGAACAAGCGATGATAGACCATTACATAAATGGCGTCTAATTTGAATGTTTAGGGATCTTTAGTTATATATTCTTGTGAAAACGATTATGTGTAGCAACGTGAACTCCAGGACAATACCTATTTAAATTGGATGCCATTTATGCAATGGATCTATTAGCCTAGCTCAGATATAGAATCTCAGATCAGCCTGATACCAAACAATAAATCGTATGGTCTTTATTAGTCATCTGCTAGGATACTCAAAGCTGCCAAAAAATTATCAGCAAACCTTTAGCAGTAATAATGAATTTGTCCATTACCTCGGGTAAATATCCGAAGTAGTTCAAAACTGCTAAAATTATACCTATTGTTAAAGATGATGATGAAACCGAACCAGGGAATTACCAACCAATTTCCCCTTTATCTATTTACAACCGTATTTTTGAAAAAAATAATGCACATTAGACTAACACTAGTTTTGGAAAAACATGATGTTCTTGCTAAATGTCAATATGCTTTTAGAGCACAACATTGTACTCAACAGGCGATTTTAGATATAATTAGTAAAATTTACAGAAATATGGACAACAAAAAATCACATGCGGAATCTTCCTTGACCTAAAGAAAGCTTTTGATATGATCAATCATTCCACCCTTCTAAAAATCACTATGGCATAAAGACGATAAACGACTGGTTCGCGTCTTACCTAATCGGGAGAAAACAAACAACATCAGTATTTCAAATGACGTACCAACTCTATGTGAAGTCCCTCAAAGTTCGGTGTTAGGCGCCTTGTTATATCGTATTTACATTAATGATATTGACCATTCCAGTTCGTAGTTCGATTTTCATCTCTTTGCTGATTATACTAATATTCTGTATGCAAACAATGACCTACACAAACTAGAACGAAATGTTAATAAATAGTTATCTAAAGTAAGTGACTGGTTAATTGCTAAAAAACTGACCTTGAACACTAAGAAATCTAATTTTGTAATTTTTCATCCACATCAAAAGAACATAACTTACAATCCTGATATAAAAAATTATGACACAATAATGATGAACATTGCATCACTGGAAAGAAAAGAGTACGTCGAATACTTAAGTATTATGATAGATTGTATAACCTTTCATGAAACTATCATATCAATTATATATCGTCGAAAATAAGCAGATCTGTCGGAATTCTTTCAACTTCGTGCAGTGACCTACAACGAGTTTTATATCGAACAAAACATCATTATTTTTTATGTAGAATGGGTGCTAATGTCTGGAATTCAATACCAAATAGCTTAAAAAGAAATCTAAAAAAGTATGTCGTACAATTCTTACTAAAGAAGATATATATATATGTGTGTGAATGTCACTCAAATTATGCAGAAAGTCTCCAAATAATTTTTTATATAAAATTACATATTCGCTTTACATCATTAATCCTATATATTATATTGCAAATTAATTATATTTTGTAAATTAAGTCTTACCATTTTCTCATTTCCTTTGCATACCAGCTACACCACAGATAGCTCTGTGCGTGTTCAACGTTAAATAGTTATATATGCATTATGAAAATATATTTTTTTCCTTTTCTGTTCCTTTCCTATATCTCCAGCCTCGACTACACTCTGGAGGGTATATATATATTTGTAAAAATGTAAAAATGAAATAAAAGTATGTGTAAAGTGCCTAATATATAATTATGAACCTTTTTTCAAATATCAATAGTCAGTTTCGTATTCGTATTCGAAAATTACCGCTGAATGCAATGAGAAGGTGCAAAGCGTGAAACTACAACAGTACACAGTGTTGTGAATAGCCCAACTTCTCGCTGGTATTTACGAATGTTTAAAACTTCAGAATGAAGCTAACCCTGCGTATATGCGTCTGTAGTAATTACATTCAGCGGTAATTTTCGAATACGAAACTGGACTATTCTACATCAAGTGAAGAGTAGAATTATACAATGATTTCTTTATTTGTCAAATGGCCAATGTTTCGGATGCGACGCAGGCTAAAGTTTAGATGCTCAGCCTCAACTACAAAGATTGACAGAGTTCTTTGTACTTGCAGGTCTTCCAAACTGCCATATATTTAGCACAATACCGATTAGATTGTCTCAAACTTTGCTTATTAATTCGCGTCGCAAGTGGGAAATTTTCTTTTAGTTTCGGTGGGAAACTGGGAAGGCACGTACGCGATGGGCACATCAATAGCGCATGCGCGTGACGTTTAACCGCGGTGTGGACTAAAAAAAAGTTGAGAAATGCATGCCACAGGGTACCCGTGGCACATAACTCATTGCCACAAGGTTTGTGGGATACAATCCACCCTCCCTCCCTTGGGTGTACATATGTAATTAATGATTAACCATTGAATTTAGGGTGAAACAGCGGGAGTGGGTGGGGATTTCACAGAAATCGTATCCAGAACGTTTACTGTAAATGACAAGTTACGGTGTTCCTATAAAGATCACTCGCCCCAATGTTCATGCGCTGTATATACCAAATGAAGAAATAAGGAAATATTAATTCCTGTGTATACTTTTTCACCCTTAGATACAATAAGGATAGCGGGAACGTTAATGACAATCGACTACACCTTCATTCTGCTCATTCTTGGTTCACTTCTCCCCGCTATATTAATAGTAGTGGGGCTTGCTGTGGTACACCTGCTCAACAAGGAGGGGGAAAAGAAAAAGAAGACCAAAATTGACAGGTAAGGCAGCTCTCTTTCTCAGTGTCAATGTGTTAAATACTGGGCCTTTTGCAGGACACAATCACGTGGTTGTCCTGAATAGCAAACAATGGGCCTATTGCAGGATACAATCACGTGGTTGTACTGAATGGCACACAATGGGCCTATTGCAGGATACAATCACGTGGTTGTCCTGAATGGCACACAATGGGCCTATTGCAGGATACAATCACGTGGTTGTGCTGAATGGCACACAATGGGCCTATTTCAGGATACAATCACGTGGTTGTCCTGAATAGCACACAATGGGCCTATTGCAGGATACAATCACGTGGTTGTGCTGAATGGCACACAATGGGCCTATTGCAGGATACAATCACGTGGTTGTGCTGAATGGCACACAATGGGCCTATTGCAGGATACAATCACGTGGTTGTGCTGAATGGCACACAATGGGCCTATTGCAGGATACAATCACGTGGTTGTGCTGAATGGCACCCAATAGGCCTATTGCAGGATACAATCACGTGGTTGTACTGAATGGCACACAATGGGCCTATTGCAGGATACAATGACGTGGTTGTACTGAATGGCACACAATGGGCCTTTTGCAAGATACAATCACGTGGTTGTACTGGAGGCCAAAACATTTTTTTATTCATATATTTAAAGATACTCGTACGAGATCGGTAGTGTAAATTAGCAAAACTTAGGCAACACCTGTTTGTAAATGCTATTTTCCAACTCCAATCGGTTGTCGATCTTCCTAAAACAGCGTTTTCAAAGAGAGCTTGCCACCCAGCACCCATGGCAACGCCTTTCCCATCGGGAACACGAGCTCATTTCATTCCTTTACGAAGCATTATATCAGCACGTGACTGTTTCCTGCAAAAGGCCTATTTGTATGAGATCTGTAGTGTTATTAGCAATGTCATTTTCCACCTCCAACCGATTTTCGATCTTTTGAAGATTGGCTGCCATCTAGTAACGTAAGGCCTTTCCCATGGGACCACGAGCTCTCGTTATTGAAGTAACATATATGTTAGCCTGTGAACATGCTCATGGGAATAGGCGAATCCTTGTTTACGTATATTTCCTCATTAGCAATACATCAAACTTCAAGCGACGCACACGTAAGAAGTCTATAAATCGAAAATTCCCTGGGGGGACTTCAAGGTAAAAAGGGTAGGGGTGACCTTCAGATAACCTCGAAAAATACCCTAAAAATACCAAACCGTGAAAAATTTCCCACCGTACCCTATAATGTACCTCATGGTCTAAAAATCACCCTGAAAATGGATTTCTCTTGGACAAACCCTAAAAATAAGACGATAATATAGGAAGAACCCCCCCCCCCCCCCCCCCCCTCAGGGGCGAAAATTATTGTCACACTTGGTAATCACCGAAAATTTTAGAGTGATATGATAAATATATGTATTTTGAGGAATGAGTGTTTAAAAATCTCAAAATTTACAAAAAATGTATGGCTGTCAGCAACTCTTGCCACCCAGCCCATTTTTCAGTTTTCACAAGCCAATTTCCCCATAAATATTTAACATATCAATCTCAAATTTTTGGTGATTATATCTTTCAACTGATGTAGTCTGTTTGTTTGTAGCTTGAAGTTTGATTTATGCTAATAAGGCAAACATGTAAACAATGACGTCACCAAAGATTGCCCTATTGTTTCGGTACGTTTGCGGACGGCCAATCAGAATGACCCAAAAATATATCTAGAGTTCGGTACGTAAGTGGTCGGTAATTTTAATTACTTAAAAGTGCTCGGTAAGTGGTCGGTAAGTGGTCAGTAAGTGCTCGGTAAGTGCTCGGTAAGTGGTCGGTAAGTGGTCAGTAAGTGCTCGGTAAGTGGTCAGTAAGTGGTCGGTAAGTGCTCGGTAAGTGGTCAGTAAGTGGTCGGTAAGTGATCGGTAAGTGGTCAGTAAGTGGTCGGTAAGTGGTCTGCCGACAATTTACTGACAACATATTTACGGTGCAACTTATTCACTTTAGCCAAGATTATCACTAACGATTTTATTGTATTTTCTAAGTTTGATAGACCTCGAGGACGGCGTGGTTGGAGGGGTACTAATGGAAGACCCCATTTATACCGCTATGTACAGAGAGGCCCAGATACGTCACGAAACGAAACTGGGCTTTGAACCGGAAGCATACGGAGTCAGTGAATATTCCAGTGACAGTGAATATAACCCTTATCAGGACATTGGGGACATGGACGATTACCAGGGACTTGATCCTGCGGGTGCTCCCACGATGATGGATTATCACATTTTTGGACCTGTGACAAGGGGTCCATAAGTGTCGTGTTTTTATACCTTATTTAACACTTCGTTGGTTATAATTTTTAGAGAAAATAGCAGGGTTGTGAGTTAATCTAAACAATAATATGAAGCGAAACTCACAGCGGCTATATCGAGTCAGAATAGTACCAGGCAGGGGTAGAACATATTATGCAGCTTCGGTGTATGGCAAATCTGGTTCTGGTCTTCGGTCTTGTTTGGTGACTCTGGCTCGTGGAGCAAGAACCAGACCTTCGAAGGAGTGAAGCCTTAGCCACCAAAAAGACAAAAGATCGGCGCCATGCAGAACTGATGTATAGGTCAAAGCCAGAGCCATAAGAGGCCAAATGCAAGACCAGAGCCAGAGCCACCAAAGGTCAGCGAGGCTGGAGACAGAGTCATCATGACGGTTTGTCTGTCTGGTAGTTAAACGACACAGATGATGCATTCGAAGATGTTAAGCAATGTACATTGATATTGGTGGAAAGTTTAGTTTTCCTGGCAAAATCCTTAGACGCACTTGTTAACCACTTATACTAAATGTATGAACAAGTATGGTTGAACCGGGAAGAATCGCATGCATCTGCCTTCCTGCCTGGTGCTATAGTGGACTCATGGCTTAATCGTATAATTGCATTAAAATCTTGAAACACTTTCTTGGTGTATATTTGTTTTAGTCTCCTGATCATGTCTTGTCATTGTACATCCTGTGTACAGGCATGGGTTTGTTAATACTAAAATATGCACCTATTAACATACACAATTAAGCGGCAACATTGATTGTCACAGTTGATAATCACCGAAAATCTGAGAGTGATATGATAAATATATTTTGAGGAATGAGCGTTTAAAAATCACAAAAATTACAAAGAACGTATGGCTCTCAGCAACTCTTTCCACCCAGCCCATTTTACAGTTTTGAAAAGTCACTTTCTTTCTCAAATTTTCGGTGATTACTAAGTCTAAAATTATCTTCCAACTGATGTAGTCTGTTGGTTTGTAGCTTGAAGTTTAATTTATACTAATGAAGCAAAATATAAACAATGACGTCAGCAAGGATTGGAAGCCTATTAGAAGGAAGTGCAACAAGATCTTTGCATAATATGGGTTCCTACTTCCAGTTGCGCTAATGGGAGGCTAGAGATCCAGTTCGGCATGGAAGTGAGGCCACATATGTGTCATGATGTATAACCAGAAGTAGGAACCCAGAAATACAAAACTTTCACACAATGGTTTATTAAACAAAATGACTGCTGAAGCATTCGCTTACGGGATATCCCAATAAATACTAGGGTTTACCACTTTACTGCCCACACCGCTGGCGGGACATACCGATAAATACTTGGGTTCTCACTTTACTGTTCACGTCCGCTTACGAAGTGTTCGCTTTCGCTTACAAGCGGCTACATGTTATATGAAAGATTCGCCGAGAGTTTATGCTTTTCTTGGCAGTGCCTTCAAAGCGTCTTGTCTGTAAAATTCGATATAGCCGACCGTCAATCAAACGAGGAATTACGTCTCAAACAAAGCTTTCAAACGCGTGCCGCCTAGAGTTAATTAATTCTGGACGGTACCAGTTTGATTGACGGTCTGCTAAATCGATTTTTATAGACGAGACTTGTAACTTCCAGGGTCGCACATCAACGTTAACGGTAATAAAATAATTAAAATTGATAAAGCAGAGCAGTCTTCGATCGAATATAAAAATAGGGCCCCTAAGGGCAACTCGTGGATGGTCAGTGAGCTATTTTGGTATATACTAAAAATCACGTGACCGATGACGTCAACCTCTACGTCATCACCACTAAGTGAATCGTGGGAAAATAATACCATACCTGTCCAAGTTTAAACTATCTGGCATTAGAAATGAGGGAGATATGGGCATGTACTTAAACACGTAATCGATGACGTCATCGTTACGTCATCGCCACTAAGTGATTGATAGCAACCCACTATCATGTCTGTCTAGGTTTGAGCCAGCTGGCATTAGAAATGAGGGAGACATGGGCAAATGTACTTCAAATCACGAGACATGTGACGTCATCGTTACGTCATCACTACTAAGTGATTCACCACTAAGTGATTTGTGGGAACCCACTACCATGCCTGTCCAAGTTTGAACTGTCTGGCATTAGATATGAGGGAGATATGGGCATGTACTTAAAATCATGTGACCGATGACGTCGTCGTTACGTCAGCACCACTAAGTGACTGTGGGGATCCAATTACATGTCTGTCCAAGTTTGAACTGTCTTACTTAAAATCACGTGACCAATTACGTCATCGAAACGTCATCACCACTAAGTGATCACTACCATGTCTGTCCAGGTTTGAAGTGTCTGGCATTAGAAATGAGGGAGATATGGGCATGTACTTAAAATCACGTGACCGATGACGTCATCGTTACGTCATCACCACTAAGTGATCGATAGGGACCCACTACCATGTCTGTCCAGGTTTGAAGTGTCTGGCATTAGATGGGCACCGTCAATACATCTTCTCCAGCATGACCAAATCTTTTCGAAACCTTGGACGTTCATTCGGAAAGTCAACAGCGGGTCGTCAACAGCGACGAATAAATTATCTCATATCCACCTCAACCCAATAACTCGTTCTGCACATGCGTGCATCCGCGAGTTAAATTACTATTGTGTGTGGAATAAACGACCAATTTATAGCTTGATTACGTCTAGAACCTTCGCTTGATAATGGCTAATTGTGTTGACGCATGCAGTCTAAGTAGTTCTGGAACTTCCAATCTGAACAAGGATTGTGTGACGAAGTTATTATTTAGTGTAACCATGGATCATAATGTAGCTAAATCAGATTGATCTTTAAATAAAAATGCCCGTCTGAACTTTGAAATCACATATCGAAGAGGTTAAAACGAGTTTTTATCCGGTGCACATCGGCGCGGAATTGAGGTTTTGGGAATCTAACGCTTGCCAAATGTAACTTGCAAACGTTTTATCAAATATAAACAGTGCATGACCCGGAGGTCAACTGGCTGGAAGATCGATCAAAGAAAACACATGTTGATGGAACCTATGTGAATATATTATCTTATTTCAGTTCATTTTCTCATTCGAGAATTCCGAATGCAGAACTTCGAATTCAGGAATACTCATGATTGACTTTAAAACGCTTTACTTATTAACTCACGCCGTTCTGTTCAGCTAAGCTAAGCAAAGTGCCGCTATATACATGCTGTAAAACAGTAGAGAAAATGATTATATATGCAGGGAGACTTTATATGGAACGGAATACTACCATGAAGTCTATACCAAAACGCCATCGGAGAGTCCCCATGTACACAGAAAATCTCGAAGTACACACCATAAAACGATGAATAAATTAGCTAGGACCCACTAACCCTAATAACTCGTGTTCTGCGCTTGCGCACATCCACGAGTTAAAAACTACTTCGGTTAATTTTGCTGAAATGAAACCAAACGGCTTTTCGTTTCAGCGATAGTTATCCACTATTGCGGTTATTTTTCCTCGTGCTTGGTTCGAGTAAAACCAACCAGGTATTACTCCAGTTCACGATTGGTTCATTGCAGGAATACAATCACGTGGTTGTACTGAATAGCAACAAACACTGACTTCAATTATTTAACAAACAAGAGCCCATCTGGGCTTTCACTCGGGCCACATGAGATTGAAGATGGAGTGCACTTTCATTTGAAATCCTTTTAGTAATAACCGAAGGGAAGAATTATTAGCTGAATTTAGCAGTCTTTAGGAGTGGCCGGTAGCGCGGTGACATGCATTCTCTGCTCCCCTAGTATATATATTTCTCGTGTATGCAAATTAAAGAAGTTGACCTCTACTTATTCATCTACCGCACGCTTACAATTTAGTCTGCTGTTCTCCAGGTTCAGAGTACTAATAGATGAGTGTCTCAAATATATGTTTATATTTGTCCCATATTATAAGTTGTATCCTGTCCACCTATGATGGAGCTATCATATGATATATTTCTCTGCTGTTCATTCTACCCTGCGGCTCTTTATCGCAGCTCGCGTCCATATCAGGTATTTATTAACTGAAATGCCTGTTGGTTATATACCCTCCTTCCCAAAACTGATCTGCTCATTATATTACAGAACTATAAAGGGAACTGTTGGAAGCCTTTAATTTCTCGAACCGAAACCTCGGCCGTGAGAGGATTCTTGTTTAAGTTGACCTTGAGAGTCAGTTGAATATTGCTTCGCTCATCATAAATTATTCTGTGCGAGTGTTTATTTCTCCTCGGTATTTCTGACAGCCAAACACACGCTCAAAATTATTTTAGTGCATGTTGGCCTACAGATCACGGTGTTTGCGCTGGTATGTATTATGACCGAGAGGCATAAAACCTACGAAACGTACTTCAAACAAGAATACCGTCCGCGGATGGCAAAATCTATCAGCGCCACGAGGTCAACAAATCGACAAAGAAATGCAGATATAAACACGCAATGATTTCAACCTCACCGTACCTTAATTCATGACCTGACAAGACACTGTTCAGTTTCACTTTCACTCTCAGCTTTGCTCTTGAGTTTGAGTTCGGCTTTGTTAAAGACTTCTTATTCAGTTGTATGGTATTGTGCAGTATATTTGAGTATGTACAGAGATTCAAATAACAAAGCCGTGGCGAAAGAGAAGCTTAAACGAGAAATATTTTGTCCTCCTAGAAAAACACAACATCTTGCCCTTTCTATCGAAGAAGGCTTGATTTCAGCAGAAAGGAAAACGCTAAATTCCAATTCGATATGTGTGGATCTTCGAGTCCTTCAGGTCCGGCGTCGCGTCGTATATAAAATCACAGGCCATCTGGGTAAAAAACGCGGTCCTTCGGCTCCGACAAGAGCGCCAGTTGCAATATCCTGAGCCTGTTGGAAGGCTTTCGCACGAGTGAAGTTAAATAAAACATTAAACTGCTTACATTTGAGAGATGGGACTCCAAATTTGAGAGAGATTTGCTCGCGGATCCACCATTTTGATTTACTGTATTCAATTATGTAAATAAATTAACCTGGCGAGTATTACGTGACCAGCACAGTGCGATCTGATTGGTGTGAATTTGACCTGTAACGGATGCGCAGAAATTTTGCGACAACCAACAACAACAACAAAAAAATTACGACTTGCATTTTAAGACTCGTTGCTGCCACAGGCAGCTCGAGTAATTAGTTATACTTGATATCGATTGTGCATGAAGTGAACAGTCCAACGGTAGAACATTTCTTGATTTGGGTGTTACGTCTACGAGATATGAAGGTTTATATTTCGAATATGCTAATTCACGTGCGCATTTCATTGGTTATTAAGCTATATATCAGCACGTGACTGTTTTCAGTAAAGCTCTATATATATATCAGCACGTGACTGTTTCCAGTAAAGCCTTTCCCATGGACTCACGTGCACAATTTATTGGTTATTAAGCGATATATATATCAGCACGTGACTATTTCCAGTAAAGCTCACGTGTGCAATTCATTGGTTATTAAGCGATATCATGATATCAGCACGTGACTATTTCCAGTAAAGCCTTTCCCATGGACTCATTTGCGCAATTCATTGGTTATTAAGCGGTATATCAGCACGTGACTGTTTCCAGTAAAGCTTTTTCCATGGACTCACGTGCACAATTCATTGGTTATGAAGAGATATATCAGCACGTGGCTAATTCCAGTAAAGCCTTTCCCATGGACTCACGTGCTCATTTCATTGGTTATCAAGCGATATATCAACACGTGACTGTTTCCAGTATTGCTCTATATATATCAGCACGTGACTGTTTCCAGTAAAGCCTTTCCCATGGACTCACGTGCGCATTTCATTGGTTATTAAGTGACATATCAGCACGTGACTATTTCCAGTAAAGCCTTTTCCATGGACTCACGTGCGCAATTTATTGGTTATTAAGCGATATATCAGCACGTGACTATTTCTAGTAAAGCTCACGTGTGCAATTCATTTATTATTAAGCGATATATATCTATCAGGACTCGCGAATAAGCAAAAACCGTGGACGAATATCCTGCTTGTTGAACGTTAGATCTGTATGAAGATCTAAACAGCCAAATAATAATAAAAAGAAGCGAGAAGTCCAAGGACTATAGTAAAGCTGAAACAACGTGTATAGTTTTAAACGTACTATATTTCGGCTAGCCAAACTAGCCTTCTTCAGGTACTAGATGTTGTAAGTAGAGAGTTCTAAAATAGGGGGTTACAATATATAGGATTTCACAATATGTAAATAGGAAGTGACGCAATGGAACGGATACTGGTAAAAAATGATGAAATAATAAAGTGATGTAGATAAGGTAAATAAAGGAAGGTAACAAATTAAGATAATTAAACTAATGGATGCAAAAAACTAATACAATGTGAATAGATGAATAGGAAATAAGGTGAAAGTGAGCTAGGTTTCATCACGTCTATTGATGCCATGAGGTTCGAGTGTTTTGGCCTTGTCTATAAGGTAGGATTCTCTGGCTTTACGAATCGAGTCTCGTGAGGAATGCATGAGTTCTAAGGGAATGAGTTGCATGTTAGTTTTAGAATGGTTAGGGTTAGAAAGAAAATGTTCTGCAACAGTGGAGGGTTTAGACTTAATGTTAGGTTCGTCAACTGATCGTCTATGTTCGTTGAATCTGTCTTTGAGGCGTCGTTTGGTTTCACCTATGTATTGGAGGTGACAGAGATTACATTTTACCATGTATATTATTTTTTTAGAATTACAAGTGATATGCGAATGGATTAAACGGGTTTCACCTGTGGAATGGAAAGTGTATTGTTTAAGACCGTTGACGATGTAGGGGCAAGTGGCACAATTTTGCCCGCAACGGAATGAGCCAAGTGGGAGTGTGCGTGTGGAATGATTAGTAGTGTTATTGGGTAATTGTGATTTAACTAGAAGGTAACGAAGGTTAGGACGTCGGTGGGAAACGAGAGGAAAGCTAACAAAAACGTTTTTGCAACGATCGGATGAAAGTAGTATATTAAGATGTTTGTGAATTATACGAGAAATGTTAGGAAGTGCTGGGTTATAAGTGGTAATGAATGGTATACGTTGTGAGTTTTGCGAACGTTTAGTATGTAACGCGTCGTTACGAGCAATGTCAGCAGCGCGCTTTATTTGTCTGTTAAGAAATGTGCGGTTATAACCTCGTTGAAGGAGATAAGTTTTCAATTCGTTAGTGCGGAGTTTAAAAGCGTTGTCGTTAGAGCAAATGCGGCGGAGACGGAGAGCTAAACTAAAAGGGACAGCTTGTTTAGTGTGCAGAGATGGCAAAAAGAGTTAAGAAGATATTGGTGTTTATCAGTGGGTTTAGTGTAAAGGTCAGTTTCAATGTAACCGTCACGCAAGGAAACGGTTACGTCAAGAAATGGTACATGAGTAAATGAATGTGATGAGGTGAACTTGATAGTTGGATGAAGATTATTAAGAAAATCTATGAAAGCATTGACCCTCGGTCCAGATCATGAAAATGTCATCAATGTATCTTAACCAAGTGTGGTGTGTAGGGAGCCTGAGAAAGAGCGTTATTTTCAAATTTACCGAGGAATAAATTAGAAAAAGAAGGAGCCATTCTAGTACCCATGGCTGTGCCATGAATCTGGAGGTAGTGTGTGTCGTTAAAAGAGAAATTATTCATAGAGAGGATCATGCGTATTAAGTCACAAAGTGTATTAGTAGGAATATCTTTGTTAATACGAATTTGTAGGAAATGATGACATGCATCAATACCATCTTAAGTTTATGGGGAATGTTAGTATACAAGGATGATACATCTAGAGTTACAAGAATGGCATTATCAGGAAGCTTACCAAGATTAAGGAGTTTTTTAAGAAAATCAGTGGTGTCTTTAATGTACGAAGGGAGAGAAGAGACGAGAGGTTTGAGATAAAAATCGACGAATTCAGAAATGCGTTCATTGGGATGGCTGTTAGATGAAATTATGGGGCGTCCAGGATTACCAGTTTTATGTATTTTGGGTAAAATGTAGAAACGTCCAGGTTTAGCATTAGTATGTATGAGGTACTGTTTAATTTTAGCGTCGATTAAGTTCTCATTAGACATGCGATGGACATAGAAAGTAATGCGTTTTTGTATGTCGTTAGTAATATCTCCGTCGAGTTGTTTGTAGAATTTAGTGTCACTAAGTTGTCGGTTACATTCGTTGATGTACCAGGTTATGTCCATCACGAGAGTACCAGAGCCTTTGTCAGCGGATTTGATTACTATGTCTTGTTGTTTAGTAAGTTGACGTATGGCTTGACGTTCGAGTGTGGATAAGTTATCGGAGATGTGATTAGGTTTAGTAGTAATTATATCCTGTTCAATAGCGTTTAAGAAAGCATTTAAGGCAGGTTCCCTGTCTACAGGGGGAGTCCATGAACTTCTGTTATGGAATGGGTTACATGACTACATGAATGACTACAGCTCTGATCCCACCCCCCCCCCCCCCCCCCCGTAACCCATTCCATTTTTGACATATGGGATCTCCATCTGGGGTAACACCTATGAATCCACCTTGAATCGAACTATATTACTACAAAAAAGGGCATTAAGAATTATTACGTTTTCAGATTTCAAAGAACACACCCTACCTTTATTTAAAAAGCTAAATATTCTCCGATTTACTGATTTGGTCTTTTTTCCTAATGCATTCTTTATGTATTATACCAGTAAACTGCCACCAGCCTTTGATGAGTTTTTTAAGAAAACCAATAAAGTACACAAATACAATACTCGGCTAGCTTCAAAAGAATCATTTTATCTCCCTTCAGTAAAAACAAACTATGGAAAATTCTGCATTCGGTTTCAAGGAGTGAAAATTTGGAATTCTATTAATGAAAACTACAAATACCTGAAGAAATATGCTTTTAAACAGAACATTAAATCAGATATTATTAGTGGTTACTCCTAAATGAAGGGCTGTGTGCAAAAAGGGCGTAAGTTACTCTTAACTTGTTGTTGCTGTTTGTAGGCTTGTCGGATTCTGTATTTGCCGAGTCCATTCCTCGTCAGCAAGAGGTTCATCTGAGTATGGTTCGACGACATCATCGACATGACGTTCACTGCAGCTTCGTCGTCAACTGTGTCTATGGCGTTCTCAGCCTCAATATACTGGAAATTGGGTATGTATCCCGGTATAAAGTTGTGCTAAGAATCGTCTGAGAGTGAACTGTTATCGGAATCCGAAGAAACAATTGACATTTTTGTAAATTCAGTACTCTTGTCTCTGGCCGGTGAACGTTCGGCAAACGATTTCCCACGGGCGTAGAGGGAGGTTGAGTTCGCGAGTTTTTCTTGAGAACCCTAGCTCTAGGTGGGCAAGATCTCGTTTACTGACCGGTTAGAGTTTTTTATGATTCAGGGTAGGGTTTTAGTTAGTTTAAAATTCCCAGCATAATTTTCCGTGTAATTATTTCTGTGACACCGCGAACTCAACCTCCCTCTACGCCGCGCCCGGGGGAAATCGTTTCTCTCACTCCTCTGACGTCACAGGTCCCAGTCTCCGTAGTCGCTCGGTCAGTATTCTGATCGATCGATTTCAATGCTCGCAAAAAAATACAGATGCTTCAAATTCGATTTTTTTTAGAAATCGTTTGTCCAGATAGCTTATTTTTTCTTCATAGGCACTTTAAAGAATCGAATTCTATTTCAAAAGCGGGAGTTTTAATTTATTTTGCCATCCATCTGTCAACACCATTTTATTGTTTTAGAACCTTATAAATGTATTTTACACGTACTTTTCACATGTACTTAAAAAAAAAAATCGTGTAATGTCTCGTTTAGAAATATGGTTGTAATTTACTAACAGTGAACCCCCTAGATGAGCAGTTTGCTCTTGGCTTTTGTTTGGAATGGTATTGGATAACTATTGTACTAAACTTGAATTCTGCTTGACAAAATGGTGCACAAATTTTGGCGCCATTTTTCGCCACTGACCAAATAATTTTCTTTTCAATAACAGATTGGAGTTCTGTTCAATTCAAGTTTGTGCTTGGCTTCGGAAGGATCAAACAGATTTAGAGGAAGATTGAGCAAGACTTATTCTTGAAGGTAAACGTATTTATAACAATGCACATGCCGTTGAGTTTGGCGCGAACATTACTGAATATTCTAAGAAACATTTACAGTGTATGTACTTCCTCATATTGTTATATTTTGAGTGTAAATAAATGTATTCTTGTTGTTGTTAACGGTACGGGTAGTAGAACCTGGCTATAAACCACAAAGTAATGTTGCAGGCTTCAGTACTTTTTATATTGCCTTAATTTGGGAAAGGGCTTTAAAAATTTAAACTTACGGTACCACCTTTTAATATTTTAATATCTTCATACCTCTTTCCCCTTGTCATATTAAAGTGAACTTTCCCTTTTGTTACATTTTTAGGATCAAGGTGATGAGAAATGAACGTTCAAAGCAATGGACAGGATACCAGAACATCTATTTTCAAAGCAACAATGTAAACAGCCTAAGTGTGATCAGATCTGGTAACAGCTAGCTGTTGAACCAGTCTACACAGTAGAAGAGATTGGTTTTGGATAAAGTAAGAGAAATTTAATAATTATATACATGTATGTTCCTGAAAATCAGTTGCTCGTGGTGCTCATGCACAGACTTCATTTCCCTTTTTTGCAAAAGTTAAATGTATGCTGGTTAACAGACATCCTCATGTGATATTCCGACTTTTGTTTAATATAATGAGCCACTTACTCTAATAATATACTGCCTCCAAGAAAATCAACTACATTGAATCGAACTGGCACTCGAGCACACTTTAGCTATGCTCCTTTTTATTCTTTTCAGTCATTGTTTATTTCGACAGTCACTTGTTGACCTTTTTGCAAATATTTTGAGAATTTATTTATAAATGTTAGGGTGCATAGGAGTTCCATTTCTGGGCCTTGTACAATAATAGTCATTCACTCTACTGTTATATTTAATTTCCTTTGCTATATTATTTCAGGTGCAATAAGAAGGCATATCTTACAGTTGGTGTCAGAAAAAAATCAGTGATGGATGTGACTTTGAGGTAGATAATTATGTATTGACCTCTTGAGAGACTACATGTAATTCAGATGTGACTCCATTTCTGAGTAAATAAAACTATGTACTTGACTTATTATCTACTGTTTAATTATATATTTCAGCCATAGAAATATGCCATAATTATGTTTATTCATTACAGAAAACACATGTTCCTGCAAAGAAGGCATACTGCCCTTCTCTGCCCTGAAGACATCAGTCAGAATTTTGGTAAGTTCAGTACATCTGATCTTAGAAACAATTACACAAGGTTGAAAGCGTATTAAAACTGATAGTTAACTCTTCTCTTTGCCGAAATTGCCAATAAAAAATACCTTTGTGTTGATATGAGTACTAATTAAATCATCCCATCAAGCTAGCTAAAAGGAACTTCCATGTAACATTAAAGAGAACCTGAAGTATACATCAGCTTTGTATTTTCAAGACAGAGCAAATGCTGTTTGAGACACTTCAGATTCATAGAAATGTTCACTGAGCTTTAACTGACTGTCAACTTAGCACAATTAATGTATATTATCACAAGAACCATGTGTATGTTGCTGTCCATGTCCTGCATTCAGGAAATAAGGAATAAAATAACAGAAATAATTATAGTATATATGTATGTTGTGACAATCACATAAAGAAAACCTGGCTGAAACAGGCAAAGACCAAGTTTAATTCATGCAATCTTGGCTCTTAAGCTCTATTGTAAATAGCTCACCATGAAATTAAATTAAAGTGACCTTAATTTCCACATTGATGTGTTATTGCAATTTGTTCTTTTTCATAGTATCATCTAACAATAATATTCATTGATAATTGTTTTCTAATGTTGGATCATGCATGGTTTCAATTAAAATACCAATATTGGCATTAAGGGTTCCAACATTGGTATTCAGAGTTCCATCATTGGGACTATAAAAATATACCAATATTGGAAACAGGAGTTCCAACATTGGAACTATACAAATATACCAATATTGGTAGCAAGAGTTCCAACATTGGGACTATAAAAATATACCAATATTGGTAGCAAGACTTCCAACATTGGGACTATAAAAGGATACCAATATTGGAAACAACAGTTCCAGCGTTGGGATTATAAAGAATTAAGACACCAATATTGGAAATGTAAACACTTTTCCAACGTTGGTAAATCATCAAGGTTACCAATGATATACCAATGATATACCACTAATATACCTATAATATTCCAGTGTTGGAATCTCATTTTTTTCATGTGAAATACACACTCAGCACATAATTATGATGAGCCAAGCAATATTCAACTCTCAAGGTAAACTTAAACAAGAAACCTCTCACGGCCGAAGTTTTGGTTCGAGAAATTAAAGGCTTCCAACAATTCCCGTTATAGTTCTGTAATATAATGAGCAGACTGAAGTTTTGGGAATGAGGGTAAAGCTTTTAATTAGAGATAACCAACAGGCATTTCAGTTAATAATCTTTAATCCAACAAATACCATTATGGACTCGTAATGGCTCATCATGTATAGCAAGAACAGCAGATAAAGTTACACAGAGGCACACAAATTGACCACGAATACAATTAACATGACTTCCAGAGGTTTTCTAGAGAGAACAGCCGCGGAGAAAGAGCCGCAGGGTAGAAAGAACAGTAGAGAAATATAGTGATAGCTCCATCACAGGATGGTCAGAATACAACTTATAATATGGTACAAATATAAACATACATTATATTTTGACACAATCATCTATTAGTACTCAGTCGGAACCTGCAGTATAACAGAACAGCAGACTAAATTGTAAACATGTGTTACACGAATTTACAGTAAAACGTCAACTTCTGTAATTTACATACGAGAAAAACAAAAATATTAAATTACATATATACTAGAGGAGCAGAGAATGAAAGTCACCGCGCTACCGGCCACTCCTAAAGACTGCTAAATTCAGCTAATAGTTCTTCCCTTCGGTTATTACTAAGAGGATTTCAAATGAAAGTGTATTTCATCTTCAAACTCATTGGTAACACACCATCAGAAATCTGAAGAAGAGTATTCCAAAATAAAAATCCTGGAACGCAAAATATCAAAGAAAAAACCTGCCTTGCACAACCTTCATTTAAGTATTACAGACCCATATATGGTATAGCTCTCGCCATATTTGGAAAACACGCAACCAATGTCTTTTCTTGTCTTGAAAAAATGGCGCACATGTTTATCCGAAAGTGCGAAGGGAAAATCTTGGAAAAGCAAGTTTAAAACAAGCAAATAATTATGCAGAACTGACAATTTACAAAAGTGTAGTATCACGTTGTTAAGATACCTGTTGTAAAATCTTTTGTGAAAGACTCCAGCACAGTTTAGTTTTCGGGTCCTCGAACAAGCCGAAGTTTGGCCAGAAAATCCCCAGCACGGCGGGATCCCCCGGTAAGGAATCACACAAGACCTCAACCTGATGAAGAACTTAAAAAATTACAAGGAAATGGACCACATAAATGTGTAGGTTTTCAATTCTTTCAGATCTTTTTTATTGTTGTCTTTTCTGTCTGAGCATGACTCCATGAGTTCGTTGGTTTTTGATGGAGCACGATCAAGCAGTGAGGGGATTGCCCCAGAAATTTGTTCTCCTATATATGAGTCCTGTTAACACAAAATGAGTGTTCCTTGCTAAGGCGCCTTTTGTGTTAACATGCCTCAATTTGTGCACCGTTTCAGTTTCAACTGGCCGCCGTTTCTCGAGATCTTGATGGATTTTAATGCAGTTTGCGGCAAAAGAACCGTCTTTTACTATACAACAACGTTCGACTACGTTTTAGCCGCTCCTGTGCATTAGAAACACCCCAAAATGTCACTTTTAGTTGATCAACTGCAAAAAGGTGATAAGGTAGAAAATCTCGAAAAACACCAAATCTCAAACAAGGAAATGATGGGATAGAAAGGCTATAAAGGGAAGCAAGTGTCATTTTACTATCATTGAAACCTAGAATATCAGTTATCAGCGCTTTAAACTGAGGAAATCGGGAATTCCACACAAGATGAGTCCTGTTAACACAAAATGAGTGTTTCTTGCTAAGGCGCCTTTTGTGTTAACATGCCTCATATGTACCTCTATGGCACTATATATGTACCTCAATGGCACTGTATCTGTACCTCTATGGCACTGTATCTGTACCTCTACAGCTTCGTTAAATGATTAGCTTTATTAAGGTGCATTTGTCATATGTATCTTAATATTTGAGTGCACATCTAAAGGTATAATATGACCAATCAGGTCAAGGTGAACCTGTTTCAGCACAAGTGATATAAGTATCACATGGGTCCAATAAAGAATCTTCAAGAACCTCGCACTTCCACGGTGGCATGACTTAAAGTGCCTATCACCCTTTTGCAATTTTGATAGCTTATGAACTTTCGAAACGTTTTGAGTACTTTTGTGAAGAAAGTTTTGGTTTAAAGTGAATACTTTATGTTCTACGCTTGTTTGAAATCGTGTAAATGTGACCTTTCCCGACCCATGACCGCGTAAGTAAAAGCCTGGGTCGAAACCTGGGTAGACGTCATCTTGACGTCATATAATTAATTTGGCTTTGCAATCATGTGAAGAAATACTCAACGTGTTGACTAAAATAACTTTTTTCTTTACTAACAACTCAAAAACTGTGTATATTTTCTATGCATCGATGTTGTTGTGATAAAAAGGCGGCATGGAGAATAATGCATTAATGAGATGACGTCTACCCAGGTTTCGACCCAGGCTTTTACTTACGCGGTCATGGGTCAGGAAAGGTCACATTTACACGATTTCAAACAAGCGTAGAACATAAAGTATTTACTTTAAACCAAAAAATTCTTCACAGAAGTACTCAAAACGTTTCGGAGGTTCATAGGCTATCAAAATTGCAAAAGGGTGATAGGCACTTTAAGTCTCACATTACATAGAGCGGTTTTCCGTTGAGTGTCGAAAAATAATTGCTTTCGAATTTGATTGGTTAGTTCTCCTCGTGATTGGTTGAAGTAAAAGCAATCGTAAATTACTTCAGTTCGTGATTGGTTCATTGATGCTTTTACTTGCTCCTGATTGGTTCACTGGTTTGGTTTTACGACACTTAATTGTAAACTGCTCTATACCGTAACTGAAGGGGGTCTGTGTAACAACGGTATAAATCATTACTGATCACGTTTCAAATTCTCCTTCGTAATCTGTTTTCTAAGGGAGAATTTAGAACTTGATCACAAGTGACTACTAATCACATTCCAAATTCTCCTTCATATCCTTTGGACCTTGATCACGAGTAAATTACTCTCTCTTTGCACGCTCCCTTCAAATTCTCCTTCAATCAAACTCTTCTGGATAAGCACCTAGGTAAACTGGTGGGGATGGGGGTGTGTTGATTGCCCCAGCTGCTGCTAACGCCGCGGGTTCATCGACAGCCTCCACTAACCCCAGTGTACCTCGAGTTTGTTTGACACATTGGAAGTCTACGTGACGACTCTTGCCTTCGTCCTTCTCCCAAGACATGTGTACAAATGGCCTCTGTACGTAGTTGTAGATTACTAGTGATTGAACATATAACACACATTTAGAATCCTAATTAACATTGACCAAATTCAAATATGGCTACGGCTAATTTGGACAGGATGGAAGAAAGTTTTATTGTTAAATTTTGCCTCAAAATGCATGAAATACCATCCAGGAGCACCTAGATTTTCAAAAGGTTTCGGGGAAGCATGCCGCAGCAACCCCAGCCTTTCAAGTTAAGTTTATTCTGCACTCTGTACTATTTACAATGACTACAGTTACAATTACATTAACAATACATTTAAATGAAAATAAAGAAATGTACATATTCTATATTGAGATCGTGCGCAGTGACCAAAGTAGCGTAGCTTCCGAGTTGGACCCTGCCTACGATTAAAGATACTAGATTCATTTAGGCACAGCTGAATATTCATATATTCATATTATAATATATTTTTTAAAGAGTAGTGGTATATTTGTTTTTAAATATACTAACAGAGCAAGCACATTTCAATTCCAAGTCGATTCCCCCCCCCCCCCCAGATTTTCGATGAGATGTACTTAAATGTATGCATTCCGTAGTTTGTTCGTGTTTTTGGTCTATTAAAATTTAGATTGGCGGCAAATCCTGTATTATAGGAGTGATTTTTTTGGGCAAGTGTAATGTAATTAGAAAAGACGGATGGCATTTGTGTTTTCTCATTGATAATTTTGTAAGTGAATGCTGCAATTCTTAATTTGAAGATATTATCAAGTTTTAGAAGTCTAAGGATATTAAAATATGGCGTTGCATTTTCTCTGCTATGAGCAAAAAATGTTTCGTAAGCATTTATTTTGGCAGGTACGTACTTTTGATAACTTGGTTGTATGTGTGTTACCCCAGCTCATGAGGCCATAGTATAAATATGGGTATACGAGTGTAGAGTAGAGTTGCTTCAATGTATTTAGATCAAGGTCATACCGGAGTTTATTTATAATTCCAGTATTTTTAGCGATTTTACTATTTACATGTTTAATTTGTTGCTCCCAGTTAATGTGTTCATCTATATAAATTCCTAAGTATTTTATATAGCTTTTTTGCTCAATATTAGTGATGTTAATTTTAGTGTTTTTTTCTTTGTTTAGGCTATAATCATGAAGTTAGTTTTTTTCATATTAACAGAGAGTTTATTTATTTCACAATAACGGAGAATTAATTTGAACTCTTGATTCATTACAGTTTCTAGGTCGTTTATATTATTACTTGATTATAATACATTGGTATCATCAGCAAATATACGAAAGGAAAGTTTGTTAGAGCAATTTGGCATATCATTTATATATAGTAAAAAAAGTAGTGGTCCGAGTGTTGAGTTGAGGTACTCCACAAGTCATCTGTAGCATACTGGATTTAACGTCATCTATTTTTACATACTGCTGTCGATTATTTAAATAATTGCTAAACCATGACAAGGGTAAGCCCCGAAGTCCATATTTCTTTAGTTTAGAAAGTAGAATTTGATGATTAACTGTATCAAACGCTTTGGATTAGTCTAAGAATAATCCACATGTTAATTGTGCAGTTTTTAACTGACCCGTTAATTCATGTATTGCTTGTTGTGTGTGCAGTTTTAATTGTGCAGTATTAATTGTGCAGTTTTTAACTGATCCCTTAATTCAAGTATTGCTTGTTCTGTGGAGTACCCTTTTCTAAAACCAAACTGGTGATCAAATAGGAAACATTTTTTTTTTCCAAAAATGATATTAACTGATCATATACAAGCCTCTCTAATATTTTTGCAAAAGGTGATAATGTTGATATCGGTCTATAGTTATAAGGATCAGTAACTATATCACTTTTATAAATTGGAGTAACTGCAGATATTTTCAGTATATCAGGCACAACACCTGTTTTAATAGATTCATTGTAGAAATAGGTAAATGCGATGAAATAATTTTATCTATTATTTTAAATAATTTATTAGGAATACCTATAGTGGCCTTATTATCCTTTAAGCCTAGAAAAAGTTCACAGACTTGTTGTTCAGTAACGGGAGACATAACGAAACTTGAAGTTGATGAATTATGAATATAGTCAGTCGGATTCTCATTTGAGGGTTTAATTAGGTTAGTCAGACTGGGGCCAACATTAACAAAATACTGGTTGAATTGATTCGCTATGTCTAATTTATTAGAATATATCTTGTTATTTCTTATAAGTCTAGTTGGGTATAGTTGACCTTTGGATTTTCTTTTAATGAGTGTTCCAATCAATTTCCAAGTGGTTTTTAAGTTATTTTTGCATATCTCAATTTTTTTGTAGTAGTACTGTGTTTTACTCTGTGTTTTTATTCGATTCAGTTTGTTGGAGAATTTCTTATATTTATTTACCTTTTCCATATCATAAGAAAGAAAATATGTGCGATACATTTTCTGCTTAGTCTTAATTGATTTCAAAATGCCGTTGGTTATCCAGTATTTAGTTAATTGTTTTAATTTACTTCGTGGGACTACTTTGTATGGAGCATGCTTATTTGTTATTTCATTTATAGCATTAATTACATTTGAAGTTGCTTCATTAAGATCATTATTCTCGTATAAAAGCTTGCTCCAGTTTATAACATTTATGTCGTTTAAATAAGCTTCTTGATTGAATTTTTTTAATTCCCTGTACAACCTTTTTTCTTTAGTTCTTTTTACAGTAGTATTAATAATGCAGAATACTGGTAGGTGATCAGAAATATCATATAGCACAATTCCAGAGGTAGTTTGAGTTATAGGTGTATTTGTATATATGTGATCAATTAATGTCTTAGTATGATCAGTAACTCGTGTTGGTTTTGTTATAATTGGAATAAAGTATAGCATATAAAGTATAGCATATCCAAATATTTTTCTGTCGGTTGATGGTTGACATATTTAAAGAAATCAATATTTATGTCTCCATTATGTCACATTGGTATTTACATAAATAGTCTTTGGTGCACAATGATCATGTACCACACTTGGACCTGGCTTACAATGCAAAAACATCTAGCTATGCCCCCTCTCAGCAGTGATTACTAGATTAACAGGCAAAAAGGAAGCCAGAAAATGTCAATATTCATAGTCTGTATATCAAGCAACTTTTGCAGACAGACATACGTTTTTTTATTGGTACTTTGTATAATACTATATATCCGTAGTTATCCAATAATAATAATATTGTTAGGGTGCAAGAAATAAAAACAATGACTGCTATATCGTATTTGCTGAGTGGGAAAGGACATCACTTATTATTCAGAGCTTGTGCCCTAATGCCCAGAAAGTCGTGAATAAATTTTGCCGCTAGACGAGATATTTTAGTAGTAGCCTGCTTTACAGGGCAAACGATTTCCCACGGGCGTAGAGGGACGTGGAGTTCGCGAGTTTTTCTTGAGAACCCTAGCTCTAGGTGGGTAAGATCTTGTTTACTGACCGGTTAGGGTTTTATATGGTTCAGGGTAGGGTTTTAATTTAAAATTCCCAGCATAATTTTCCGTGTAATTATGTCTGTGACACCGCGAACTCGACCTCCCTCTACCCCCGGGGGAAATCGTCGCCCTGCTTACAGGCTCTTTTCCTGCTATGCAGACGTATTTTTTCACTCTTATAAATTCGAAGAAAAAAGTAACGTCTGCTTAGCCGAGCGCTCAATTAGTTTCCAATATGCACACCTCATTGTGTTATGGACCAATCAGATTTTACCTTCCATATCCTGGAAAGTGACGTAATGTTACATTTAAAAGGAATTCAGACAATACATTTGCCATTGACCAATCATAGGAGAGTGTTCACTGGCGCGCCAATTCACTAAAATTATAAGAATGGCTTTGATTGGGCAGAGCAATAAAACAAACGTGCTGACGTCATGCTTACATATTGGAAACTAATTAAGCGCTCGGGTAAGCAGACGTTACTTTTTTCTTCGAATTTATTAGTGAAAAAATACGTCTGCATAGCATAGCAGATGTCTACTATTCTTGGCTCCTTAGTTTCGGGGGTTATTTTCGTGATTATCAGCCTTATTCAGTTCCTTAAAATGTTCGTAAAATTCTTGCGGTTCAATTGGACACGACCTATTTTGCCGCTTTGTGTTTACATTAAACAATTAATTGACCAAGGAGTGCTAAGGAGTGCACATTTTGTAACATTTCTGGCATTTAATCCCTAATACTCCAGTTTCCTATTCGAAGATTACCGCTGAATGAAATGACTACAGACGCATGTACTCAGGCTAAGCCTCATTCTGAAGTTAAACATTCATAAATACCAACGAGAAAGTGGGCTATTCACAACTCGTAGTTTCGCATTTTGCACCTTCTCGCTGGTATTTAAAGTGTTTATTTGCGTCTTTATTTTATTGCAGAATAATAAAGTTCAATCTGTTCTGATTATCAAGAGTATATTTATTTTTCAGTTCCGCCTTCGGAAAGGTCTCTTTTTCGCCATTCAAATGACTACTTAATGCTAAAAACTGTCCGGGGCCTGGAACCGAATCCGCCATTACAATGACGTCACTGTGAGGAGTCGCAAGCGACAATCCCTTCATATGATCATGTAGGACGTCACGCATTTCTACAAAAAAATACAATAGAATAAAGCACAATACAATTCAATACAAAAAATGAAATACAATAGAACCCAACACAATACTTAACAAATAAAAGATGGTTCTCCTTGTTCTATAAAAAAATTTTCGCACGCTTGAGGTCTTGAAAAACTGCGGATGCACGAGCAGAACGCGAGTGCATTTAGCAGCATTTCAAGACCTCGAAAGTACATTATTTTGTGATAGAACAAGAAGAACCATCTTTTATTTGTTTTATAATACAATCTTCAATCTAGACGAAGGAAAGTAAGCTATCTAATTTTAAGAACCTACAAAAATCTAACTGACTTACAGCGAAAACTCAATTTTACTGTACTCGACTTGTTTACAACATTTCTCGTCGTTGATTGGTTCAATTCTGACAGCTTGACATTGACGATCTGAAAGCTCGTTTCTTATTGGATGAAATAACCTGCTATAAAAAGTGGTAAAAGTGAAAGACAGAAAATTGCAAGACTGCAGGCCGCAAACGGGCTGTAAAATTGTCAACTGATCAAAACTGTTGCAGGAAACACAAAGTGCTTTCTTTTTACAATGTATGGTCAGCACAGGAGAAGTTAATCTGCACATTGTGTTAGTGTTGAAAATGCCTGATGGAAAAACATCCAGAGAGAAAGTGTTTGTAGCGAAATCTGAGATTGAGTTTCGTGAGTTGAGGTTCCCGACTATTTTCACAACAACTGCATCGTTGACACTGGCTATTTATTCTGTGATCTGAAGAAGGATATTTTCATTAGCCCAAGTAACAGTGTCAACTGCTGCTCTGATGGCAATGAGCTGCATAGCTTTTGTCGAGCCCCAGTTCGACTATACGGCTTTCGTAATTCTCTCTGAATTTCTAACGAGACCTGAAACAACCATGGTCAAAGCCAGGTCCCGGCTAATCCACAGATCGAATTAGAATTTAGCGTGTTGGTTTTTGCGGAGGGAGGAAAACCAGCGAACCCGGAGAAAAGCTCTCGGACCAAGGGCGAGATACCAACAAACTCAACTCACATATGCCATGTGGCGCCGCGTCTGGGTTCTTTGCAAGTTTTTTTGTCCGTTTTTCATTCACGAACATTCAGGATCCTCTACAGGAAACCAGAGAAACCCTATATTGTATTCTTTGCTATTCACTGTTCTGGCTTCAGCATAAAAGTACAGGAGTATTAAAGTTATCGTCGAGTTCTTGGTGAGTCATTTCTTGTACTTTTTGTATTTGTGTTGTATCACACTGTGAATGGGTATAAAAAAAATGTGGACATTTGCTATTGCTTTTCTCAACTCCAATGTCCATTGTGTTTTGGCGTAGGATAAAGTTAAATACGGGAAGAAAACCAAGGCCGCCACCCACACAATATCTTCCACCTCCTCGCCAATTTTTTTAGCTTTCTTTGAAACTTTCTCGCTGAGTCTGCCATGTTTGTATTATGTAAACAACGTACGAGTCCTCACAGTGACGTCACGCAGCTCATTTGGCCGCGCGGCAAATGGGACAGTTTTTAGCATAAAGTAGTCCATTTGAATGGCGAAAAAGAGACCTTTCCGAAGGCGGAACTGAAAAATAAATATACTCTTGATAATCAGAAAAGAATGAACTTTATTATTCTGCAATCAAATAGAGATGCAAAATTTGGTTTCATAAACACTTTAAGAATGTTTAACTTCAGAATGAGGCTAACCCTGAGTACATGCGTCTGTAGTCATTGCATTCAACGGTAATTTTCGAATACGAAACTGGTCTATTTCGATTAATTTTCGTGGATCCTGTAACGTCATAACATGACTCAACTCCCTCCCAAGAGAAAACTACTACTATGAGATCCCGTAGGTTTCCATTGTGACATCACAAGGTCAACAACAACAACTTTATTTGATTCCTTAGGTTAATCATATACAATAGTTACAAGAAAAGAGAAACGGAAATAAAGATTAGGACAGGGAGCCGAAGATGGGCGACCCAAATTACAAATTGTGTTGTTTTTGAACAAAATTGTAATGTAGTGACTAAACGGCTCCTCAATAAAGTTTGGTCGGCATAGAAAAATTTAGAATACTTTTTTGTAATTTTTTGTTTGTTTCCAAGGTGTTAATTCAATTATCACCTCTTGGTATCGAAAAAAAGAAAAACAATTTTTCTATTGTACTTTATACAAAATTGCAGAGTGAAATATACACTTCTATTCCTCTAGTTAAAACCAATAAAATTGTGCTTGACCCAAAAGATTTACAAAATATTCAGAAAGTTATGCTATTAACCGGTGCTGGAGCTTAAGGTAACCTCGGCCCCAGTCTGCTGCCTTGTTTCCAATGTGTCCCATCATCTATGCTACATGCATTCTAATCTATTTACCTTCTGGTCGTCCACCATTTGGTCTCTGTTTCACCTTCTCTTTGTATGTTGGATAGCCTGGGAAACAACAGGACATGAAGCCAAGGTCAAGACTATGAAGGCTTGGTTCACACTAGCAGCATAAGTACAAGTAACGGCCATCCCTTCATGTAGGACGACACGAATTGCTACCAAATTGTATTCTATTGTGTTGCGTTCTATTGTTGTATTGAATTGTATTGTGTTGTATTCTATTGTATTTTTGGTAAAAATTCGTGTCGTCCTAAATAAAGGGTTGCCCAAGTAACATACACAGATGTAGTGTTGTATTTATCATTAGCAGTACTTGTTCTACTCACATGTACATGAGATAAGAACAAGCACTGCTAATGATCAATGCATTAAGCCTGGTTCACACTAGCAACATAACTCATAAGTACAAGCAACATACACAGACGCAGTGCTGTATTTATCATTAACAGTACTTGTTCTACTCACAGGTGTGAGATAACGAACACGCCAATGATCAATGCATTAAGCCTGGTTCACACTAGTGACATAACTCATAAGTACAAGTAACATACACAGACGCAGTGCTGTATTTATCATTAACAGTACTTGTTCTACTCACAGGTGTGAGATAAGAACAAGTAAGTTTAGTGTGAGGTATGGCTGGATATTTTTATGAGATTGCAATATTTTGTCAAGCCTATTTGGAGACAAAATACAAATGGCCAAATGAGTGGTAAAACTGATTACAACACATTTAAACTGTCTAAGAACTTCAAGATATTTATTATCCCATGTTTATATTGAAATAAGAAATATACATATAATGTTAATATGTACATAATTATGTACATAAAAATGTACATAATTATGCAACTGCCATTTAGCTACCCCTAAATCAACCACTGCATTGTACTGTCACCAGAGAAGAAAGCGAATGTGCAGTCTCAACAACATCCCTTATAATACACTAGGTCTGGGAGCTTGAAGGGAGTAGTCATTATTTATAGGGTGGTGGGGGCAGGTGAGCGTGAGGAGGGGTTACAAACTTTCAAGGGCTACCAAAGGAGATCTTACTAGTAGTAGAGGGAAAACACCTGAAGTAGGGATTATGAGAAACAACAACTGCTCATAGGAGGGGTTATCTTATTTTGAAGTATCACCCACATATAAACAATGACCACTCCCTTATTTCACATGAAAACGAAGTATATTTCAAATGTTACTGCACTATAATTGCATTGTATAGTTATTGCATTGCTCCAAAACATATGGATGGAGAATAAGAGAAATGTCTTACATGTATATTTTCAAAATCTATGCACAGTAGAGAAGATAGCTTAATAAACAACCTTGAGGCTGACTGTGAAAATGCTGCATCCAGAGTTTGCTCTCAGGTATTCTTTCATGCCATCATATAAGTACAACACATTACCATAACTGAATATGCAAATGTATTGATTACCATCCCATAATGTTGCACTATAGAAGGAAAGCTTCTGTCCATGCAGTGATAGCTGGTGGTATGTCACTTAACTTAGCATCCCTGCTCTGCTGAGTAGATCAACAGAAAAAATAAAGAAGTTCCTAAAGTTTAAGAACAAACGAGGTGAGCTTTTCCTCATGCAGAGCAGTGGCACAACACATGCTGATTTCCATTGTCATTGAGTGTCACATCCTGCAAACATGGAGTACCAGCAGGAGGCTTGTTGCTGAATTTCCTTCCACGTTGTGTAAGACCAGGGTTAAGAGCCACTGATCGAGTGCATCTAGAAAAGCATTACTTGTACTAGCTGGACAGCTAAGAACGATGCTAGATGTACTATAGGTGTGCACTGTCTGGGGAAGGACAAGTACTTAGGTTCCAGAAAGTGGTAAATTCACTGGTTAAAGAAAGGTTGAACATGTTTAATGAAGTAATCAGCTTCATTACCATGGAGGTTGATTCATTGCAGTGTGGGGGCTGGTGCCAGG